>JAQFVV010012444.1:4084941-4684941 GCA_028023455.1 Epiperipatus broadwayi | reverse complement strand
CTTGTATTTATTCCCAGTGACATAACTATTCTAATTTATTCTTTATCCAGTTTTATATAATTAATATTTTTTAAACTCTAATAATTTAACTAAGTATTAAGATGTATAACAAAGCATATACAGCTTAAAGATAACAGATCATTTTAAAAATAATTAATTCTGATAACATAAAAATATAAAACAAATTTTACTTCTGATTTTAAATTTTTTTTAGGCAAAACCTTAATCTTCTAACACATCCTGATTATTGTTGTTTTTGTTTTTTTTACTTAGAATTTGTTAATTAAAGTATTTTTAATTAATTTTTTATCATAATAAAGGATTAAATCTTATATAAAAAGAAAACTTTTCTTATTTCCTGGACAAAAAAAATAACTAAAAGCATTTTTATATAAACTTACTACCTCCCTAACATGTAATCTGATATTTTATCTTTAAATTAATTTCTCTTGCTAATCACTTAAATTAACTTGACATAGACATTTCTATTTTAATATATATATAATCAATCAAATAATTTTGAAATATTCCTTAATTGCATTCCATATATGCTATCAATTTGTAAAAAAAAAAAAAAGATTAACTTATAAACAAAGAGCTTTGCTAGTTTCTCAACAAGCTTTGTGATAAATGCTTAGCAAGAGAAAGCATTTAAAATATCTATGATAAACCACACCCAAATCCCAGACAAATGGTTTCGTGCTTTGGCACTCCTCAGTGAAGCACTAGGATAGTTTCAGATACTAAAAATACCAATGCAAAGTCAGCATTTATCTAAGAGTTAACCACTGATTAGAAAATCTGAAATTTTCAGACATTTAAATATCTTCAAACTCAGCTATCTAACGCAAAGCTTGTTGAGCAACTAGAAAAGTTCTTTGTTTATAAAAAGAAATGGGGGTCAGGTAATATATGACTCCTATTTTTTAAAAGATTAATTTCTCTCACATATATATTGAGACAAATTAGATCACCTGACCAAGTATACGTATGTAAGGGGAATTGCTGCAAACTTGCATTTAAATCAGGCATTTATTGTTCAAAAAATATGAAATCTTGCAAGATGAGATCATCAAAGAATTAAATAGTATATATTATTATTTACTCGTTTAGACTGAGTGTGTAATATGTCTAAAAATATTAAGAATTGCGGAAATAATTTTATTTTGTTTCCTAATAATGTTGGATATAGAAACAACAAATTATTAGAAAATTTATTGGGGGAGGGGGGGGCAAGAGAAAAATAAATTGTTTCCTTTCAAAAATATTATTAAAAAAGGCTGACATAATAGTTTTATTTTATGGATTGGGATTGAAATGCAGTCAGGATTATGACAGAATTTATCAAATTGCAATTCAAAGTCACTTCATTCTAAAAGATACCAATCATGTTAAAGACAATTTCTAGAGATTTGAAAAAGAAAATTAGTGAAAAACAAAAATAAAAACAGATTAGAATAAAAATAAAATAAAATTGATTATTAAGACAAGAAAGTGTTTATGCAATCTATAGCAGAAAATAAAGATCTCATACGCAGCACCAGATATTTAAAAAGCGAGTTATTTCGAAATGCATTATTTTTTCATTAGAGTTTTAGAAGGGTAACTAATAGCAGCAGCTAATCCAAAAAAAATTGGGAGAAAATATAGTTGGAGAAGTGTAAGTACTATTATTACTCTTTAACTAAGAATGATTTCAGTTCAAAGAATTGATCTACCATGCTATGTGAGATCTGTTTCCATCTTTGTGTTAGATCACTTGAAACTTTCACAGTGTGTAATAAAACATATTTGCTTGTGTGTCAATCTGTTTAATAAAAAAGAAGCATCTGCCACCAGAATATCTATCACATAAATCATACCAACAAAGGTTTCCTTACCATAGAAGCTATGAGGATATTAGATAAAAACTATTCTAAAAACTTATAAGCATGTGAGTGGAAATTAAAGTATTTATTGTAATTTTATTAATAAAATTATATGTGCATAGACTCTAATAAACTGCTGATATGAGATTTTACATTTGATAGTTAAATATTTCATAGTTGCTAAAGACTAAACAATTTATTATGCCAAAACAATAAAAATAAATAAAATAATCAAATGGCTTTATTTCTTTGGAGTTCATAAAAGTTTGAGTACTTAAAGTGATAAAGATGTAATCAATTTGAAGACTGGAGTGAAGACTTTACACTCCAATCATGGTATTAAACCATACAGAGCACCAAAATAATATTTATAGACAATAATTGAGTAAATTTTCTCTCGAGGAATTTATATATATATATCACAGATCAAAATCTTTGGATAAACAATATGTGAAAAGAATTCATGTAGGTTAATTTGTAGCATATTATGACATTATTTTTTACTTATGTTTCATATAACTTATTACATTAAAACAGATAAAACTCTCCATATAGTAGTGCCACTTAGTACAAGCCAGAATAATCAATGAATTCCAGAAGGCTTGTGCATAAAATCCCTATCTAATGCCTACTCATCCAATATCCCCAAACAAGTTTCTGTCTTGTAGCCTTTGTCAGGGAAGAGCCTTGGATCTGAGAGCACTGCACCTAGATCTTAGGATCTAATGCAACCCCCAGCAGCCATCTTTTATCTCTACTTAACTATAAAACTATGCAAATAAAATTTTGAAAGCACAATATTTTCAATCTAAGCTCATTAGCTTATATAGTCATATAGGTCTGAACTCAGTTCAGTACCCATACCTTTTTTCTTTGGTTCTTTAATAACCATAGCCACCACTATCCTATTAGGCAGGATTGTGATGAAGGTCAAAATCCAGAAACTACTCTGGGGATATTGGATGAGTAAGTACTAGGTAGGGTTTTTATGCACAAGCCTTCTGGAATCCATTGATTATTCTGGCTTGCACTGACTGGCTATACTGTAGGGAGAGTTTTGTTTATTTTAATAACAGTTATGAGCAAGCATAAGAAATGGTTATCATTTGATATTTAGTGGTTTAATATCAATCCTGCCTAATAGGATAGTGGGGGTGATGGTTATTAAAGAATTAAAGACACCAAAATGTATGGGTATTGAACTGAGTTCAGACCTATGTGACTTTATAGGCTAATGAGCATAGATTGAAAATATTATTGTTTTGTCAATTTTATTCTTATAGTTTTGTAGTTAAGTAGGATAAAAGGTGGCTGCTGGAGGGTTGCATTAGATCCTAAGATCCAAGTGCAGTGCTCTCAGATCCAAGGTTTCTCACTGATGTAGGCCACAAGGCAAAAACTAGTCTGGGAATATTGGATGAATAAGATTTTATGCACAAGCCTTCTGGAATCTATTGATTACTCTGGCTTGCACTGAGTGGCATTGCTGGAAGGAGAGTTTTTCCTGTTTTAATAACAGTTATGAGCAAGCATAAGAAAGTGTGATCATGTGATGTTTAATGGTTTAACTTATTATATTAATTTACTTTTGATGTTTAAGTAAGTTTTTAAAATTTATTTTTTAAGTAAAATTCTCTATGTAAATTCAATATATATGAGATTGTCTGTCATCAAATGAAGAGAATTGCAAGAGGTCAATCATGTGGTGAAATTAAACCCATTTTGGAATTAAATAATGGAATCCTCATGAATAGGCTACAGATTCAAAGTTGATATCAGTGTATAACCCATTACATATAAAAATAAGTTTGCCAATGAGAACTTAAAAACAAACTTCTATTTCTCATATACCTTTATACTAAAAATGACAGCCCAATCTTCTATTGAAATATCATGATGGCAGGAAGATTATTTAAAAAGTTTGAATTTGCTCACAATCAATTACAAATATTGTATTAAAGTTTTTAATGTGATTAATAAACACACACGTCATAATGGTGGAAAGAATTTCTGTACAATTAGAACACCCAATGGAATATCATATCATATTTTTTAAATATATGTAGTGATTTAAACACTATGCTAGAAAAATTATATAACCAATTAATTTAATTTATAGCATTTTGAATTGCACTTTATAATCTGAAAAACCTTGGACCTATTTCGGTAGAAAGATGTGATATTATTTCTGATGAAGGATTCAAAGGTTTAAACCTCTGATGCGATTGGAGAATTTTCAAATATACTATATATACAGTGATACAACTCAGTCTCTGTTTTGTTTATCACTCAATTAAAAGATTATAAGACAATGCTATGCAATTAAAAAAATATCATGAATATATTTGATTAGTAACATACTACTTTTCAATACACACGCGCACACACACACATATATAAATATCATTAAAAACTAGTCAACACTTAGATAATCCCAATATTAATAACAATCAAGACTTTCAAACTGTTGTAAATGCAACCCCCTTTTAATAATATATATTGTACCAGGTTCACTCTGCAAAAGATCTTACTTACACTGCAAATGTTGGGGCCATTTATGTACCGGGTTCACTCCGCAGAAGATCTTACTTACACTGCAAATGTTTTGGCTGGTTTCAAACTTTTTTATAATACATTTATAATCTTTTTTAATTATAAATATTACATGAACAAACCGGCACGTTTGAGCAAAGTGGGAAATATTATCGATAGCTTTAACTATCAACAATACCCATTATCGGATCGTGGCCTACCTCAGCTTCTAGATTCAAACCCCTACTATCCAAACACTTTATTTGTTTTGGGAGTAAACCCTGGGCACCAGCTAGTCTAAGACTAACATATTCGGACAGTAGGCTCATAATCCAGTGCTCGAAACAATCCCTAAAACTAGCTCAGTCTAATTTTAATTCAATAACAAAATATTATTTAATTAGTGGTGAAAGAATTGATAAAAGATTGGTAAAAAGAATTGGTAAAAAGAATTAGTAAGAAGAATTGACCGGCAAAATAAGGCTTAAATTTAAAGACAATTTTTTAACATTAATTATACTAAATATAAATACTTTTATAGATTTTTAACTAACATAATATTGATATTTTTAATTACGCACACACACTGACATATATGATAAAGCATTAAATAATATTTGATATTTAGAACACACAAATTAATAGTTCATTTTTATATGCTATAGAGTTCATATAATTTGGCTTTTGGAGGATTCACGAATGCGATGGCTACTTAGGAAAGAATATAAGAAAAAATGTTATTTGCCTAGGATTTTGAACTTGCTGTTTGCTGCTTCTAATGAGATATCTCTAACTGGTTAGGGTCGAAGTTTCTTGATGTTTCATTCTTATTCATCAGTATTATTCCTGGAAACAATTAGATATTGATGGAGATTCTTCAAGCTGTTATGAAGACATTATTTTCATGGATAGATCTAGATTTAGTATAGAGATAGCCACATGTTTCCGACAGCAACTAACACTGCATTTCTAACTGAATGAACTGAACTCAACTCTAAGCAACTGACTTGACTGAATGTTTTTCTGAACTGATTGATAAAATTTTGGCTATTTATATGTGGCACGTGTTTTCATTTTCATGTCCGCTGGCAATATCTGTTGTCAAAATTCCTTTGATATAAGCTTATAATCCTGTTGTCAAAATTTCTTAAGTAGCCAATGCTTTTTAATCTTGTTGTTGGGTATTTTAATTAGCAGCCATCACAAACATGTTGTTTTTTGTTTTTAATTAGTAGCCATGCAAATGTGTTTTTTTAATTCTTTAACCTTCATTTATTTATAATATTTAATAAGCATATATATTATTTACATTCGCACGACATATATAATTTTATTCTAAAATCAAAACTAGTTTTAACCCTTAAACCCCTAAATTTATTTTTGGTTTTATAAAAAAAAAAAAAAAATTTTTTATTTGCCCCACTCACAAATAAAAAAAAAACCTTTTGTTAAAAAATATTCCCCTATAATATTAAATTCCACTCAAATTTTTTTTTATAAAAATTTTTTATTATTTTTTTTTTTATGAAGAGAAAAAAAAAATTTTTTAAAAAAAAAAATTTTTATTTTTTTATATAAAAATTTTCTTTTCCATCAAAAAAAAAATAAAAAAAAAAAAAAAAAAAACAATTTATATAAAAGAAAATAAATAATTATTTTTTATAATTAATAAAACATCAAAAAAACAAAAATATTTTTTAAAAATAAAATAGATTTTTTTAGTATAATATTTAAAAAAAAAATAAATTAATTTAATAAATTATATTTAATTAATAAAAATGAATAGGAAAATAAAATATCTTTTTTTCTTTGATCAGGCAGTTCTTTGTTCTTTCCAGCCAATCAGAATGTCTTTTTGGGGGAGGCTTGCTAAGAACCAATCACAATAATGTTCTCTTTGTTAGGTTTAATGGTTTTTTTATTTTTACTTGTAAAAATCGGAAGATGGAGAAAAGCATTATAGAAATTTGAAAATGGGTGAAGGGAGAGCGGGGGAAAAGGGTTAAGATTACCTTTTTTTCTTTAATTTAAATAAAGAGATTTATATTTTTAGACTTTTGAATTATATTTCAACTAATAATAATAATATGACAAACTCTTTAAACTTGAAACTTTTAGTTTGACGTTTCTGAAATGAACCCCCCTCCCCCCTTTTAATTAATTAATTGTAACTTTTATTTCAAACTCTGACTTTTAAATTTTATTTTTACAAAAGCAAATTGCAATAAAATCTTAAACTTTTACCTATTCTTTTAACGAATAATTTTTGTTTTAATAATTTTGTTCTAAACAAAATTATTATGTGCCAATTCATTGAATTGGTACAATATATATTGAAACAGTAAGTTTCGATTCCCTACCATTTCACCTTAACTCTTGTTACTAGCCTTATCTGTGCTGGGTTTAAACCCATTGAAAACAAATAGATAAGAGCACTATCATGGCTATATGCATCACAGTATACATTGAAATATTATGGCAGATAAATTTGAATTTCCAATTTAAAATATTCATATCATAAATTAAATTAGGTAAAGGTCAATTTATTAATTTGCTTTGCTATAAAATTGTATGTATATGTATAATCTATAGTGATACATGTATAGGATGGCATGATTTAGTTTTGCTAAAAGTTTTAGCATTTGTAAATTAAACATAAAATAGTTGTAAACAAATTAGCATTAAGCCACTGCACCTTCAGGAAAATCAGTTTAAATTCAGCAAATTTTGTAAATTAATTTGTTTTCAATGAACAATTGTTTAAATAAAGTCACTGGACTAGCACTATTCAAATCTCTAGTGGAATTTTGGATATTTTGCAAAAAAATTAAACAAAAGTTTAAAATCAGTTTTAAAATTCAAAAATTTAGCCTAATATCTAACACTAATGGGTTCTCAGGTGATAATAAATTAACAACAACCAGGTGGCTGAGATTAATATTGTATAAATAGGCCACATTTTGGCATAGACACACACCAATATTTGCAAAAGAGATCACCACCAGAATCCACACTGCTTGAAATTTTAACATGTCTGGCTAAGAAGGAAAATTTTTGCTACTTCTCCATGGGAGAACAAGTTACTGCCATCCTATATGTCTAACCACCTGACCATCACAAGGATGAAATTCTCCAGACACAGCTGGCTGCCAGAAGAAAATATCATGAACCTGTCCAGAAAAGAATGCTACCATGCCTAAAGTCTAAGTGTTTACACCATCAGCTACAACTAAGAATCAGTAATGTCATCCCAGAACCACAGAGCTCTGAATCAATTAATATTCAAATTCTTAACTCTTAAAAACTAACTAAATGTAAAATAAAAAAACAATTGAACATTCAAATTAATGTGAACTTTAGGCTGTGTTTAAATTAATTAACCCTTTAAATTATACTTGCCTACCTACACTTTTAATTTCTACTTTATTTAAATCAAATCAATGAAATATTTAATTATTTCTCTATCACTGCAATTGTGCCTATATCTTTTCTACATTCACTTTTAAAATGTATTTTATATATTATTTATATACCAATTCTTTGAAACAATGAGTCTTTAAATTCAGTAAAATTTAGCAGAGATATAATTTCAAATATCTTTATTTAATTATCTTTATTAATGTTGCCAATAATGCACATTTTTTTGAAATCCTATATTGTAATAATAAAGAACTGCCAGGCACTCATTATTATTGATTATTTATTTGCTATCTAAATGCATAATGTGGTTTGCTTCTAAACTTGATTTATCATTTTAATTATTGTTATAGTAAGTAATAGACTAGCCTTAGGGATAGTTATAAAATATATTGATTAAATCTATTGCTAAATCCCTCCAAATATACGTTTCCCTCCTTAATTAATTAATAAGATGTAGATTAAAGCTGTTAAACAAGGTTGATAATATAATGTATCTCTTAATTAGCCTAAATATAATGCTATTTAAGAATTGGATCCTATTAGCTAAACCAATAAAAACTATTGTTAGAGCACAGTTATCTTTAAATATATATGTTATATCATTTATTACGTTGTGAATGTATTTTATTAAGTCCGTACTAGTTTGTGTTGCTACATCTTCTAAAATGGGACCTCAGTTAGGCCATCCCATTCTTTATTTCATGTTTGTGTGTCAAGATTATCCCTGAAGTTTAATGCCAGGTCATTTGAGTAAGCCACCTCCTCCTGAACTGTCCCAAGGTACCATGCATTGGTTGCAAGAACTCTTGAAGAATTATCCATATGCAGGACAGCATTATATTAGTAATATTTTTCCAGTACTATAGCACATATTGGTGACCTAAAGCAGCCAATTCTTTTCCCTATCATTTAAATATACAGCATTGATCTGAAACTGCATCTTGGCTACTAGGTTAAATCTAAATCCTAGATATGATATAGAATAAAATATCTTTATATAACAACAAAATAATATATGACAATAGCTCTAATATAATCATATAATCATAACTTTAAAAAGCTCTTTTTGGCAACGTTTAATTTTTGTCTTTTTCAAGATGTCTTTTTTTGTCCATATTTTAATCTATATCAGCGTGAGCATATTTATGCACTTACACCTTAGATAGAAATATATATGTTTGTATAATACTATAATGAATGATCTATCCAGGGCTAGTAAAATTACTTATCAAATAGTAACCCACAATGTTAAGATAAGATTTGGTATTTTCATTATAGGCATAATCTTAGTAACTGCACATACAAACACACATCTTGATTCAATATGTAAACATGAGATTGATATGATACTGTCTCACCCACTGGGATGCCTATGTGTATTCACCACATCTTTGAAATTATGTTCTTTTGTTTATTTATATTTTGTCTTTATTAATTAGTAAATATATTTAAATTACATCGGCTTCATATGTATTTCTCATAGTCTAATTCCAATCCAATTGAATCTTAATTATGATATATGAACAACATGTGTTAATGTTAATTTATGAATATTAACTCCATCATCATGCTATCAGTCTATTTAAATTGTTTTAGTCAGTTTTATATTGAGTCAGCCCCTGAGACTCATGTTTTTCCCTGTGTTATGCCAGCCATGAAGAAATGGAGACCAAGTGTACTTGTAAATAAGTTGGAGCTTGGTCAGATTTGGGACTTCACCTTCCCACTCTGGTCAGCTTTGGTCTATTTGCCTGGATTCTGGATTCTGTTGCATGAATATACAAATATATATAAATCAATATATAGTAAAAAATTATTATTACTTTTCTTATTGGTAACTTACTTCAAGATAAAATATCAAAGTCCAAAGGAATTTTATAATATAATAATCACATGAGTTTATTGAAGTTCTTAAATAGCTTTTTGAGTTGGTTTACTATTATCTACAGTTTTAAATCACTATAACATCACTTGATCACCATGTTGTATGCTTACACAATCTGCTACTATAGTAGCAACTTTCTCCATACAATATGTCCACTTAGTGCATGCCATTGTAATTAGTGGATGCTAAGGGGTTAGTGCATCAAATCTATCTAGTGCCTAGTCATCCAATATGTCCACACTAGTTTCTAGCTTAGTTTATTACCAGTGAGTTGTCTGGGATGTATAATCACTGCACTTAGATCTTTTGGTCTAATACATCCCACCAGCATCTATCTTTTACTTTTTATTTAACTATAAAGCTGTGAGCTCAAATTGAAATTAGTATTGTTTTCAACACAAGCTAACTCACTTGTATAGTTATCTAAATCCAGTTCAGTATATTTATAGTTTGGTATCTTGATAACCATAGTCATCAATATCCTTAGGTTAGAATTGTTATTAAGCCAATATAGCAGCATATGATCACCATTTCTTATGCTTACACAATCTATTAACATAGTAACAACTTTCTACATAAATATTGCCACTTAGTGTAAATCATAGTAATCAATGAATACTAGATGGTTAGTGCATTAAATCCCTATCTAGTGCATAGTATTTCATAGTAGGGATTTGATACACTAACCTATCAGTCATTGAATACTACAGCTTGCACTAAATGGAAATTACTAAGCATGATCAGATTGGTTAAACAAGAAGTTTATGATCATGTGATCTTTATAGTTGTATAATACCAATCCTATCTAAAAGATGTTGATGATTACGGTTATTAAAAATCCAAAAGCATCAAAATATATAGATACTGAAGTAGATTCCGATTTGTATGACTATACACACACACATTAGCTTAAATTGAAACATTATGTTTTCAGTTTGAGCTCATTTCTGGTTAACTAAAAAGGTAAAAGGTAGTTGCTGAAGGGATGCATTAGATTCAAATGATTTATGCACAGTGCTATCAGAATCAAGTCCCCTCACTGGTAAAAGACCATAAGCTGAAAACTAATCAAAGTATTGGATGAGCTAGGCATTAGATAGAGATTCTACTAACCTTCTAGCATCCACTGATTACTATGTCTTGCACTAAATAATATTATATGGAAAAAGTTGGTACTCTTTTTTCAGAGTTCTCATAGGTATCCATACTAAGACTTATAGATCAAATGACAGCAGCTAATAAGGGATTTAAATTATTATTTGCATCTAAAAGTTTGTGAAATATCTGGGTGCATATATATATATGTGTGTATATATATATTAGCTAACAAGGGATTTAAATTATTATTTGCATCTAAAAGTTTGTGAAATATCTGGGTGCATATATATATATATGTGTGTGTATATATATTAAAATCACTCTCCCAAACATTGCAATACTTCAGCAATGCTCTCTGTGCACAAATATGGTCTAACCTTCAAACAACCAATTCAAAAGTATATCCTCTTGAATTGTATGCTGCAATGATATTATATCTTGAAATTTAGACCAATCCAAACAAAAAGAGTTAAATTAAATTAGTAGCATTTTTAAAATGCTATTAAACAAACATCTTTAACTTAATTATACAAAGAAAGACTACAACATTAGTCATTTTAAATTTTGTTATCTCCCAACATGAATATATAAGAAAATATGCCAGAGCATAAAATTAAATTAGCAACAAACAGACATGTTTAGCTTATGTAAACAAAGAACATTAGTCAATATGAACTCTGCTATTTCCTAACATAAATATATAAGAAAATATTCCAATGCATATCGTGAGTTGTAAGTTAAATAGAAAATATTCAAATCATCTTTCCAAATGTTATGATGTTTTATTAATCCCCTCTGTCTGAACTCCAAATAACTGACTTAAAAGGATATTCTCTTGAATTATTTGCAATAATATTATATATTGAAATTCAGACCCATTCAAACAAATAGAATGAAATTAAATTAGCAATAATCTTAAATTACAATAATCTTAAATTGCTAGTAAAGAAATATATTTAACTTATGAACACAAAGAAAGATCACAACAGTAGTCATTTTAAACTTTATTATCTCCCAATATAAATATATAGGAAAATATTCCAGTGCATATCTCTAGCTGAAAATTAAATAGAAAATATTCAAATCACTCTCCCAGACATTATGATATTTCAGCATGAATAAATACAGCATGAATAAAACAGCTGACTCAAAAGGATACTTACTATCTTGAATTGTATGCAGTGATATTATTGCAGAATATAAAATACAAGAGAGTATCCTTTAGACTTTAGAGACAGCTATTTAAATTTCAGACGATTTATTTCCAAAGGGCATTGCTCAAATATCATGATGGGGGGTGGGGTAATCTGGATATTTTCTATTTAATTTTTAGCTAGCAATATGCATTGGAATATTTTCCTATGTGTTTATGTCGGGAGATAGCAAAATTTAAAATGCTGTAGTCTTTCTTTATGTATGTAAGTTAAACATGTTTATTTACTAGCAATTTAAGATCATTGCTAATTTAATTTCATGTCCTTTATTTAAAGGGGTGTGAATTTCAATACCTAACATTATCACATACGATTTAAGAGAGTATCCTTTTGAGTCAGCTGTTTAAAGTTCAGATTATATTTATTCACAGAGAGCATTGCTGAAATATTATAATGTTGGGGGGGGGGGGGTAATTTGAATATTTTCTATTTAATTTTCAGTCAGAAATATGCAGCTGAATATTTATATATAGAGAGAGATAAAAATAGAGATATAAGTAAATAATCAGATATTTACATGTGTAAATAAATATTTACATAAACCCACTTATGAAACTAAATCTAACCTGCTAAACTACAGGAGACCATGCGATTTCTTTCATTAGGGTGAGCCCAAAATGACCAGATATATTGATTGGTAGCATATATTGGACCCTAAAAAGTCATTTTTAAAAAACCTTTAATAAACTCAAAATATTAAATTTTAACAATTATTTTGAATCATTTTTAAACTTAATAAATTTATTTTAGAATATAATGTTATTAAAGATCAAAACTGTCTTCATATTGCTTATAACTAAAATTAAAAAAATATTTGTAATGAACTGATTTTAGTGCTACATGGATGAATAAATCTTATACAGCCAATGAATGGTAGGTTACAATATTAGTTTTCAGGAAATTCAGGTACAAGGTGTTAGAGATACCTTATAAAGATAAAGTTAAACCATACATCAACACTTAGATGTTTAATATTGTAACGTTTTTCACATTTTAGTACATTCTGGTGGGTCTTTTTTTTACACTATGAAGTGAAAGTTAATCAAGCTATGGATAAGAAAATATCTTGTTCTTATTTTCAAAAACATAACTATATTTTTTGATTAACTGGCCTACTAATTATTGTAACCTATGCTACCTGTGGAATCAGCTTTTTATTTATTTTTTATAAGGGTGCCAGGATTCATACAAGAATACACTGAAATCCATCACGTCACACATTGTAAATTAAGAAGAAAATAATGTAAAGGGTCGAGGTTTTGATTTCCTGTAACTTATTGGCAAAGATAATTTACACATAATAGATTAAAAATAAACTAACAATAATAATGCACAATGAAAAGTTGATATTAGAAATAAATATTTTATTCTAACAAATTAAAATATTTAAAAGATAAATCACTAATAAGTTGGAAAGAATACACGCATGCTAATCCAAACATGAATAAATTAATTAAAAATAGTTTAACAATTACAGTTCACTTCCAAATTTTTTCTAGCAAGTTCTTTAAAATGAAAGTCTCTTGAATAAAAAAATTAATGTCTATCAGGATTATATTATAAGCTTAATTTAGTCACAATCGGGAATAATTAATCATAGCTTATCTTGTAAGTTTAGTGAGTTTATGAAGATTGTTGATTACCGTGCATAGTTTTTTATGAGGTAGAATGAGCTCATGGCCATTGGTTTTAACTTGTTCTTGGTCCATCCTAAAGGTTAGTCATGAAAGCTTTTCTGATGGACATCTTCATGAACGATGTCAGCAAAAGCCTCAGTCTACTCCTGCATGATGAATTATTTCAGCATAGAGTTGTCATGATCCAGGACCAGCCAAAAGAAAAAACAGACAAGACCCTGATCACACAGGTATTCTTCCTTTTATACTCAAGATCCGGTTTTTAGACTTCTGCGCATATTTTCTTTTGTCCTTTTATCAACATACAAGATAATAATTTTGTACATTCTTTCTTAAATTTAAGTTACAAAGTCTTTTTTTTAAACATAATTTTGTCATCTTTAACCGGAGTTAGAAAGATTTTACTAATTGAAATCTGCATATGGAATTCTCTTTCTTTTAGTTTATCTGGATTAGTAATCTGTATGTCTTTTATTCTTTCCAATTTTAACTTTTATTTTTAATTACATAAAAAAAATATGAATGAAAAATTGAACTTCCATTGTATATTTTTAAAAAAAAAAAAAATTTTCACAAACTAAAAAAATTTTTTTAATGTGTTAATTTAAAAGATCATTAAATTTTTTTTTTTTTAGCTTTTAAATATTCCCAAATGTTAATATATTTGTACCATATATGAACAAATGGTACAATATATTACAATTATATCTTTGATGGATAGAGAAGTGATATCTTTTCCCTCAACCAGAGTTATCTTGAACTTTGTATTATCTTCTACAAATAATTAGAAATCTAATAAATAACCAATATTGAACAGTTAACCAAATTGCCTGTTAGATAAAATACCATCTATCGAGTGAATTTCTTTTTAATTAAAAGTATTTCAAATAAAAATGATAATCCTTTACAAGCCTTTACTTCACATTGATACTAAGCATGGTATGGCTATCTTTATTTTAAATTATTTTGTATATATTTATTTATGAGTATGTGAATGATACAGCAATCATCAGTGGATGGATAACTTTTAGACATGCAATATTTATAAATCTCCAAACTCAAAGTGACTCAACTCTTTTAGTCTAGAACTGTACATTTTGGTACTTATAGGAGTTTTCAATTCTCATAGTAATCTTTAGTGATTTGCACCTGAAAATAAAGCAGGTTGTCAAATTTTAAAATAGCTTTAAACAATAAACACATACTTTGTGATGCAAGCAAGGAAGAATATTTCATTCAGAGACAATCATGGTTATTATCTTGTTTTTGATAAACACACTTCACCATTACCTCTAATCTACTAATATTAGATCATTTCCTTTATAGAAAATCACAGATCTAATAGTATTATCACTCTTGGAATTCATATTTCTATAATTGAAAAGCATCATATTTCAAAATGGAATTTAAAAACAAAGCTACCATCTACTTCCTCTCAATTCATTAGATTTACCAAAGTTATAACAAAAGGTACATATCCCAAAGATAGTCAAAGTAATTCATTTCAGGTTGAAACAAAATCATTCAGCACTTTTTATATTCAATATGTGGCAACTATAGATATAGAAATTTCTAAAAGATTTATCAAATATTTGAAGTGTTAGAAAAAATACAGATCATAAAAAAAAAAAAAAACATCACAAAAATCTATCACAATCAACAAGAAATTTGACAAAACAGAAAAATCATCATTAGAGAAGAATTACAACTTCATCTTTCACAAAATGTATTGATAAACATGGATTTCTCTTTATTATCTTAAATTAAGAAAGGGCTTAGAAACAGAAAATGCAATTCAGTTTCTAAAAAAATGTAGAAAGTATGAGTGGCAAAAGTATTCAGTAATATTGTTCATACAGAAATTATGCAAAAATTTTGCTGAAAAACAAATCTTTAACAGTCTTAAAGTGAAATAAACTTAACAATAACTAAAACAATAATTCTAAATAACATCATTATGCATTCTTTATGAGCTATTTAAAAGAATCACATTAACAAAAACTATTCCAGTAACTGAGAGCCATCTACCTGCAAAACAGGCTGAATTTAGCCCAGGTGAAAGCTGATTTGCATTTCTTCTTTAACAACTCACATTTTAAAGACTGTTAAGATAAACTAAAAACTGGTATCACTTTTACTGAACTAATTTCAATTTATGATTCTGTTTGGAGAAATGGTTTTCTAAAAGGTTCTAAAATGCTTAAACACAAGAAAATAATTAATTTAATTGACAAATGTTCACCCATAGAAAAATTCAAGTGACACTAAATGATAATTATAATAAACACAAACTTCTTCATAACGATCTGTCATAGGATTTAGTTTTCTTACCTAGTTTAATTTATTTTTAAGTGAACTTCCAGAAATAGAATACCAAAGATTATATTTCTACTGAAGACATTTTTTCAGCTTCACAAAATATTTTTTCAAGAAATAAAATGTTATTCCTAATACCAGAGACAGTATGCTTAATTTTTTATTTAAACAATGGTGAAGCATCTGCTAAAATAAAAGAATGAAGTACAATTCTATTTTTGTTTATTTGGAGTATTTTATTCCTTATGAAAAGTTAGATATAAAATAAGTTCTAATTAATAATCCTTCTTGAAGAACTGACTGTCACTACTGGTTAAGAATGTAGCATCTCCTTTAATACTATCATATTTCATTGACAAATATTGTGTCTTTGTTTGGAGAAAAAATACCCTACTATACTTCACAAATGACAACTAAATATTATCATGAGAAATATTACTGGTGAATTCAAGTCTACCCCTCTTGCAATGTCTTTCTATTCTCTCATATTTTTTTCTACCAGATATCAAAAGACAAGTTGCCTTTCAAAAAATATGTAAATCAAAGTTACCACTATAAAGTTTCATCATTTAAAATACAATATCCAAATCAAAATAATGATTCTGGGAAAATACTAATCCATTTTAAATAATCAGAAAATTATGAGATAAAAACAGAGCAATATGTTTTTTTACACCCAAGAGAAAAACCATATAGATTAGATATTCTTAAGCTTTACAGGAATCTTGTCAACATATTTAGGATCACTTACATTTGTAATAGATTTTGATCATTTATTGACTGATAGGTTTATATAAATGGTAAGGAATTAACCGTGTCACTAAGGTACCTATCTCCTAGTTGAAATATTTACAGAATCTTTTATTATGCTTGTTAATGGTTTACATGTTGCCATATGTGATTTAGAGCAAGATTAGAGTGGCAGACTGTTGAATTCAAGGTCCATTTCTAATGACTGAATTTCTTAATGAACTCCAAAGCAATAAACCAATCAATTAGTATTATTTTAGTGAAAGAGAAGTTGCTGCATTGGTTAAAGCGATTCAATTAAACGTTGTATGCTCTAAACATTTTACCTCATGACATTGTTCACAGCATAATTAAAATAAAAATCTTTTTTAAAAAATATTAATACATGATTACAGATATTCTATAAAGATAACAGAGAAAATGCTATTCATAAGAAACTACTAATACAAAACTAAAATGAAAAAATCATAATTTAAAAAGTTAACTATATATATTATATTTTTCTTTTCAAAATTTTTTGATTAGTGTATTTACTAATATTTAATTATAAAATTATATATATATGTGTGTGTGTGTTATATAAAGAACTCGCAAATAAGCTCTTAACAAGCTTTGCAGAATATCCCTAACCCCAGAGCGGTTTCTGCTACTGGCTTCCTCAGTGAGGTGCTAGGATAATCTTAACAAGCTTTACAGAATATCCCCACCCCCAATCTGGTGTCTGCTAAGCCAGTAGCAAAAACCAATCTGGGATTGAGGATATTCTGTATATTCTGAAAAGCTTGTTAAGAGCTTATTTGTGAGCTCTTTATATAACATTTGTAATACAAGCATGTTAAATTATGTCATGTGACTTGTGACTTGATTTATTTGTAATATATATACAAAACATTGGAATGATCATGAGCAAAGCAGAAAGATTGAATAAACAAACAAGTATAAACATTTCTTACTTGCACTAATCCTTTAAAAATATTTACTACAATAATGAACCATACACCCACTTTACTGGCCTCTGGGGTAATAAGATCAAAAAGTGAGCTGAATAATACACAAAAAGCTAATAGTTTTCGAGCTCCAAATTTTTGCAAAAGCCATATACTTGGGAGTTGAGTAACAACATATCCATAATAATGAGCTGATACAACCCATTCAATCGTCATCATATCCCAGGTGAAGGTGGTCTATTAAAACATAAAAAAGCATCTTCAGAATATGTTAATTTAGATATCTTAAAAAATAAGATAATAGAGAATGCAAAGATCTCTCATTCATAATATATATGAAATAGAAAGGATTTCATTATTATTTTATACTATTTTGTCCTACTGATTGCAATTTATCAATTTTTTATGATAAAAACCTACTGAATAATAAATAATACAGAGTTAAATTTATTTTTATAATTAAATCAATATACACCTATCCATGACAAAATTTGAGTATTTTACTTAGATAATTTACTGGCTAGATATTCAAAGAATCCTTAAATGCTTTTTTAAATACCACTCATCATTTCTTATGTCAGTGCCAATCTATTTGTTAGATCTGTCAAAATAAATTGGCATTGATATAAAAAAAGTCCTCTTTATTTGCAAGTGCATCACAGATTTGATGAGCCTAAAATTATGTGCATGCTCATTAAAACATAATTAAATAAATATTTATGTAAAAAGATTTTATTATGTATTTAGAATAATATTTTTATAAAGTGCAGACAGTATTGAAAATTAAATTGAGAGAGTGCAAACTTCTCAAGCGCTTGTGACTATTAGTAACTAATCAGATCATAAGCACTGGGACAGAGAATTTAACAAGAAAAGAGTGATTCCCACTCTCTTCTTTACTTTTCTTTCTATATATCCAAGCCAGTCCAAAGTACTTATATCTGAGAGTGTGAATCTTAAATATCATCACACTTAATTGACTGAGTTCAAATTATAAACATATAGTGTGAAATCTTTCGATTTACTATACAGTAGTTTTTCAATGTTATAACTTTGCAGCAATATATGTAAATAATATTTTTATAAGGCACAGACAGTATTGAAAATTAAATTGAGAGAGTGCAAACTTCTCAAGTGCTTGTGACTATTAGTAACCAATCAGATCTTAAGCACTGGGATGGAGAATTTAACAAGAAAAGAGTGGTTCCCACTCTCTTCTTTACTTTTCTTTCTATATATTTAGAAATAAAATAACATCAAACAACAATAATTAGATGAAAACAGATTACAATAAGATAAAAAGTAGAGAAGAAAACTACTTTCAAAAGTAAGATTTTCCACTTACACTTTTAATGACTATATACTAGAAGATTAAGAGTATTCATAGCAGGTTTATTCATAATATAGTAAACTCTTATGGAGAAAAAAGCAGTCACAATTTCAATTAGAAAAGTACAATTCCATAGTATTCCAAATGTATTAAAATTATTTTAAATAGAATTGGATAAGACATGAATAAAGAATTATTTTTGGAAATAAATTCATTTTTGAAGTATATAAGAAAGAAAAAGGAAATAAGTTTTTTATTGTAACAATTGGTTTTTTGGATAAAAAATGTAAAAAGGGAAAGTTTTTTGAGAAGGGAGTCAAGTAAGTGTGGTGTATGTTTTGTGTTTTTAATTTAATTGATTTTAATGTATTTTATTTTATTTATTTTTAAATTTTATGGGGTTTATATGCTTTATATTGTTTTTGATTATTTTTGTTTTTATTATGTGAAGTTTGTTTATAATGTAATGTTTTTTCTAGATCCTTGAAAATGACTATAGAGTAAAGATAGTCGAAACGTTGGAAATAAGTGGATATATATATACATCAAATAAAGTTTTTAAAAAGAAAAGAAGTGATTTTTAATTATAGAATTATATGGCTAAAATTATATTCAGTTTATATATGTAAGATACAAAACTATTAGTCTTATATCATTTATAACAAGATTCTTATCACATCCCAAGAAACCATTCAATATAATTTTAATAGATAAATCTCCTTCATACATAAAATACATTTATACAATTCTAACACCAATTAATTTAATGACAAATGATAAGATAATTTTTCTCAAAACAAATGGCTTTATTGGAAAATTGATTTTTGTCTATATCCAAATGTAAATGAATATGCAGAGTCCAATGCTTGATATTAATATTAAGCAAATAAGAAGAAGATCAAGTGTAGGACTTTTGACTCAAAATATTTTGATTTTATACTCAAATTAAATATGTGACCTTTATTTATTTTACTTCTTAAATGTAAATCTTCCAAATATGGAAACTATTAATTGTGTCATGTGAAATAATAAAGGTCAAAGATATTTTTGTTTGAGTGTAGTAGCTTACAAGATACTTGGTCATACACCACAAAAATATTTTGGAAAATAAATACAATTCATTCGATTGTTGAGTGTTTTCCAAAACCCTGCTGTAGTGCACAAAATATTTTTTACTTCAAAACAAAAAATAGCAGAATACATTCAGATGCATTTAAAAACAAACTAGACACAATTAAACAGATAAACAATAATCCCACTAGATATATTTGCAGCGATATAGTCATTTTAAATGTCAGTGCTCTAAAATATATTATCACTCTTTTTTAAATATTATATATTGAGTAAAATATAGCATATTGTCATTCTTACAAAATTGTTCATTAGTATATTTTGACCTTCTTCTCTGTTTTGTAATAACAATTGACAACAAAGTCCCTTTTGAAACTTAAATAACCCACTTCAGCCAGTTTTTTCTCAAACAGCTTCCAGAAAAAAATTTAAAAAATCATTTCTCATCTAGTAAAGAAACTTCTAGACAGAAAAGGTTTCTCTTTTTAATCTTCAGCTGAAGAGTAGAAAGATTGCTCAAAAATGGTATACCTAGCCCTATAACAATTATACAGTTAGCTGTCTTGTCTGAAGCTACCTGCTTGCTCATAAAATATTGACAAATAAATGTACTATTACACTATGAGATGTTAGATGATTATAATTAATATTAATAACTATAATTCAAGTTCACTGTAACTATAGAAAAACTGGAAAAAATATATCTGTAGAATATAACAAATCAACTAATTATTTACTTTAAATAATATACAATAAAAGGGGGCCAGTTCTCCACTTAAATCTCAGGCCTCATTAATAAAGGCAAAAGATAGAAAGGGATTTGTGAATGGAAATTTAAATACATTATTATCTTGTAATTAGTGTTTGCTAAACAATAGAATGAAGAGATGCTTCTGTTTTATCATGTCAATAATATATTTGATCTATAATGTGTTAAAGAATCGTTTTTAAAAATTTTTGTAAGAAAAATAAAAAAAACAGTGAAGGAAATTAAAAATACATGGGAAAAATTATTAATTACAATTTCAAAATAAAATAAAGAAGCTGAAGGATTTTTAATAAGTGTGGAGAAAATGAGTTATTTAATGTAAATAAATTATCTAACATGTGAGAAGTGGTTGAAAAGATTGACATTTCCATGCATTTATGATATGAGTTAGAAATTGTAGAACATTCATTATTAGAATATAGACGGTATTGTAAAGATCAAGAAGCAATGGTAATGATAGAAAATACTATGTGAAGAAAGAGTGGATAGTTTTTAATCCAGATGACAAATATAAGAAAACAATTAGAAATAAAATATATAAAAAAGAAAGGATTCTCGAAAAATGGTATAGAATAAATAAAAATATTTAGTTATATAAAATATAATAATCTCTAATCTAATACATGATTAGTGGATGATGTTAAAAATATAAATGCAGTAATAATTTGATATATAGAACACTTTATATACAAAATTGTAATCTGAGCCAACTGAAAAGTACTAGTTCTGCATGAAATGCATCTTAGAAATCATTTACAGTTTTCAAATGTCTTTATTATTATGTTTCAAGAATGTGTGGTTAAATGGAAGTTTTAAATATTTATAATAAAAAATATGATATAAACTGGTAGTAGATAACTTTTTGATGGATGACTTTAGACAAGGAATTATCAAATTAAATATTTTCACTAAAAAATAGGTGACTTTCCTAAACGACTTCTAATTTATTTTGTTCAAAACATTGTATATATTATAAAAATATATAAATACAGGTAGAATATGGAATGTTATTTGGTGCTGCTTGCAGAAATGCATTACATACCAGATAAAGCTATCAAATGCACATCATACCTATATTGAAGATATTAAAAATTTTATATCAAACAAATTAATGACACATATATTGTAATAATCATCTTACCTTGCTATAGTTTGATCTATTTTACTTGATTTGGGAACACCTGACAATACTTTTAAAAAATATACAAACACATATTGTTATATGTTTTAATAAAATTGAAATATTATTCTTTAATATGCGATGATGACTACTACACAATCATTATTTGAAATACCTGGCCAAATCTCATTGAACATAAGTTATTCCTAATGGAATGAATATGGAATTAATATACAGGTCATACAATTTATGTATAAAGAAATTAAACACACACTATTTAAACAAATAACAAAACTATTTACAAAGTATGGTAATTGTGACAAAATATATAACTTTTTATGTTAACAATCACATCATAAGAATTCATTAAATACTTACACTTTTTTTTTATAATTTGATTACCTTTATGATTATAATTTAATCTATTAAATTTAATTGAATGATGAGTTCTTTAATGCTGGAAAACAAATACAAAACAATCTTATTTTTTTGTAAAATGTCCAAGGTTTATCTTGATTAACTTTAAAATATTAATGTTTTGATTACATATTATAATACTAACATAATTCTAAGATTGAGAACCCTTGCCATTGAAGAAAAGCCTGATCTTGAATAAATCCTGGACATAATTCTGTGCATGGTCAACTCACACAAATGTCAAACAATTTTTCTTATCTTCAGCTTCATAGACTATTCATATATATATATAGTCTGAAGCTATAATCAATACACCTTCCTTACAATGTTAATTCTAGGGAGTGTGTACTTTGGGTCCAAATCCTATTATAATAATAACTCTGCTAAATTGAGATGGACCTTTTAAATACAACCTCGAATTTACAAAATAAAACAGTGAATAAATTCACAATATAGAGATAGTATATTTTAACAATTCATCAATGATCTAAACAACTATATTTATATTATAAATTCTAACACACATAAAATCTAATTCACGGTAATTAATGCAATGCTTAAATGTACATACAAATTAGCTCAATTGAATTTAAAATAACCTTTAATTTAATTAAAAACTCTAATGATTATACCACCACTCTCGACACTTGAGCTCCTCACATTAAATATTTTTATATTTTATATATTTAAAATGATTGTTGTATCACTGATTATTTAATCTAATTTTATACATTTACCAACAATTTCAACAAGAAAAGAAATCCTTTTGAAAGAAGATAAAATTATAACTAATCATATATATATATATTGTAACATGATAAAAAAAATGATGATACTCGGGAGTTATCGGTCTAATCTGAATAAAATCTAGCTCAATGGGGGGGGGGGTCACCATTTTGTAATAAACTACTGATTATAATATGGGATAATAAATATAATAAACTTTATTATGTTTACGAATTGAAACATCATTCATAATACTATAGATCTACCCTAAATGTGGAATGCCATGTTATAACATCCCTAAATTTGATTTGGCATTTTGCAATAATGGCCACTTGTGCATGATCACCATTGTCTAGCATTGGGTAGCTACCAAATCACAATAATAATGGATTTTCTATCTTACTATTGCTCTATATTTGTTCAATCAACATTTGTCATAAAGAAATGCCCTTAAGATTTATATTATTTAACATAGAGCAAAATAAAACAACAAAACATGCCTTAACAAATAGAAACTCTGTTACAACCTGTGTAAAATTATCTAGCTCACTTATCGATCACATTAGGCAATAACAATATTTACCATATACAATTATGTACAATGTCCACTACCTATCATAAAATATTAATAATAATCCCTATCAAAATAAAATTTATCCAGATAGTACTTAAAACAAAATACAACAAACTAGATTATCATTCCAGGCATCAACAAATCTATTCACAATTTCAAAATAAATTGCAATAAGCAGTGAAATCATATATCATTGTCCTAAACAATGATGTATACTTAAGATATTTATTTAATCGATAATTAAATTAAACTCAATTCGAATCAATAGCTAACTAAATTCCAACATATGTTATGGATTTAATATTATTTATAGTAATTCAAATTTATTTTAATATTTAATGATAAGCTGTTTTATTTAAATAAACTAGTTTCTAAATAACTAAAATTACATTTTGAAAATGTTTTATATACCTACATGCTATTTATAATGCTTAAATAAAATAAACCTTTACTCAATTTTTTTACATCTATTTTAATAAAATGTTAAATATAATATAAACATTTCATTCATACCTACTATAGATTGATACACAATTATTGCTTCAGTTATATTCTAAAATCAAATATTCCACAAGAACTTATTATCAATAAATTCCATGAGACTTCATGTTTTTGCAGTACCCAATCACATTATATAAAATATATCTTAGGTTTCCATAGGATATCTACTGACTTACAATCAGTGAGATTTACTTAAATCTCCAATCAATTGAATATAAAATGGACTTTGTAACAATTAAGCTATATGTGACAATAATTGGCAGTTACCCAAGCCAAAGATAATATTCAGTTAGGCTAGTTAATGAAATTTATGATCTTGACTTCAAAGAAATTTAAAGAGTAGTTAAAGTAAGTCATTCTGACTAATGACATAATACAATTGATTGGGTTTTTTGTAACTGGACAAGATAAGTAAATATATAATCAATTCTAAGCTAATAAAATTATTTATATGTAATCGAATTTTAAAAAAATGATGTATGAAAATATACAAATCTAATTTGATTTGACTTACCCAAAGGGGTTTAACCTTGTCCCAAATTTTAAATACCAAAATTATCTTGTGCATTCAAAAGAAAGAATGAAACAGATTCATCAGATTTTAAATCAATTCTAATATTGAGTTATAATAAAAATTAATGACAGTAATAATAAAATATAACAGAACATCAATCAATGTTTGGCAATAGACTAAAATCAATAAAATAATAAAATCTATGTGTGTGGAACTCCAAAACATGCTGCAAGACAATAATACAATCTATAAAAATGGAAGGAGAGATTTTTTATATCTTCCTGAGATTTTATATATGATAGATAATGAAAAAAAATGTGATCAAATAAAAACTGATTTTTATTTCTTCATTAATGTCATCTCTAAATAATTAAACAAACAAAAAAAATGTTATATTTAAACCCTTTTCTATCCAATATTCTCAAGTTAAATTTTGAATATACAAAAAATTAAAAATTTGAAAACATCAGGTCATATTAGCTTATAACATCAGATAAGAGCCTAAATAATGACTAAATGAATCTTTCTGATCCTTTCATAGTGCGATTTCTATCCTACCCATATATACTATTTACATGTTTTTACAGTAAAATGTAAATACTCCCTTTTCTTTAACAAAAAATATATGCATATATACATAGAAATCATACCATATAAGTGAAAGTCTCTCCATTTTCACTCACTATCTACTGATCCATTGTAGCTTCTGGTTCTTTATTTCTAATACTAAGGTATAGAGATGATTTTCCTTTTTTTTTCCAAACTATAAAAATGAAGTTTAAATCACTTATTATAACACATAAGTTGAGTTAATCAATCCCGTAGAATTCCTTGATCTGAAATGCAATATCCATAGAAACATAATGGGGGTTATATCCCTCATAAATAAATGAATGCAATTCTGTTTTTTTAACCATGGAATATCTATATATAGTTGACCTGCAACATAAAGCATTTTGATGGGTTTTTCTTTCTTCCACATTTTGTTGTTTTCCCTGGAATTTAATCA
Source organism: Epiperipatus broadwayi (assembly GCA_028023455.1). Classification (NCBI taxonomy): domain Eukaryota; kingdom Metazoa; phylum Onychophora; class Udeonychophora; order Euonychophora; family Peripatidae; genus Epiperipatus; species Epiperipatus broadwayi. The sequence continues at coordinate 4,659,243 of JAQFVV010012444.1, read as the reverse complement.
GCTAGCTTCCCAATTGAATGGGCATATATTTAAAATTTTTATTCTTCCATAGTTTTGTCAATTAACCACTTAAACAATAAAATTTAATAAATTTTTAAAGACAGAGAAAAATGTATCTGTTCTATGCAATGACAAAATGATAAGAACTCAAATTACAACATCTACATTCTATTTATAAAATACTTTTGATGACATTGTTGTCATCACACCTGTTGGAAATCACTTGAATTTAACTTGATGATGAACAATTTGTTCAAGAATATTTTGCTTCCAACTTGTAAGTGAAATGGAGATTTTAAAAGAATTGGATATCCAAGTTCAATATGATTTTTCATTTTTAAACCAAAATAAAGAATTCATATTACAATTTTAATACATTTTAAATGATATAAATATTTTACATATGTTTTTAATAATATATTTTTTTTGTTTTAACTAATTTACAAACAAACATATATGAAATGTAATCATTTAATTTTGTAATAAGTTTTACTATGGTGATTGCAATAACAGAAATTAAAATGTGTAATATTTAATAATAATATTGATTTTATTCAAGTAATCTTTTATGATACACTTAACTATTTCCAAAATCTATTTACTTATTTAACTGTTTATATATTTTTTTGAGATTGCTGACAATGGATTTAGAATTTTGAAACTGGAATTAGCAGTAAACAATATTATTTTAAAGCATTCGTTTGCCATGGTTATCTAGTTCTTTGTATTTCAAGATCTCCATTATCCATGGATCAAGTGAGAAGAAATCTAAACAAGATCAACAAACTTCTTTGTTTTTTTTTGTAATACTTTGACCAACATTAATCTGAATACTTACAATATATGTAATGAAAGTAAAAAAATGAATTTTGCACTTTAGTTGCTTCAAACACACTTAACAGTACATGATGATCCTCTTCCTTTTTAACAAAATATTAGTTTCTTCCTCTAAACAAACAACTAAGTAATATATAAATACTCTATGCATAATAAAATACAGTTAGTTATAATTAATATACTCTAAGAAGTTATAAGATGAAACTTAAAATTGTTAATACATTAAGATATGTCAATTGAAAAAAAATAACATACATATGAACATCGAATTATAGCTACTATAGTTCAGTGTGAGAATTTTTATGTGAGACTAATATTTCTTTCTTGATGGGATGCATTGAATTGATTATCATATTTTTTTAAGTCACTATTCTGTTCTTTATCAGTTTCCCATTCCTCTATTCTGAAATATAATTTTGTCTAAAGCATGTCCTTGGACTTATTTGAGGTATAGCTTTTTTTACATGCAAAGTAGAAATTCATTTAAAATACCTTGATCAGGTTACTCAGATGATCCATGTTAGACTTCAGGCAGCTGGCAGTTTTGTCTCTTTTCTACTCAGATATCAAAGCAAGAATCCAGACTAACCAATTTCAATACAGATCTGACTCTCTAATTTTGTTCTTTTGTTTATAGCACTTTGATGACATATTTATAATGCCTTAATGATCTCATTTATTTTAATTACATGAATTTTCAAAATATTATAATTATTTAAATAATTTAATTTTTACATTGTTTTTGAATTTGTAATCTTCAAATCAAAATGCAATTTTAAAATTAATAACAGATTTAATCTCTTAATTAGCTTATTTTTAATCTATTTATTTAAACCAAAATGCACATTATTTAATTAAACATTTAAAATTTATTTATTTAACATTGCCAACATAATTTTAGATATACATTCCTTTAATCTTTGATAAAACAACCAGTTTAACCTAGTTTTTATAATTTATTAGTTTCTCTTAAATTTAAATAGTTATAACAAAACCTAACATGTTACTTATAATTATTTTGAAGTATGACTTTTATAATTCATTCTAAAACTTGAATATTACCTATTATTATTACTTTTAATACTTTATTTTAAAATATTTCTTTACTTTATATAACTTTCTTTAAGATTTTTTAATGTTATTTTTATTAGCTATTCTCACAACTAAAAACTATCTCACTGACCTGTAGAAAGTAATATGGCTCACCATAAAATAAAGAAGGTATTAGTCATTTCAATATATATATATATTGTAATGCTAGCGAGATATGGGTTGTAAAACTCACATATATCTACATTACATATGTCATAATTTTAAATATAAATGATCAAATTTTTTAAGAAGGAAGAATAATTAAAGAATTAGTTAAGTAGATTGTTAAAATGCAGTTTTCTAAAATAAAGTCTTGTGAGTTGGAGGGGAAAAATCTAAAATAAAATGATTTAAAAACAATTCTTTTTAAAATAAGTAAATATGGAAAATTAGAATAAAATTTGTTTGTAAAAAAAAAACTTTCAAAAATGCAATTGGATTACTGATTTAATTAATTAAAAAAACATATAAACTCTCTCATAAAAGTGATAATAGATTAATCTAAGAAAAGATTAAACTAACGTGCAATGTAAAAAATCAATTAGATTAACGAAATGTAAAAATTAATTAAGAAAAAACAGACTCAAGTTAGGATAAAAATTAAAGAATAATGATAAGAATTCGAAACAATGGAAAAGAAAAATCTATAAAAAGTCACAACTCTCTATTAAATTCAATCTGGTCTTCAATCTGTAATTCAGTCCAGTCTTCAATCTGTTACATCATTCTGCTCTTGGGTCTATAAATTATTCCAGTTTGAGTTCAGTTCAAATTCAGTCTAGTCTGTATTTTGTGATTTAATTATTCTAGCCTTCATTTTGTGATCGAATTATTCCACTCTTGAGTATGTGAATCACTCTGGTCTTTATTTTGTGCTGTTACATTTTTCATTGCTCCAGAGATGCAGAAATCTAAGGACAGAATATAGGCATTCATTACTGTTGTGGATAATATCATTGCTGAAGCTGCAGATCTAGCAAAATGTGTTGCTATTGTTTTAGAAATGTTTGAATGGGCTTCAGGCCTCAAAAGTTCTCTGCAAATCAACAGTTCTCATTGAAAACTAATGACAAAATGGTGAAATAGGCATTGCCACACCTCTCTTTTCTATTGGCAAAACAAAGAATAAAAAAATAAGCTCTGGAACCACCTATGAAGACCAAAAAGCCAACCAGTTGGAAAATAACACTGATGCAAATCAAAACCAAAAGAACTGCATCATTTCAATATCATGAACATCTAGATAATATATTTTTACATAATAATTGTTTGTAGACACTTTATTTTTAAATGAAATAATAAATGATTATGATAAAATTTAGTCTGATTAATCACTTATATTTTTAATGAACATTTTCTTATTATTGTGTTATTTATATTATGTTAGATATGTCTGTGCATGGAAGATTTTCTTATTATTGTGTTATTTATATTATGTTAGATATGTCTGTGCATGAATAAATATTAATTTTTGCTTAAGTATTATTTGGTCTATTCTCTCTTTCTTGTCACTGTGTCACCAGTAATTTAAATGTATAGTTATTTTTTGTGTGTTAAATGAATATGCTGGACCCTGATTTAAGAGTATGAACTAGCTTGGGATACTTCAACAATTGGTTTGTGTGCCTATCATTCTTAGCATGTCAGTTATATAATATGACCTGCTGGCACCTGAGTTTGATTCTCAAAACAAAGAAAATGCTTTGGATGGCATGATTTAAATCCAGCAGTTGAGGTGGGTCTTGGTTTGGAAATGTAATCATGTTATGCTCTGTATAGCCTGATCTGACTGTGGGTATCACTGATGGCTATGCTATCAATGGTATTCTCCCCTATGCTTGAAGGGCCAGATGGTTTCCACAGTCACAAAGTTGCCAAAAGTTATTACAAAATTTTAAAAAGTTGCAATAAATGTTTAAATTCAAGGGGACCTAGTTTAATAAATAGTAAACTAAATATTTTCATAGATTGTTATTATAATAAAGAATAGAAGTAAGATTATATCCATGTAAAGAGTATCACTTTTTGATGTTGGCAGGAAACTATCAATTCCTGCTAATTTGAGAAGTTCCCTGGGCTAAACAAGTTTAAATTTTAAAATCTAATGAAAACTCATTGCTTAGAATAATAAATGCAACTTCAAAATTAAAGATATCAAATAAATAAATACATTTAAATAATTCAGTAACAATCAAAATTTTTAATATTGATAAGGTTATTAGCATAATGCTGAAAAAAGGTCTTGACTACTGTTTTATCATGAGATTTTCAATGTGATCAAAAGGAGATTGTAATAGTTATGGAAACTCTTTTTTTAAAAAAAAATTTGCAGTGTGCATAAGCAAGCAATGTAATTTATTACATTAATTTATATTTCAATACAGGTATAATTTATATGCTTGGCGTTTAGATGCAATTATAGGGGATTTGAACACAGACTTTCAAGTTCCCTTCAGCTATCTACATTAGCTTATACAACTAATACACATGACCACATACATATGAAAATAATAAATGATCTCCAATATATTTCACACTGACCTAGTACTCATCACTTGGTCCAGATCACCATCTTTCACACACATATATAATCAGTGTTCAGTTTATATTAAAATAGAAAGTCCTTTAATGGATAGATTTCAACCTACTCCACCCTCCAACTTATCAGCCATCCATACTATTAAAAATCTGAGGATAGAATGCCAAATTTCTTATTGATGCCAATATTATTGTAATGCTCATATTAATTTTAAGCTATTCTGACACTTCATGTATTTAAATATTACAGATTCATCCTAAATCCTGCTCATTCCTCTTCTGTATATTTAAATGGACAAGGTCCTATACATAAGGGGTCAGAGTAAATTAAAGTAAACATGGGCCTGACAATATTCTTGGCATAAACAAGGAATTTGAGCATTCCACCATAAGATTCTCAATAGTATGAATGACTGAAGAGTTGAGGGGATGGAGTAGATTAAAGCCTGTTCATTAAAGTTTGAAATTTTGCTATCTTAATATAAGCCAAGCACTGATTGTGTATATGTGATGATGATCTGGACCAACTGATGAGTGCAGGTTCAGCATGAAATATGTATATTTGAGATCATTTATTGTTTTCACATGTGTGGGGTCCTGAGTATTTGTTGTATGAGATAAAGTGGATAGCTGAAAGGGAGCTTAAAAGTCTGTGTTTAAATCCACTATAATTACATATTAATTTACATAGATTGAAAATTGTCTGAATATTTAAAATTTTAAAGATTTTTCTTTGTTATAAATAAACTTATGTTGATAGTAATAAAAATAATGTCATCCATTTGATTGTTTGTATCACATAGTCCTTGTCCAAAGTACGTCTTTGTTTTGAGCATACTCAAATAAAAGTGTACATTATTGGGTTTAGAAAAAATTAATTGCATTAATAAACATCTTATTAGTATCCTCAGTATGGGTTTGATATGAGTTTAATAGCTTCCTCTGGCAGATAGAATCTATATGAAAGAAGTACCAGTTATTTATTATTGGCTTTGTTTAGTATTTATTTAAAAAATTAATAAGTATAATTAAAATAATAAAAATATTACAATTATCAATAAAGTAAGTCATATATAATGTGACATTGCTTTTATAAGCTTGTATTTACAAAAATGTAGTACAGAGAGCATACCAATAGCTCAAACAAGCTCTTAACTGATAAGTGCAGTATGAGAAAATATTTAAAATCTCTATCCAGAACACTCACTCTCATCTCCAGACCAACTGGTTTCAAGCTTATGGTTCACCTCAGTGAGGAGCTAGACTATTCAGACACTAGATCTAAAATATTAACTCAAAAACCAGCACTTATTTCACACATAATATTTAAGTAGAAACTCTGAAGTTTTTGGACATGAAAATGTTTTTTACTCCAGTTATCTAACTTAAATAGCTATATGGGACTGAACCAAATTCAGATCTACCATATATTAATAGCCACAGCATATCCAAAGCCATAAGGGTAAAATTAAAATTATCAATAAAGCAAGTCATATATATATATATATATATAATGTGACAATTGATCTGGGGATAAAAATATTTCAGATAGAGATTTTAAATATTGTCTCTTACCACACTTAACAATTAAGAGCTTGTTTGAGCTATTGGTATGCTCTCTGTACTACATTTTTAAAAAATATTACAGAATTAATATTATAATTAAATAATTTATTGATTGGTAATTCATATGAACTCCAAGCATGAAAAATGACAAAACTGAAACTATGGTTCGTAAATCTTTGACTCCAGTATATACCATTGTGACACTACACTAAACCACAAAAGGTACAGGGGTGATAAAAATTGAATGCAGAAGAGTGGAAATCTAGATAAGGAAGCTAGCACAATAAATTCATTGGTTCTAGAAGGCTCATTACATCATCTATTTATTGTACCTTACATTAAAATGCATGAACTTAGAGCTACTACATTCTAGAAACATGGCTTAGATGAAAATTATCATCCAAAACAAACATTAAGGCAAAAATATATTTGTAAAAACATATATAAAATTAATTGCTATATAGTTAGATTTTCATAAAAACTAAAATTCAACTTTCAGAAGCATAAAATAAAAATATCAACAGTCAATAAAATTTCACATGTTGATTTTGGAATTTTTGAGGATTTTTTAAAGATGAAATTCAGCTAATGTGTTATCTATGCTAAAAATCTCAACATATCTCATATAGCCATACAATTTTCTGAACTTTGAGAAATCTATTTTGCAAATAATAAGCTTCTTCACAGAAATAACATCTTACCAAAAAATTCCTCAAAACATTGGTTAATTTACACAAATGATAATTCATTAGTGCTATCATCTTCCACTTGCTTTTGATTAATTTACATTTGCAAATTAGTTTCCGTTGTTCTATATTATAACCTAAACTACTCAATTTGAAACTCCTTTTCTCTGTCTACCTACTTTTTAATTGATCTTTATTTTTTTAAACAGTGCAAATCTTTGACTTAGCCATACTACATTCAGAATTCAAATTTTTGATTATTTTACTGATTCGCAAGTAAGAAAAAAAACTAATAAACGGCCTTTATATCTAAATCCTCCTTATCTGTGATGTGATGTGATGTATTGTGGCTTCTCCTTAAACGAAGTCAAGAATATCTCAGCAATTATGCCCAGATAAACCTGTTAGCCACTTTATTTTCCATTTCCCACTCTAAATTTTCCCATATTCTGCTCCATCCCATTTCCACAACATAATCTTTGTCAACTCTATAACCTTTATATCTAAATCCCCTTTATCTTTTCCCAAACCCAGCATAAAAACCAATAATTCACTTTCTGTATAATCACTTTTTTCATATTTATTCTTCCATAACTTCATTATATGTACCCTTTCTGTTTTCAAGCATTTACATTCAATTAACAAATGCCTAATATTTTCTATTCCTTCTTTACATAATTTACAAAATAAATCACTCATTTTTTTCCATTTACATGTATATTCTCTTGTAGCTAAAGATCCTGTTTGAGCCTTAAATAATAAACTACTTTCCTTACTATTATCATATATTAACTCACACCTAATATTCTGTTTATTTCTATATATATTTAAACTCTTTTTACTCTCCATACTATTTCTCCATCTCTCTAACTCCCTATTCTTTATTAATAAATCTATTCTTTTATCTCATTCCTTGCTACTACAACACTCAACAATTCTCTTAATACAATCATCCCATCTTTTGTACAAATATACTGATATAAATTCTTTATCCAAATCTTTTGCATATCGCATTACCTTTCTCACCCATCTTGTATTTTTAGCAGAAAAGAAATGATACCAAGCAGCTGTCCTGGCATACTAATTAGTGCTGAATATTCTTAATATATATATATATTATTTTCACTGGTAAAGGTAGAAAATGTGAGAACAAATAGATACCTAAATCTTTCATGACAACGGTGTTTCAATGTTTGTTGCATGAACTGTTTGTTTACTTTTTTAGTCTTCATAATTCCAGATCATTATAATAACAATATATTTGAAAAAAATTAATCCTGAGTAAAATTTCAAGTGGGAATTCAAAATCAAAAAATTATTTAAATAAAGAAAAATTGATCTATAAGGAAATCAGATGCCATTGAAGGCTTAGGAGATGAAGACTTCAATAAAATTCAAATAACTTGGTTGATGAAAATATAAAGATAAACAAATTATAAAAAGAGTAACTAAGTTGTGTATAAAAGAATAGTGTCAGTGATATTAAAGAAAACTGTAATATGAAAAAAGGGGAGAGTGTGGTTAGAGTATTACCTTAAAATTTAATATTCAATAATCTAAGGGTCCAGGTTCAATTTCCATGACAGTACTTTTACTGGTCAGGCCAGCAACAACTGAAGAAGAAATAAGAATACCTCTTGAAATGTTGTGCATATACTAACCTTTGTGCTACTACTAACAATTGAATGTAACTGGAATATTTAAATAAAGTTAAATTTTTCTAAACACATTCAATACTTAATATTAGATGATGGAAATAGTCCAATATATAAATACAACTAAAATACCATCATCACAAACCTTCAAGATTAATGAATTTATATAGTGAATAAATATGAACATCATAAAATCTAAGCAAAAAACAGAAATATTCCTACAATGTAATGAGCTTTCATAGACATATTGAAATTTTTCAGACTGCTACTTTGATAACCATAATACTGTATAATACATTCAGCATGAAATTTAAAAAGTATAACAATAAATATCATTTAAGTTAAACAATAAATTTACAAGAAGGGTAAGTATAAAAATATTAAGATCTAAATGACAAAGTTGTGCCAGATGATTGGAAGAATGCAGTAATAGTATTATTTATTAAGGCAGTAAACCTAAAGCATGTGCGGTTGAAAATGTGAAGTAACAGTATTGATATTTTAAAAAGGTAATGAAAAAAAATTAGAAATTACAGACCTATCAATCTTTCAGCAGTTTCATACAATATATTTTTTAATTACAACTTGTCTGCAGCAAATAAAGGATTGTAATCAACAAAATAAACATGCTGGATTGAAAGCAATTTTAGCACAATGGACCATATCCAAATACTAAAAGAAGTTGTAGTAAAAGCCAATAAATATGAGTTATTATTATGCTTTAGGTTTGCAAATTATGAAAAGACATTTGATTCTATATGTTTTTCACACTGATTAAAGCATTGGATCATCAAGATATCAACAGAAAAGATTGTCATATTCTGAAGAATATTTATCAAAATGCATTAACAATAATTAATTAAATTACATAGTGATACTAAGCAGGTTAACATCAAGAAGAGTGTATGGTAAGGTTATTCCATATCTCTAAAATTTTCTACAGCAGTCTTACAAAACATATTTTGTAAATTAAAATGGGAAACTAAAGGAGTATAATTTAAGTCTAATGAGATTGTTTTCTGCAAATAATGTTTCAGTTTTATAAAACAATGCAAAGAGTTATAAGATAAAAGTAAGAAAGTAAGACAAATGCTAAAAAGATGAAAATAATGTTCAATGAATTTTCACAAAAGAAAATAAAGATCGATAGTCATGAATTAGAATATGTAAATAACTAGAAATTCCATTGGTCATATTATTATATATTGAAAGATAATGAATGAAATTAATCATAGAATTAAGCTTGGATAAAATTCTGTTAGAAATAATTATATATTTGAAAAGGAAAGTTTTTAATATATTTAATAAAATTCAATACAAAATTAATAATTCATTAATCATCTTTTCACCATTTTTCCTCCAAATATGACCCATTAATTTCAATATGTATGAAACAAATTAATTTCATTTTTTCTTAAAATCTTATTTTATTTTATGAAGCATTTTTCATTTCAATTTTCTTTCTATGTTTCAAACATATTATATAGTTATTTATTTCACAAATTATTATTTTTTTATTACTTACTTTTATATTTCTCTTCAATCTTTTACATTCCAAATTTTATTTTATTTTGTATAAAAACTAGTTTAATTATTTATAATCACTCTTCCATAATTAGTCTAGATTCCCAACATTATTCCTATTCAAATCTGTTGTTTTTTTTACTTATGTAAACCTTTAACTTTTAGTATAAAGATGTTGGCAAGTGTTAAATCTTAATTAAAAAAAAAGAAAGGTTAATTAAAATAATTTATATGTAAGAAAAAATCAGTTTTGAATAAGAAGAATGTTAGAAATTTAGACTAATTATAAAATTATAAATAATTAAATATATATATAAAAAGTTAAACATAAATCTCAAATATGCTAAAAATTATAATTTTTGTGAAAATATTTTATTATGTTCTTATTGTAAATTTTTTATAAATATAATTGTATTCTATATATAATAAATATATTAGAAATTTTCAAACCTATCAATCTTTTATTAGTTTTATACAAAACGTTTATAATTCCTATACAGTGAATTTTGGATTTTAATAAAGCAAAAGAACAAGCAGGATTTAAAAGTGGTTTTAGCACAGTGGATCACATCTAAATATTGAGAGAAGTTATCAAAAGGACCAAGGAATATGAGCTGTCATTATGTTTTTGATTTGTGATTATGAAAAGGCATTTGATTCTATAAGCATTTCTACAGTGATTAAAGCATTGGTTCATTAAGATATAAACCCAGAATATTTATCAAAATGCAACAGTCATGATTGAATTACATAGTTATATTAAAGAGATTAACATTGGGAAGAGTGTGTATCAGGGTGACATCATATCTCCAAAACTTTTCAAGCAATTTTTAAAAAAATGTGGATTAAAGTGAAAAGCTAAGGAATTGAAAGTAAATGGAGATTATTTAAGTTATCTAGATTTTACAGATAATGCATTTGTTTTGCAAATAATGTTTCAGAGATTCAGGAAATGTTGCAAAAATTATCAGAAGATAGTAAAAAATAGGATTAAAGGTAAATGCCAAAAAGATTAAAGCAATGTTCAATTAATTTTCTCAAAATAAGAAAATAAAAATTGATAATTTGTGAATTAGAAAAAGTTTACCTTAATCAAATTATTAATACAAGTGGAATTATGAATGAAATCAATCACACAATTAAATTTGGATGAAGTTCTTTCGGTAAAACTAACTTAATGTTAAAAGGAAATATGGCTATGTGTTTGAAAAGAGGAGTTTTTAACAAATGTGTTTTATCATTTCTTATTTATGAATATGAGATTTGAAAATTTAACAAAAGAGTAAATGATAGACTTCAGACTATCTCAATGAAATGTGGAAAGAAATACATTAGGAGTAACAAGAAAGGATTAAACATGAAATATATGGAAAAAAGAACAAATGGGTGTTACTGACATCATTGAAAGAATTAAGAGATTGAAGTGGAACTGGATTGGACATACTGCTAAAAAGATATGATAATAAATGGTCAGTTGAAGACTTAAACCAGATCCCAGTAATTGTAAAAGATCGAGAAAGAGAATACATGTGAGATAGATGAATGGAATAAGGAAGTTTGCTAATGTGATTTGAAGATGGTATGTTAGAAATCTGAGAAACTACATTAAACTTAGATACATCTTCATACTGCAGTGAATTCATGGCTGAAAATGATGATGATGATATATATTTTATAGAAATAATGTTTGATAATGAACATATAATATGGTCAAAATGTAGAAAGAAAATTTGCAATAAAAATAGTTTGTAAAATAAGATTTAAAATGCAAAGTGTGTGAAATTAATTTGATTTTAATATGTCTTGTACTAATTCTAACTTAAACCACTAAACATCACAAGCTAGAAACTAGTCTGGGGATATTGGATGAGTAGGGACTTTATGCACAAACTTTCTGGCATCCATTGATTACTCTGGCTTGTACTGAGTGTCACTACTGTATGGAGAGTTTTACCTGTTTTAATTTTAACTTACAGATGAAAAACTTGAATACTCAACATAATAGCAATATGAAACTTGATTAATCAGTGAAATATGGAGGATATATGTTAGAGAAACAAGATCAAACACTAAATATCACCCACACTCTTGAGTGGACATATTGTCAGATGAGATAGTAGTAGATGGCAATTCAAATTTTAAGGATCCCAATCGATTGGAAAAACTCAGAATGAGACCACATATGAGTTGGTGGTTGAAATAAGGAAGTTTGTTGGTGTGATGTGGAGAAAAGAGATTGTGAATTAGAAAAACTAGGATTAATCTTGAAGAGACCTTCATCCCTCAATGGATCAATAATGAACTAAAGTAATGACCGATGATAACATGGTTCTTTTATCCACAGTGAAGATGATCTAAAGACCATTTACATAGACATTTACCATTAGAGAACAAATAATGAGAACAAATACCGTTAATATAATTTAGAAAACCTAAATTAAAAACTTATAATTTAAATGAAAATAAGATTATTTTCAAGATTTTTAAATAAAATTGAATAGTTAATCATTGAAATGTGATTTCACAGAAATAAAAATAGTCTTATCCATAGCTTTTTTTTTTAATCTGTAAAGTTTTAAGTTTTATCTTATTTTTACACAGACGTCCTATTGTACACTTTCTTGTTTAAAATTATTCAAAATAATAAAATATCACGTGTATCACTGGAAATGAATCATCCCTAATACTTTGCTAGCACACAGAACCATTAATTGCACACAGAATAACCACATTCAAAAAAAAAAAAAATATTAGTAAAATAAAACCGAGTTTCCAGCAATAATAATATGAGCCTGAGTAACAAGCCCTGAAAGCCTCTTAAATAGTGAATTTGATAACGTAATACATTTGTCCATGGTTTAAAAACTATAGTAAATATTTAATTTAGAAGATTCATAAATAAACTTAAAAAATGAACAAAAATAAAAATGTAAGAAAATAATAAACATTAGAGATTAAGTGGTAACTTATGGATTCTGTCTATAGGAATGATAATCTAAAGATCAATTAATGACATTGGCAGCTACTATTGGAAAAAATATTAAAATAATATGTATATATCGTATAGATGCTTAAACTAAAATTCTATAATTTAAATGGGAAAATATTTTTAAATGAAAGGGGAAATTTTTACAAATAAGTGAAATGTACTTTTCCTTAAATCGCCATATTCATTTACCAGCGTTTGCTTCAAACCGATAAAGTTTTAAGCTTTATTATTATTTTACACAAAAGTCCTCATCTATTTTCACGGTATAAAATTATTCAAAATAAGAAATTTATGTCATTCACTTACCTGCGTCTTACGTAATGAAGAATAGTTTAGATGACCAAAATTACATAGCGAAGATAAATTATCCCTTTGCTGGAACACAGAGGCATTCGCGGCACAGAGAATAACCACACTCCAAGAAACTCGTTGACAAAATAAAACCGAATTTCCAAAAAACAGTAATATTGCTACAATGTAACGAGCCTGGATACACATTTTGCCCTCTGAAACTGCGATTTTGGTAACTTTAGCGATGATGAAATACCACTTGAATTTTATATATATATTAAGAAAATTGTCATGTGATTTTTTTTATTTTTTTTAACGTCGCGTCTAAGTTTGCGCTTTGTTTTTAATATATTATTACAAAATTAAAAATGAAACAAGTGTTTTCATTTTAAAACAAACGATAAGAAAATTTAAAAACAAAAATAATCAAAAGATTAAATGCTCCAAAATTTATAAGAAATTGAAACATTGGAAGTGTCAGAATCGAGTCAATAGCCACAGACCTCGAGCACCAGAATTTGCCATTCAATTACTATGTTTATCCACATAGGATAAAAATTAGAATTACATCCTCACATACGCACATTTACTCACATATCTATATTTACATTACCCTCACATATTTCATTTACATACATATTCATATATGAATAAAGAATAATTAATTTTGTAATAATTCATTATTTGTATAATTTTATCAGTGTATCGTCCATTTTTAGCTCAATCCTATCACAACCATCCATCAGCCTAGCAGTCAGACCAATTTCTCACACTGCAGACACATTTGGAACAGAAACTTTTTTAAATGAGCCCTACAGTGTATGATATAAAATCATTTCATATAGAATTTTTAGATACTTAAACTTAACTTCATATAAATATAAAACTTCTATTTCATTACATATTGGTGAAACATATGATCCAAAGCAAATTAAAAAATAAATGATCCCCAAGATATGTATTTTGTGTCAACCCAGCACTCATCAGTTAGCCCAGATTTCAATCACACATATCTTCATCATTTGTTTAGCATATTGTTTAGCATATATATGTAGAGAGCAAATTACTATAGTTTGACTGACAGATTTAAAAATTTCTGCACTCACATCTTACATACAAACCATAATGCATAAATGAAGTTAAATTGTAATATGTGTTATATGGCTTATTTGAAAAAGTGTAAGTTATAATGTATTTATAGTATGGGAGTTTGGTCTGGTTTCTGGGAGCTAAAGGTGAATTATACCTGATAAAATGGAAAACTTATAATGCATATTATCATGCAATGATGGTACACCTCCTTCATAAGATATTTAAAAGGTGGATAGAAACTTGTCTCTACTTTGCCTAAGAGTGGTGTAGTGAAAGTTCAGGTGCAACCATTATACAATCTTCCAAAAGGTATTAAAAGTGTACAGAAACACATCCCTAACTTGTTTAAGAATGATGCAGTGACAGTTATCATAACTGTCAATGTGGGCAAAATATTGATACCCCTGTAACACTGTAGATATATTATTTATTAAGTAAGTCTTTAATTATATATTTGAGCTAAGGATAATGTCTAGCTATATTTCCATTAAGTGGTTTGTATCTAAATTGTGAGTGCAGAAAATTTGAAATGTAGTTTACTATATATATATTTATGTTATATATAGAGCTCACAAATAAGCTCTTAACAAGCTTTGCAGAATATCTCAACTCCAGACCAGCTTCTGCTATTGGCTTCCTTAGTGAAATTAGTAGGATATTTAAGCATTAGATTGGGGAGTCAGTAGCAGAAACTGGACTGGGATTTGGGATATTCTACAAAGCTTGTTAAGAGATTATTTGCGAGCTCTATATATAACATTTGTAATACAAACTTGTTAAATTAGGTTATGTGACATATAACATAATTTCTTGGTAATATATATACTAAACAAAATGATAAAGATATGTGTAAGAGTTATAATCTGAGACAATTGATGTGTGCTAGTTCATTATGAAATGTGAATCTTGGATATCATTTATCTTTTTTATATGTCTTGGATCATATATTTCAATAATGTGATAGAATAGAAGATTAATTAGGTACCAACCAGTAACCACCTAAACATTCACAATAAAGATAATAATCAATATTTCTCACTGCTGTCAAGACAACCTTCTCACCTTTTAATAGCAAAAATGGAAATCCATTCTTACTAATGGTCCATTGAATATATATTGTAACAGTATATAATATGCCGTTAGATCGTAAATAAAAATTGATTTATTAAAAAGAAAAAATTTAACTTAAAAACTGAAAATTAAAAGTTGTTTAACGTATATATGTATCACACAGATGGAAGGAAAACTTTGAAAGTATTTTTTCATTTTAAAACAAAAAAAAAAGTATTTGAAGGTATCTTTTTATAAATAAAAAAAAAAGAGTGCAGATTAATATTTGTTTAAAGTAACATAAATGAAAATAGGTAATCTCAAAATGGAAATGATTGTTTTTTTAAATTAAACAAAAAAAGCAAACTAGCCCTTGGGGTTCTTATATAAAAAAGTCAGATGAAAGATATAGATAAGAGAACAAAAACAATTAGATGTCCAATAGAAGCAGCAAACCAATGCTCGGACCTTAATGAAAATGATTGGAACAGGAAACTATGTTCAATGAATCCAGAGGATTACTATAAAAAGAAAAATATCCAAATTAAGAACAGTTCCAGCTTGATTTTTTTGAGAGGTGTAATAAGATGCACTTGTCATCCTCTCTCACTTATTTGAAAATGAAATGACTGTTGAATTATGAATGGTACTGTTGCAGACCCTGAATCATATGGGTACTGCAATTAAATAGTACCAGGATTGAACCAGCTAAGGCAGCCTCTGGATTGAGAACTATGGTATGAACAACAGACCAGTCTTCCATGAAATTATAACTAATGAAGTCTTCATGGGAATTGGCCCAAGGAATTGTGAGGTCTTTTACTGTAAAGTATGAACTATACAATTATAAAAAAATTTAAAAAAGTAATTTAGAACTTTCGTCAAGATTTGACAAGCTAAACCTAAATTTTTAAAATGAACTTTAATCTGACTTAATATTTCAAAATCAATTATTGATGTTTAATTTTAAATATTTGAGTTTTCTGATTTAATCATTTCCATTATTTCTTTTAATATTTATTGACTAAATTATTTAAATGCATTAAATTTAAGTTGGGTATAGATGACTGCATAGATTCGTTAATGTTTAATTATTTTTTTATTTTCATATTGATTAAAATATATAGATATTCGGTAAATACGATATCTCACATTGAGTACCTAAGAATGTATTTATTCGGGTATCTTTTAAGTTATTGGTGTCAATGTGGCAACTTATGATGAATGCCATGGGTTTCTTGTAAATTTCCTTCTGCAATTCCATCAATGACTTTATATTTTGATCGTTTATGTTTATTTGGAATGAGATTGAACAATTGTTTTGAAAAGTTTTAACTGTGTAATCTATGTAGCCTATCTATATTCAACATTCAAAAGTAAAATTTATTAAAATGTCCATCTGTGTGGACTGTTTAAAAATTGTAATTTAAATTTAAAAATTAATATTAAAATCTAAAGATAAATTTTATTCCTCAATTTTAAATATTTATATATGTGCATTAATAAATGTTTTTTGTGTGTTATTACTGGCTGTGGCTTATTTTATTTATTTATTTTATTGAAATCTTTTTCCTTAAAATATATTTTAAGAAGTTATTTAAATCTCTTGCGTCTCCATGAGCTAGTAGCATGGGCTGATGGTCGAATAAAATATATATGTAAAAGTTAGATCTTAACAGCACATAACTGCCTACTATATAAATTTTCCAGGTTCAAATAGCCTGGTGGCACTCTGTAGCACAGATACGGTAAGACTGATGTAATCACCTGACCATTATAATATGGACATTTAAAGATTGCAACTTGACTAAAGAGTATGAAATACTGATACAATGAAGTTTAAATAAACCTCTTTAAACATGAAATAAACATGTCACTGTAATGCAGATTAATAAATAGTCAATTATAACATTACAAACTGCAATACTTTTAAATTGCTTATGTATTATTTAGAAATAATAAGTGAAATAATGCTTAAAGATAAATGAGATAATGATGTAATTAAGTACCAACCAGTAACCACTTAAACATTCACAATAAAGATAATAATCAATAGTTCTCACTGCTTCCAAGGCAACCTTCCCACCTTTTAATATCAAAAATGGAAATCCATTCTTACTAATGGTCCATTGAATATATATGTACACTTAAAGATTGCAACTTGACCACTGCTGACTTTGAACTTGTGATATGAACATGGAACTTGAACCTAGTATACAGATGCCCAAGCCCAAAATTTGATATCCAAATGTATCACAACCTCTTCAATCACATAATGACATTTAATGACATAGGCCACCCCTTATCATGACTATAACTGACTTATTTGGCCCCATCATTAACTATGATAAGCATACTGAGAGTCAGCTTACAGCTTATTGCTAAATAATGTTTGCTCCATACAGTAATATTTCCTGTTTATCATATGGGTACAAAGTCCGACCACCCAAGTCCACCACAATATTTATTAGGTCTGATGTGACATATCATTAACGGACAGACTAGCACCAGTACCAACCTAGGTTTAAACCTATACTCTTTGAAGAGATCATTTCAGCTCTGGGTCATAGGGTCTTGGGATTTTTAAAACTCAATGGTAAAGTTGCACTTCTTTAATACCTTGATGAGATGCACAAATAAAAATTGAACAAAGGCAGAACATTTATAACAATAACAATAATGACTCATTTCAGTAGCAATGTGAGAATGGTATTTATACCATCTCAAACTATTAGCATTACAACAATCATATTAAGTACAGACCTTTGAATGTAGGATTTTTCAGTCTATATTCATCTTTCACTCCCTCCCAAACAACCAATACACATGATAATATACAAAAAATGTAGATGATCCCCAATATATGCATTTCATGCAGGATTAGCTCTTATCAGTTAGGTCGGATCACCTATCTTTTACACATGTATTTGATCATGTATATCGGTTATATGAGGTGAAATGGAAGATGAATATAGACTAAAAAATTGCTAAGTTTAAATTGCTCTACTTAGTACATTGAATGAATAGGTTGGTAACAGTCACATTATTAATATATATATAAAATGCTCACAAATCTAATTATAAAGCACATAAATATATAACACATAGAATTAACAATGTAATGAAAGAGAAGACATTTATAAATATAATGAAAACTATATAGTTTGTCTTTCGTCCGTTCTTGTATTTAGTCCTTTTGTATATCCTTTGCCGGAAAAAACTTTATTTATATAACAATTAAAACTTTGTTCATTTATAATAGTCCTTGCGACAACTTTTATTTTGTTTCCTTTCATACAGCTTTGATGTATATTTCTCATTTATCCACGGTTTATAAATTAGTTCTTCATTTACTCTTAATTCCTATGCAAATTATAATCACGAATTTATCCATGTTTTTTTTTCTTTTAAAAGAAATGTGCATTCTACAAAGTTTAATAAAATGATCATGGAATTTCTCCAATGATCAGCCCATGGTTAGCTGATCATTCTCTATCAATCATTTTCATTTTCCTGGGTAAGGCATGTTTAACTATTTACATATGATAGAGCCATAATGACAGTAATTATGTTTTCTTTTCCATGCTAGATTACTCAGCTAGACATTTCACTTCTTTTTCCATGAAGCTTTTGAAGGATAAACTGCTTAAGTTTTTCATCCATCATTTGTTTAATAAATATTGTGCATACACACAAAAACCACCACATACCTTTTTACTTTTTAATTTCTAATGTTTATATACGGGTTTTCTGGTTGTCACAATAACTCTGGAAGTCCCCCATTCCTATTCTCTCAAAAATATAAACTGGCCTGATTGAACTGAGTGGACTGGCTGCTGAAATTAGGGCAGCCCTTTTATATATTTTACGGACTTAATTACTTTCATTCAAGCTCTATAATGGGTTTATGAATAAATAGGTTAATTTTAAAAAATCCCTTTTACATCAAAACTGCATTTTGATAAACACAGAGAGAAAAAATCATCACAATTAAAAATAGAAAAAGAAAAAATATTTTTTATTTTTTTAAAAAAGTACTGCAAACTTATTCATTTTGAAATATCTCATTTTTATAAATTGAAAGCTAGTTTAAAATTCTATCACAGATAACTTTTAGAAACTGTTTCTTTCCCTCTCTCCTTTTATAATCAATTAACAAAATACTTTTTTATTTTATTTTTGTATAGAATATTTATAATCCGGTTTGGCACAGCGCTGAAATAAACACTTTATGTAATGAGGTTTTAGAATTAAATCACTATTAATTAATGTTATATCATTTAACTCTTTATCTATTGCAGATTTTAATAATTAACATGCTATTAATTATTAGCTTTTACATTTAATATTCACTTTAGATGTGACTCCATATATATATATTGTACCATTGTCAAACTCATACCACTCAAAACTTTGACACCATCTACCTCAGATAAATGCCATAATGATTATTACTAATCATTTTCTAAATTAGAGATTATCTCTAGCACAGATAAAAACTTTAAACCCCAGTTGAAGACTAATATATCTGATTTTTTAATTTTAAACATATACACATATAATCTCTAGTTTAGAAAATGATTAGTTGTGTATGTTTAAAATTAAAAAATCAGATATATTAATCTTTAACTGGGGTTTAAAGTTTATATCTGTGCTAGAGATAATCTCTAGTTTAGAAAATGATTAGTAATAATCATTAGTGTATTTATTTGAGGTGGATGGTGTCAAAGTTGTGAGTGGAGTGAGTTTGACAGTGGTAAATAAAAATGTAACAATTTACTAGTGACCTGAGCCAACTGATGAGTGCTGGTTCAGCATAAAATGTATCTTGGGGGTCATTTGTCTTTTATTGGATCCTGATTTATATGAATGTAAAAAGAATGGGGAAGTATGGAGGTTGTTTAATATACAGTATCTATAAAGATATAAGAACTGTATAAGATACTTTGATTTCTTGTTCTTTATTACTATACAATTTTTTCTCTTTCACATATTTATTTCATGATGTTAATTATCTTTTAGTAATAGCTGCATTTTTTCTTCTTAATGCTGGAATAAGTTTCCTATCAATACCAAGATGTTGTTTTATCCTTTTGAAACTTTCATTTTCTTCAATAGGTTCTCTTGCGATTTCAAAATTATGTTTTCTTGTATTATTATTAACTCTTTTTTGTACCATATTCCAAAACTTTAGATATTTAATTTTATTTAATCGATTATTTTTACATATTTTTATATTCTTTCTTGTCTTCATATATTGCCTGTCTCAGTAGAAAATTCATTGGTAAATTGCTGTTTTCTTTTACCGGCTATTTCTGTTGCAGTTCTTAATAGGTTATCAGTCATCTTCCTATTGATTTCATTCAAATTGGAACACTTTTCAAAATCTATTAGTATTTTAAAACGATTTGCAAGTCCTAATTTAAATTCATTGGAATATTTCTGAGGGTTAGAAATATAAACTCTGAATATTGTTTTTGTTAATAATTTTTGTTTCTCTAGTTTTGCATCAACATATAACATATAATTTACTAATCAATGATTGCTTCCAGCATTGAATCTATTAAGACTATTATGATCTTGGAATACATATTTTGTATTAGTTGAAATATAATTTACTTCTTCTATACTTTTAAATGAATGCTTCCATATATATTTCCATTTAGCATTTTTCTCAAAGAAAGAATTCATAACTGTATAATTCTGGGACCTCACTGATTTCTTTCACCATAACCAAATTTATTCATAACACTTTTATCTTTAAATCATTCATCAATTCTAGTATTAAAGTCTCTGATGATAATTTTAAAATGTTGTTTGGTGTAATGTTTTTTTTTACATACATAAAAATATTCTTTTTCTTCACAATGAGAACTTGTTGATGCCTAAAACTGATTTATTTTCATTCACCATTTTCCATTGAATTGAACCAATCTTATGACCCTTTTTGATATATCATGAATTTCACAATATTGTTTTTCTACTTTCTATTTACAATGAATTCCATTCCATTTTTGATTTCAATATTTTTGTCTTTGTAGCAATGTATATGTTCATTTTTTAAATAAATTGTCTCTTTACTTTTTGTTGTCTAGTGACTCTTCAATGCTGACTGGTGATATATAGTTTAATCTTAGCTGATTTCTGTTTCTGTGATGTTGCTAGTCAACTGCTGTTTGAACATCCATTGTTTGCAATCTTTTGAAGATAATCACAACTGCTGAAACCCTTTTGGTAATTCTCTTGAACCTTGCCAAAGGACTTGCACACTATGTACATTTTAACACTTTTATTTTCATGGGTTGTCTTAGGGTTCAAACCCAGTTTATTATTAACCACTTCAGGGTAGACACTTTTTGATTTTATTTTATTAGCTGGTTAACTTTAGTCATTATAAAACCCATGTGATTGAACCAGTTACAATCTAATAAATTTCTATCTTTATCAGAAGATATAACAAAAAGCAAATGAATTATTTTATTAGCTGCAGTAATATTAACTCTTGTTTGACCCAAAAGCGATATTTGATTAACTTGATAATCAATCATCACTCTCCTGCTAAAGTGCAGATGATGATTATTTTTTCTATTAATGATAATCCATCTATTTTTGACACAATGATCACTGCAAACCAGGTTTTCAGTCCCACTGTTATTGATGTATTATTAATAACAATTCTGATGTAAAAGTTGAATCAATATCTCTCACATTATTTTCACAGAATTGTTGATTTCATTTGATTTTATATTGCCTTACTGACTTTTTGGAAAGAACACATTTTTTAATGACTTGCTTTTAAAAAAAACAACTAGTCTATATTTCTGTGACATGTTTACAATATCAATTCGCTGTATACTGATGTAAACATGTGGTGTGTGCTTGTTTTGATTTGCCACATATGTAGAACATTTTAACAATATTACTGTCAATAGTAGAACCTGTAAGATCATTCTGATTGAGAAAGTCTTTAAATGACTTGACTTTCTAATCCACAGTGTCCTGAATCACTGTGGACTCTACTAGAGTTGTCTGAGACATAGATTAAATAAGGTCACCATATCCATATTGACCCAAAGATTATGGTCTTTCATTTCACATATGAAATGATCTTTCAGAGCTTCATTTAAGAAATGCTTAAAGTCACAAATCAGAGCTAGCTTTCTGAGTTTAGTGGCAAAATCTCTCACTTTTTCCACATCCTCTAATGCACAGAGATTATTATTAAGAGTTTTGGGCAGATAAAGTTTGACAGTAGAGATAATGCTTTATCAAAATCAAGCTCAACTGGCAACATGGTTGCTGCTTGTGCACATAAGAACTTATATGTTAGATATCCACAGACAAACACAAATTGGTAATTTTAATTTAGGCCTTTTAATTTGATTAGCCTTCATATAGAAAAGCACTTGATCCACGGCAAATTTTTATGAAAGGTCAATTGTAACCATTTTGATTTTTTTCTGCTGTGAGAGAAAAAAAAATTCTTTTTTATGTAGTTAATCAATAACCACTCACATTTGATTAGCTAATAATGTCACCCATGCAGATCAAAACCTTGTTATTTTAATTTTTTTCCAGCCATGGTATGTATGTGATTCTGTTGAGCTCATGAGAACAAAACTATCATACCAAATCTATTAGAATGTGTGTAGATATATTGAACCAGGTACTTGGGGAAACAAATTCTAGTATGAACTTTAACTCTTTAATAAAATAACATTATGAAATATAAACTTGTGAAACAATACTATAAGACTTACTTTTATACATATAATATACAATACAATTATTTATTATTATATAATAATACATTCGATCTACACCAATGCAATTTAATTATTGCACCACCATGGTCCCTTAGAAAGAGTAGCATAACACCCAGAGGATACTTGTGACCAAGCCAGAGCTATATATAAGGTACATAATTCAGACTACATTTCAAGGGCACAGATCTTCTCGGTGCAAAATTTAACACCTATCATTCAAAGCACTTTTTTGTTTCGGAGTAAATTCCAGGTGCCAGTTAGCTACAAGAACTAACATGCCCTGAATGATGGTAAACTAATTCAGCACCTAAGAAATCCTAACTAGCTCAATCAAATGGATAAAATAATACATTACTGCTTTAATTAGTGGTAAAAGAATTGACTGACAAAATATTAGGTTTTAAAGATAATTTATTTTAGCTAAATACTTATTATAAACTATAATATTTAAACAGCATTAAACTGTTGCACATGCGCTTTGGATTTTAAATATAAAATTAATGAATACTAACACTTCAACAACCACATGATAAAGTCTTTGGAAAACACAGAATGACCATTCTGTTTTTTCCAAAGACTTTATCACGTGTTTGTTGAAGTGTTAGTATTCATTCATTTTATATTTAAAATCCAAAGCACACGTGCAACAGTTTAATGCTGTTTAAATATTATAGTTTATAAAAAAAAACACCACGCTATATAAAATAATTGACTTATCGAAATACTTATTATAATTTTTTAACTACTTTTATAAACTCTTAATTAAATTAAACAATTATTTTTTTATATAACTACATGCACTATTAATAAATCATGCAATAGAATACAATATAACAAAGAGCACTAAATAAACACAAAACATTTAAACACACACATCAATAGTTCATTTTATGTTCATTTGCTATACTGAGTCTGGAGGCTTCAAATTATTGTAATGACTACGTTAATATCAGAAATAAAATAAAATGTTTTTTATTACCTACAGGATTTTGGACATTAAATTCTTGCTGTTTGCTGCTTCACATGAGTTTTTCCAACCAGTTGGATTTGAGGTTTTTTTGTGGAGGTTCCTATTATTGCTATTTCATGATACTATTATTCAAGTCAGCTAGATATCTCTGGCAGTTTCAAGTTATTTGGCAGGGATCACTTTTATCGGGCATGTTGCTGATGTTCCATCAGACTAAGGCTAGAGTCTGGCCATATGCTTTCGATGGCTGTTAACACTGTATTGTCATGAAAAAACACTAACTCTGGATACATGACAAACTGACTGAAGACTCATTATAAAAACTGTAAGCTCAAATGATTGAATGATGAACAACTGTCTATTTATGTGAAGACCTGTTGTCATCTTTCAAATTAATTTTATACCCACTAGATATATCCATTGTTGAAAATTCATCCACTGTTTTCGATTAAATTTTTGATAAGATTTTAACTAATTAATTAATCCTGTTTTTAATTAGTAGCCATTGCTAATTCATTTCTTTTATGTAGATTCTGAATATTTGCAATGTTTGAGGGAATTTTTTTTAACTTATATACTTTCATTTATTTTTCAATATTTAACTCTCACATTCTATTTTATTAACATGCACACACTTTACTATATTTCTTTAATAATTTAAATGAAAAGAGAGAATACTTTTAATTTCATGAAAAAAATTTATTCTTTAACTGTTATAACTTTAACTTTTATTTACTTGAAATTCGACTACTTTTAACTTTTCTTTAACTTTTCTCCCCCTTCCAATTATTCTGTAATATGTAACACTATGAATTAATTAACCTTTAGCAAACCACATTTTGTTTGAAAGTAATAATAAAGAAAAACTCTTCAGACTTCTATAAATTTATTTATTTTCAAACAAGATGTTTTACAGTGATTTTATTATTCATTATTAATTTTAAACTTTACGTTATTTATGAAAATTTTTATTTTTAATAATTGTAAACACAATTATCCATGGAGTGCTATTATTCATTAACAGTACATTACACCACTTCCCTGACAAGAGTAAAATGTGTCAGTTTGACCATTGTATCTCTGATAACTTCTTTATTAAATCTGAACTATTTACATTAATTATTATTTCACTAAATTTACTTTCTTTATATCTGGGACTATACATGCCGAGGGCAATCTGTTTTGACCATGCTTTTCTTCCATCTAATGCTGCTGACATTACTTACAATGATCTTGTACTGAATGATGAGCATGAGGACAACATTATTTTTTGTGATACAGGGATATTAAATGATATGGATGCAGAGTTGCTGGCATATACTGACTTACTCATATTTGACACGAAGCTTCATATGCTGGGTTTCCACTGGACTTTATGAAAATAAAAAATCACTGTGAATGGCAAGGTTCACCTACTGTCCAATTCAACTTATGCTTTGGGAATGATATGAAATATGGGGACTCTCCCCCAAAGAAGTGATTCATGGCTTACACTGGTTGTTCCCAGTGTGAATATTTAAAGAGAATGGGGACTCTCCTCTGAGGAGTAATCCCTGACAGTCCATTATTGGTACTAATTTCATCCAGCCAACAGCTTTAACTTTTTCTAAAACTCATTTCCATGCTTGCTACCCTCCTTTCAATTAATTACAATCTCTTATACACTCCTAACTTAAACTTAGATTTACATTTCATTTATATTATTTATTAATCTTACAATAATATTTTTATTAGATTGCATATATTTAAAAAAAACTATTTTATTTTATTACACTACTTTATTTTTTTTCTACAGATATTTTATACTTATTTATTTATCTTATATTACTTTATTATATGTGTTTCCTTTATTTTAATCCGACAAACAGTACTTTAAATCATTAATTTGACCCATTTATTTACGAACACTTTTCTTTATTAATATGTGCATGACAGAAAAAAAAAATTTATCCAGTGAAGCCTCCATTATTATTATCTGAAACATTTTGTCATTTTTTTAGTTTTGAATAGAAAAATTTTCCTATTCAGGTTTATCACCTACATCAAATGTTTTTCCCCCATTAAATTCATTATCCATTTCTGGTCCTTTGTTTCTTTCTGTTTATTGTTCCATTCATTTAATAACTTTTAAACTCAGTCAGGCAGCTCTTTCTTTCTTTCTACTAACTCTATAATATAAATTAACTTTCCCCTTTTGTCTATCCCTCGCTTATAATTTGTTACCTTGTCTCTTTCCTATTCCATTCTATTTTCTGCCTCATAAATAAGAAAACCTTTATACTTAAAAAAACTCCATAGTTCTTCAAACTGAAAATATTTTTTCCTGCTCTTTCTCTTTGTTTTAAATCTTCATTTAAAATGAACATTTACTTTAACCTTTTTTTTTATTTTCTTGTGAAGACTCTTTTACGTTATCTTCTACGTGTATTATTTTCATTTCCAATTTCATTATTTTCATTTCCAATTTCCTATACTTAATGCTATTTTCTTCTACTATCTCTTGATCTACATTTTCTAATTCATCATTCCCTTCACTTACATCTCTTATTATCTTGACTTCCTTTTCAACTTCCTGACTTTCTTTAACCAAATCTAACTTTATGATTTCTTGGTTTTTCTCTACCTTTCCTGTTATCTCATGTTTTATTTCTATTATTTCTCTAATCATTTCTATTCTGAACTCTTACTGACTTTACTTGAATTCTTTCATCATATTCACCATCATTTTCATTAACATCTGTGTCTCATTCTCTTCTTTTTCTCTCTTTATTATTTGGAGATTTTACAAAAATATTAGGCTTTCTTCAGGCTCCATTTCTTTGTCCATTGTTGTGCTGCACTTTACTTTTTTCATTATTTTTAAACTGCAAATAAAGTTAAACACAATATCTATTATCTCTTTGCATTAACAAATCATATATTATTGTTTATTTATTCTTAAAACAGAACATATGACTGACTCCAATCCCTTGTCCTATTTTTCTATCTGTTCTCAATGCCTTTAAACTCTGCCCAAAATATCCAACTGTCTTTAATTCTCTCTTTTCATTTAAAGAAAAAAATAGTTTTGGTCAATTCTTAATTTTAATTATACCACTTTCTTAAACACAATTACACAATTTAGCGTTTATTTAAATTTTTATTTTCAAACAAGAAAAATATTTAGTTAACTGTCATTTATGATGGTTCTGCACCCACATTGGGTAAATCCAATTGAACCAGGTGGTGTAGTAGATCACTTGGGGGAAACAACATCTGGCATGAACTTTAACTCTTTAATAAAATAATATTATGAAATATAAACTTGTGAAACAATATTGTAAAACTTACTTTTATACATACAATATATGATACAATTATTTATTATTAAAAAATTATACATTCGATATACACCAATGCAATTTAAGTATTGCACCACCATGGTCCCTTAGGCAGAGAAGCATAATACCCAGAGGATACCTGTGACCAAGCCAGAGCTATATATAAGGTACATAACTCAGACTATATTTCAAGGGCACAGATCTTCTCGGCTGCAAAATTCAACACCTATCATTCAAAGAACTTTTTTTGTTTTGGAGTAAACTCCATGCACTAATTAGTTACAAGAACTAACATGTCCTGAATAATGGCAAACTAATTCAGCACCTAAGAATTCCCATCTAGCTCAATCAAAAGGATAATATAATACATTACTACTTTAATTAGTGGTAAAAGAATTGACCAACAAAATGTTAAGTTTTAAAGATAATTTATCTTAACTGAATACTTACTATTATAATTTTTTAAACTATTTTTATAAACTCTTAATAAACTTAAACAATGATTTTTATATAACTACACACACTCTTAATAAATCACAAAATATAATATAATATAACAAAGCATTAAATAAACACAAAACATTCAAATACACACATCAATAGTTCATTTTATGCATGCTATAGAGTTCATTTGCTTTACTGACTCTGGAGGCTTCAAATTATTGCAATGGCTACCTTAATATCAGAAATGGAAATTTAAAAAATGTTTTTTATTACTTATAGGATTTTGGACATTAAATTTTTGCGGTTTGATGCTTCACATGAAGTTTTTGTGGAGGTTCCTATCATTGCTATTTCATAATACTATTATTCAAGTCAGCTAGATATCTCTGGCAGTTTCAAGTTATTAGGCAGGCATCACTTTTATCAGGCATGTTGCTGATGTTCCATCAGACTAAGGCTGGAGTCTGGCTGTATGCTTCCAATGGCTGTTAATACTCTATTGACATGAAAAAACACTAATTCTGGATACATGAGAAACTGACTGAAGACTCATTGTAAAAACTGATTGTAAACTCAATTGATTGAATGATGAAAAACTGTCTATTTATATGAAGACTTGTTGTCATTTTTTGAAATTAGTTTCTATACTCACCAGCTATGTCCATTGTTGAAAATTCATCTGCTTTCAATTAAATTTTTGATAAGATTTTAATTAATTAATTAATCCTGTTTTTAATTAGTAGCCATTGCTAATTCATATCTTTTATGTAGCTTCTGAATATTTGCAATATTTGAGAGAATTTCTTTTAACTTATACACTTTCATTTATTTTTCAATATTAAACACTCACATTCTATTTTATTAACACACACACACACCTTACTATATTTCTTTAATAATTTAAATGACATAGAGAGTACTTTTAATTTTATAAAAAAAAATGTATCTTTAACTATTATAACTTTAACTTTTATTTACTTGAAATTCAACTACTTTTAACTTTTCTTTAACTTTTCTCCCCCTTCCAATTACTCTTTAATATGTAAAACTATGAATTAACCTTTAGCAAACTGTATTTTGTTTTAAACTAATAATAAAGAAAAACTCTTCAGACTTCTATAAATTTATTTATTTTCAAATGAGATGTTGTTACAGTGATTTTATTATTCATTATCAATTTTAAACTTTACGTTGTTTATGAAAATTTTTATTTGTAATAATTGTAAACAATTTTCCATGATGCGTTATTATTCATTAGCAGTACAATATATATACACACAAGACTGTTTGCTATACCATATACCTGATACATTGGCTTGGTATAGCATTTAGTAGCTGTGTAATTACTGTGAAGGACTTCATGTGCATCTCTAAATTTACCTCAAACATCCTTCTGAGCCATGGCAGCTTGCCACATGTGTAGGTATGGCGACACTTCCAGCTGTTCTGTAACAGCTTGCCAAGTGTCTAGCTTATATTCTGAAAGCTTTCCGTTATAGCATTAACTTGCCTCACTGTTTAGCATATAATAGACATTGTGCAAACTGTGATTCAGAGCTGACAGTAAATTGTTGCTGTTTCCTTTTATTTCCAAATGAACTATTTATATCCAGATCCCCTTCAATAATGAAAACAAGCAGACTTACTGAGTATCATCACCCATTGGCCTGTATCTGCTATTGCTATTCATATATACTGGTGTGTTGATGAATCTTCAATCCAATCATAATATGATCAAACTGGACTAGTCCATGAATTGAAAGATATAACAAATATCTAAGTGGTATTAAATTTATGCAAGTTTTTTTGTTTAAATAATAGCAGATTTTGTGGTAGTCCTCATTTAGCATACAGCGTAGTTATTACAATGTAAACAACAATTTTTTATCAGTTTATAATTTTGCTTATAGTTTTGAGTGAGTAAGTATATTTCTATAGTGAAGTTTTTATAATTATCTAACATTAATCCATGCTCACCTGACAGTTTGTGCATTTTATATATAGATGCAGAAAAGTTTGATGTTTAATGGAAAAAGAGCTTTTGATTTCTCTTAAATGAACCAAAAAGGGCAAATTCCTAATGTTGATTCTAGTTGTTCCTGTTATTTCAGCTATTATTGCTATGTGGGTATTCATATTAATAAATAAAATATGAATGCACTAACATGCATTAGACAACATAACAAGTTCACTCACTTTTTGCATCTGCATTTAAGATCAAGAAATATCACGGACTTTCTTTTCAGTTGCATAATAATTATTTCTTGAAGGCAGGATGAATGTATATGAATTAACTTTTTTATAATCATAGCAGATAATACTAACTTATAGTCCTTATTACCTGAAGGCTATAAGTCACCAGCCAAGGCAGTTGGCAATTAAAGGCAGATAGTGCTAAATATCCCCTGATTTTGGATCCAAGCTGGCATTCAATGATAACCATTTACTTAAGTACCTATGGCTAGAACCAAATGATTATAGAGAAGATTTTATTTGTATTTTGACTAGTAGAAAATATTGAGAACATTTCATTCTTGAAATTCAAGAATGAAATGTTCTTAATAAGTTCAACATAAAAAGTAATAATTATTAATAAGATATAGGATATGTTAATATAAAAAAAAAAGATAAAAAGTATTAAGAAAGACAGTATTAACAGTTGATACTCAAAGCAATCAGAAATACTCATATACAAATTAGAACTTTATAAACGTTTTAAAGTGCTGATGGACGTTTAAGATGATTGAAACTTAATTGATAAAATAACTAAGAACGCGAGATAATAACTTATACAATAAAACAACATTTTGCCGGTAATTTTTTACTGAGACAAAATAATGTATGAAGAAGATGAAGAAGAAGAAGAAAGATAATTTTTAAAAAAAATAATCCATTAAAACGAATTGAAATATCAACAGTTTTGTAAAATAATAGTAAAAGTGTTATATATATATATGCGCTGTCTGCACAAATAATGAAACTAGAACGTATATATTTAAAGGCGAAATTTTAATTTACTAAAATAAAATAAAAACACTATTAAATCAAAGAACTTAACGCTTTCAAGAAACTACTTGCTCTCATAATCATAGATGTTGTTGTTATAACTGCGTGGTAGAAATGGAATTTATGCAAATTGATGCAAATGGATTATAACTGCCATTTCCAAGACAGAGCAAAGTATGCTTCTCTCCTATTGATGGATTTGAGCTCGCTAGCTATGTAAAACGAATCAATTTGCATAAATTCCATTTCCATTTGTACCACGTAGTTATAACAACAACATCTATGAGTATGAAAGCAAGTAGTCTCTTGAAAGCGCTAAGTTCTTTGATTTAATAGTTTTTTATTTTACTTTAGTAAATTAAAATTTCGCCTTTAAATATATACGTTCTAGCTTCATTATCTGTGCAGACAGCGCATATATATATATTAGTTTATAACATTTAGTGAAGTAATAATTTGAGTATTTCAAGTAAAAGTGTTAATAATGATGTAAAAAATGTAATTATTAATTGACCAGGAAATTTATAGAAAAGAATAAAATCTCAAACGTGTAAAACAACATCTTAGTATTGGAAGAAAAGTTATTTCTGCAAGAAGAAGAAAATATGTAACTATTATTAGAAAGGACAATAACTTATGAAATGTGTCAAAGGCTCCAGGAAATAATAGAATTGTTATCAATATCTTGAATGAAGCCAATTGCATGTCAAATATCTGAGTAATAAAGATGTACCAAATGATTAAAAGAATGCAATAATAATATTGATATTTAAGGAAGGTGATGAAGAATATATTAGAAATTACAAATCAGTTTTCTTTCAATTTTGAACAAAATCTTTATCAAGGTAATTACAACTCATCTACAGCAAACTGGATTCTAACAACCAAAAAAATGTATTTGATTTTAAAAATGGTTTAGCACTATGGATTACCTCGAAGTATTGAAGAAGTTATAGAAAGACCTCATATCATAAATGCCAATATGCTTTGGATTTGTAAAGTATGAAAAGACATTTGATTCTATATTCTCATATTTCTAAAAATATTGATCAAAATGAATAACAGATATTAGATTATGTAGAGATACTAAAAAGATTAACATTGAGAAGGTGAAGCAATAAGGTGTTTTCATATCTTCAAAAAGTTTTACAACAGATTTACAAGAAGTATTTTGTGAATAAAAGTGGGAATCTGAAAATAGTTCATGTAATGAAAATTTAAGACATCTAAATATTGCTGGAGATATAGTTATTTTACCAATAATGCATCAGAGTTATAGGAAATTTCACAAAAATTATCAGAAGCAAGTAGCACTAAAGATAAATGCTAAAAGCTAAAGTAATATTCTGCAGTATTTTTCAGAAGAAGAAAATAAAAATTAAAAGCAAATTATTATTATGGATATTAAAAGAAAGATTTTTTAATATTTATGTTTCACCACTAGTTCATTCGTACTTATGAATTTGAAATTTAGGCAGTTAAAGAAAGAGCAATGTAGAGATTTCAACTCACTCAATGAGACACTGAGATATATGTATTATAACACTTGGGGAACATTAGACTCTTTCCTTATCTGCCTTATAGGGCACCACTAGGCTATTTGAACCTAAAAAAATTTATAATGTAGGCAGATACATCTTGTTAAGATCTAATGTTATATTATAATCAAATTTTAAAAATATATTTTTAATAAAGAAAAAGATTAAAAAATAAATAAACCACTGCCAGTAATTATCACAAAACATTTATGTAGGCATATATAACTTTGAGGAATAAATTTAGATTTTATTATCGATTTTAAATTAAAATTATTATTTTAGAAGGTCCACACAGATGGACATTTTATATAATATTTTTATTGTAGAATGTTGAGGATAGATAAGCTACATAGACAATGCTATTAAAACTTTTCAAAAAACAAACATTCAACCTCAGGCTAAAAATTCATAGCCAAACCAATGCATGCTTCCTAATATACAGATGCAACCAATGCAATATGAAGATCCTAGCATAAAACTACACTGACAGGAATGTGCATCTGCAGCATGATATTATTTAAAGGAAATGATCCTCATCCAGTACAAAAATGTGCATCTGTCTGGTGAAGGAATCACATGTATAAAATAATAAATAGAAGTGTTACATATGGAGGGAAAATGGAAACTTATAGTCCCTATCCATAGAGCTAAAGGAAATCAATGTTGCAGGAAATATGTATGCATCTATTGCGACGCGATGACTACCTTTGGGGTCATGCATTCATTTGGGTACTGATGCCCTGTATGCTAACATGCTTGACATTACTTTGATATAAACACCCATATCTCTCTCCACCAGCATCCACTCAACTACAAAACAAATAGCCTGAAATTAAACCCCTTAAACTAACAAACTTAAACTAATCTATGCAGCTATCTACACCCAACTTAAATTTGATACATTTTAGTAATTTAGTTAATAAATACAAAAATAAACAAAGAAAAATGTAAATAATTATTCAACATATGCATAAAAAATTATTAATAATTGATTTAGAATTGTTTTAAGTCAGATAAGGGTTCAATCTCTAGGTTACTAATTGAAAGTTTGTAAAAGTTCTTATTAGATAAAAGAGTTCATATGTTCCAGATTCTGTCAGGTTTAGAAGTCCATCTTAGTGATCATTTTCATAGATTATCCTTCCTTCTTGGAAATGAAGCCACTACTTGCCAATATGTGGATCGGGAACTGTCATAGGAGGTCTCAGCTGATGCATGCAAAGGAAAACTATTTTATTACCAGACCCCTACATCACAGAGTCCACAATACAGCTGCAAGATTTTATCTAGCTTAATAGTCAGAATTAAGCAACAATGAATAAAACTAATGAATTCAATAGTTTTCTCTTTTTATAGTAGTAGGCCTCCTTATCATAAATTTTATGGATCCATTGAACATGCCATTGATCCTAAGGTCTAGATGTTTTTCTTTCTGGCCTATGCTGTGGCTTGGTGCTTGCATTGGTCAATCTTTAATTTTTTTATTCTCTTATCTGATCTTTCAATTATTTAAGTACCCAAGGGCTAGTTTGCTTTACCCTTATGATTATAAAACAATCATTTTCATTTAATAAGATTGAACATGATTGTTGATAATTTATCAAAAAACAAAACATGATTCTTAAAATAGAAATTCATTAACATTTATTTCTATTTTTTTTTATATAACTTTTTATTAAAAGTACTAATCTTTAGAACTTTTACTTTTTTTACAAAAAAGTACTTTAAATACTTTTTTTTTAAAGTTTTCCATCTGTGCAATATATATATTTATATGTTAAACATAACACTTCTAATTTTCCGTTTTTAAGTTTTTAATAAATTAATTAATTTTTACTTATGATTATTTCCTATTTATTTTGATTTAAAAATAATGTAATGGCATATGTATGGCATTACTATATATATATATATATATATATTGAAGCAGATGATCTGATGCTCAGATCCTGCTTCACAGCCCACATCCAATCTCCTACCATCTAACTGTATTCAAACCCACCTTTACGCACGTATATACATAGCTAATAATATATATTTCTTTTGGTTAGTATTATAACATAAATCACATTAACACGTATGTATTTTAATTTTAAAATATTTTATTTAATAATATTCTCATGTATATATGGGCGTAAATAATAAATATCTATATATTTCAGTGTAGGAGATTGTGAATAAATTAAGTTATATATATAAGGTATTATATATAAAACTTATTATTTTTTCATATATAATTTTGTAGCCAGAAGTGATGCAATCTTGTTAAGATGTCTCTCGAAAAACAATTACCCGGAAGATCCCTTAGATTAAAGTAAAAGATTACGAATTGGTAATAATAAAATAAACCCATTAGTGGAAATTGTCCACGCTAGCTTGTTTTAAAATCATAAGATATATTTTAAAACAATCATTCGAGAAACTGATAACAAACTTGCATTGTTTCAAACATCTTACTAGATAAGAGTATCTGGTCAAACTATTCCAAATGAAACTTAAGTGCTTAAACTGCCTCAGGTCCAGCAGTAGTTGCTAAGTTACAGCTTCAAAATAAAAGTATATATACTGCTGGATTTGAATCCACAGGAGAAGACCATTAAATAACTATGTTGCTATACATATTCCACGCCAGTTTAGATTCTCACTCAATGTGTCGTGAGTAGGAAATTTCGCCTTGTCCCTCTGTTCTAATATGCTGTTTCCATGAACGAAGCTCTGCATCTCATACTACTGAACTTTATGTATATTTTTCCAGTGAAAGTGAAATGTTATCTCTCAAATTAATAATGCTACCCTAGATCTAGAGAAACAATACCGATGGACTGACTCCTAATGAAATCATTCTTCCAAATAAGCAAGGTAAAAGAACTTTGACCGCTTATAATTATTAAATCCTGCCTTCTCTGTAATATTTATATTTTAATCACCTATTTTAAATGTCTTCAAAATATGTATTCATATAACTCTATATAACTAATCTATATTAAGCCTCCTATATAATGTTTTTCTTTTCTTTTATTTCCAAGTGGCAAACAATTTTCATTTACATTTATGTATGTATATTTTCAAATAAATGCCAATAGTATTCTAAAATCACAAGCATATAACTCATTTTCATTTCCCCACCCATCATTTACTGGATAAATAATTTATAATTTGATCAAAACAAATCTTATTTGACTTGCCCGGGTGCTCACGATTTTAGATAAATAAACTAATTATATTTTTCATGTTTACTGTAGAAAAACAGATTTGACATCTGTTTTTCACATTCTCCTTTCTAAATAATGCGCTATCTTTTATTCTTAAATTATATTATATATGTAAAACTCATCTTAGCTATTTGTAATCATTTATATATTTTCACAAGGGCAGTGATTAACCAAAATTGAGATTTATTAAAAAAGTAATGAATAATATTAAGTAACATAATGTAAGGGGGAGGGGGATCTTAAGATCTTAGTTTTATATTTAAGCATAATTATTATCCATGTTTGCTTAGTGAAGCCATATCATTACGCCGAATATTTCATAATTTGTGGGAAATAAATATGTTCGATAATCTTTAATCTTTAGAGTTAATATATATTATATTATTAAGCATTATGTGCATAAAGGCCACTTCGTTTATATATATGTTCATGCTTCTTTCTCACATGGAGGTATTCGTGAAGTCAGGCCCCATCATCGTTCTCTATGTCCTTAAACCAGGCTGTAAAACCACCCTGGGGACATCCTTGGTCTTATGTGCATGCTTTATACGGGGATCGCTCTGGAAAATCCAGCCCGATAAAGACATAGCCGACCATCTCTCGTTCATCAAACCGACCCTGCCTACGTTTGCAGAGGAAATCGGTCCATTTCATTATTAAAAATTCATGAAGCACACTCCAGGATCCATAATTGGACCAACCCAATCAGCTGCCATGCATGCACCACCTTTCAGTGTCTTATTAGTCACCCAGAAGTATTCATAAGCCATAATGAAATGATTTCTTTAAACAGACATATTTCCATTAGTTTAATATAAGTATTAATGCGATAGATTTAGTATCGTTTATATAATTATTCATTACCCACCCCGTGCATTAATTATCTATAACTCCAAATTAATAATAATATTGAATGTAACCAAATATAATATCTGCTTGTAAAATTATTGTTGTTTAAATTAAGTAAATGCTCTTCATCTCTGGGGGGTGTAATAGTATTCCAGTAATGTATTCTAATAGCGCTAATTCATGAAATCACATATATATATATATTATTGGTATAGCCGCAATTATAATGTTATCATTAAATATGAATCAAACACATATATATAATACTCACGAGGCTAATGGTGGCTAAATAACCCGACATAATTTTGTTATTAATAAATCTTAAATATATATATCAAACTCAAACCATTGCTTTCTTTTAGTTAAGATAATATATTAAGTTATTACTTATGCTAAATATGACTAGATGATCTCCGCTCAATACATAATTAATATGCTAGGTCGCGAGCCTTCATTGCTCATAAAATATAGCTAGTTATTAAGTTATTCTATCATATAAGTTTAGCCTAGAGTCTTTTTGTGTCTCCGATGATCGATGCCGGTGGGTGAGAAGTAAATTAATCGATGTCATCGGGATTGTTGCTCATAATGTTATAGATCTGGGAAATAGCCAAATAGGGCAGAATTCATGAGTGTTCCTGACCTGTGTATCTTGCACATGATTGGATTCGAGGTACTTTTGCCTAGATGCTAGATCTTGTTACATGAACATGCAAATACGACTGGCACAATATATATATATGCAAATTTATAAATAAATATTTAAAAATACAGTATTTAAAAGCTTATAAAAATATATGTATAACCGTCACTTAGGAATGCTTTCAACCAACTTGTGGCTTTGTCAACTATCACGTTTAAAATGTCAAATTTTCCATAATTCTATGATGTCAACTTTCCCATAATTCTGTGATTTTAATGTTTGCTGCTTGCCTATTAACCAAATGTTGCTTGTATTTACATATCAACATCACCTCTTTAATTTTCCTTTTATTATTATTTCTTTCAATTTCCAATATTTTTACGTTGTTATAATTAAAATCGAAACCATATATACATGATTTATTATGGTCATAAAAGACAGAAACTTATTATAATGAATTGTTAAAAGTTGGATACAATTATGATTCTGTTTATTATACTATTAAAAATTTTACTTATAAATATAAAAATAATAAAAGTGTTAATTCTTCTGATAAAAAATTGTGGATATCAATACCATATATTTCAAATCAACAGGCAAGTTTCATTAAGAAAATTTATAAAGGAATATGTGATATTGCATTTTATGCACCACCTACATTAAATAAATTAATAAACAATTCAAATGATAAAACTTTATTTACAAATAAAAATTGTATCCTTTACAAATGGACATGTGGGTGTGGCCACGGATATATTGGTGAATTGAGGTGTACATTGGAAAAAAGAACAAAGGAACACTTATTGTTATTTAAAAGGGTTCAAAATACAAAACAAAATTTTAAAAATAATGATAATTTATCAGCTTCTGTATTTTATAACCATAATAAATCATGTATATATGGTTTCGATTTTAATTATAACAATGTAAAAATATTGGAAATTGAAAGAAATAATAATAAAAGGAAAATTAAAGAGGCGATGTTGATATGTAAATACAAGCAACATTTGGTTAATAGGCAAGCAGCAAACATTAAGATCACAGAATTATGGGAAAGTTGACATCATAGAATTATGGGAAAGCTGACATTTTAAACGTGATAGTTGACAAAGCCACAAGTTGGTTGAAAGTGCTCCTAAGTGACGGTTATACATATATTTTTTATAAGCTTTTAAATACCGTATTTTTAAATATTTATTTATAAATTTGTGTATATTATTTTGAAGAAATACAGACATCGATTTATAATATTATATATATATATATGTGTGTGTGTGTAACAAAATGAGATCAAAAACATAATACATAGGGATGAGAACAAAAAGATACCGCTAATATCATTGAAAGAATTTAAATAGAACTAAATCATATATTGTTAGAAAAAATGGTAACAAATTTTCCATTTGAAGTATTGAATTGAATCACAAATGATTGTAAAATGTTTAGAAAGAAAACACTTGTGCGATGAATGGATGAAATAAGAAAATCTTCTGACATGATGTTACAAAGTAAAGTTATGAATCAGAGAAATTGAATTAAATGTAAACAGATTATCCTGAATTTAACTGATAATTGTAAATGATATATACATAAATATGATTAACTGAAATAAAAATTGCAATATGATCATAGCATCTTTGAAAAGCAAATAGAAAACTGAAAAAATGTAATTAGGAAATTTTTTCATTTATATTTTTGAATGTTTGTGTTCTCTAACATAGTTACACTGCATTATCACCATGTAGAATTCTATTATATTTTCTCAATGAAAAATAACCATTGAAAAATAAAATTATAATATATTGATATAAATTGTACAAATACAATTAGAAACAAATAATACATTTAACTATATTATATGTTTCTTATATCAGCTAAATTACCAAGTTGTGAAGAACATTTATTTATTAAGTAACAACAAAGAAAGTAATAGATGCATTTTACTCTTCCATGCATTTGTAAGAAGTAGTAATATTTTTTCCATTACATTGATATAAATAAAAGTAATTAATTGCAAAGTAATAAGTGATAAACTGAACAAAGTAAAAATATTTTATAACTGATAAAATAAAGAAATTAGATAAAAAGACACTATAAACACTAATAAAGTGAACAGAATATAATTAATTCACATTTTGCTAATTTGACTACTATAAAAAATGTCTGCCATAGATAATTTCATTTTTTAAATGCTTTTATTGAAGTTGGAAGATCACTCTGTTTGTTTGTTAGTTTATTTATTAAGTTTTGATGTTTTTCAAGTTAGAATGAAGTTTTATAATTGTGGTTTTGTGTATTTAAATTCAATTGAATTGCTTAAAATCTGGTATATAACTAATTAATAAAAGCCTAATCTATAAAAGACACTCTTTTTTTCATTAGATCACCTAGTTTCTTACATATAGAACAGAGAGTGGAAAAAAATTTAAAGTATTCAATAATTTCCTGTATTGCAGTTAATAACTATTTTTGAAACTTCAATTTGTTTCAAATAAAGCTTGCAAGAGGGCAATGTAATAATTTTTTCTTACAAATTTAATAACATTTTAATTTAGTTAAAATAATTACTTTCAGAAATAAAGAGAATATACATATAAGGAATATATATATATTGTTTTGTAGTTTGTTTTAATTTAACAATTTGATTAAAACTAAAATTAAATTTTAGCATAAACATATATTTACTAAAAACATAATTTACATGTGCATTTTTCATTAGTAAGCAATAGCCATACAATTTGACAAAAGTTAAAGTAATTGCTTTTAGAAATAAAGAGCATTGGGCAGATAAAATTTCACATGTTTTGATGTCAAATGCATAAAAAAATTATGTTTTGAGCAATAATCATTCAAGTAGTATATAGATTTCATTTTGTAGTTTCTTTCGGTTTAACAATTTGATTAAAACTAAAATTAAATTTTAAAATAAATATTTATTATATTTAATAAAAACATAATTTACAAGCATGGTGGGGGAATGAAATTTCAAAATTATGTAATACATTTTTAACATCTAACTTTTCACATATATCATTTTCAGTAGAAAATAACACTAAACTGTCAAACATTGTTTGTGATATAGTTGTTCTCAAGTATGTTTTAATTAATTTGTTTTGAAAACAAATGTTCACCACTTGCTATATTTATTAATATGGCTAACAAAATTTTTAAGACCAATACTAAATTTGAAAGATACATTATTTGACACTATAAATTTAAGGCTATCTAAAGGATTTTCAGTTTTTGATGGATATATTTAAAAAATATCTTTGTACATTAGTATCTCATCAAAATATTTTATAGCATTTATGTTTTATATCTGTCAAAATAATTTGCAAGTCATTGAAATGTTTTTGGAAATCTTCATTGCTACTTTCAAATGCCCTATATGAAAATTAAAATAATCAATGAGTGTTTTGAGCTGTTCAAAATGTTAATTTAAAAAATCCTATGCAATTTCTAAACGAGTATAAAATATATTGACTTTAAACTTATCTTCAGACATTTGCAGTTGTTCATCCAGATGTTCATACTGAAATTGACACTTTTTCTTTCATTGTTGAACTTCTAATATAGATTTAAACTCTGTTTCTCCATCCACATCTTCATTTAAATGTTTTGCAGTTTTAAAAACTTTTTTATATTCATGTCTGATTGATATTTGAAAATGTATGTTCTAAAATTTCCAATAGATTATACAACTAGTGATATATTCATATTTCTGTCCTGAAGAGCTTTACTAACTAGATTAATTGTAATAAGAAACATGTACCAAATTATTAATCCATAGATGAATATATAATTGATTTTAAGATATAAAACTCTTGCTTCAT
Organism: Epiperipatus broadwayi; assembly: GCA_028023455.1. Taxonomy (NCBI): domain Eukaryota; kingdom Metazoa; phylum Onychophora; class Udeonychophora; order Euonychophora; family Peripatidae; genus Epiperipatus; species Epiperipatus broadwayi. The sequence continues at coordinate 4,618,342 of JAQFVV010012444.1, read as the reverse complement.
TTTTAATCTCACTATTGAACTTATGAATATTTAAAACTTTAAAAAGTGCATCACAAATCTTTCCTAATTGGTGACATAAAGGACACATAGCTTTAATTAAATTTATTTTTAGATAATGTATAGCCTCTATTATATTTTAATCAAGAATAATAATTAATATTAATTAACAATTGCTCATTAAAACAAATTACACACATATTAAATCATCAAAATTAAAATAATATATATAATTTATATTATATTACCTAAAGAACTTATTTTTTTAGCTTTCCTTTTGTAAGAACTTAATTTCAACAAAGTAACTACAACTGGGTCTCATTTTATGCAGATTTTTTAAATGTGATTTTGAAGTTATGTGATTCATCTTTATGTGGTTTTCTTTTATGTAATAAAAAAGTTCATATTTCACTTAAAATTGAGATTTCCCTGTTTTATATACACACATTATATTTTACATATTTTAAATGCCTGTTGGAAAATGGTTTGGCAACAAATTTAGATACTGTAGAAGATTTTGAAACCTGTTCATTTCACAGCAAAAATCATTTGAGAAAGTCTTTAACTTTCTAATCAATTGGACAATCATTTTTTTGTTAAAGACATGAATTATGAATGAGCTCTTAAATTCCAACAAAATTTAAATATGTAGTTGTATATCTGGATATCGAAGAGCTTAATAAACAATTAGTAAAATCATTGTCTCAAAGCTTAATCACCAATTACATTGTTGACAGAAAACCATCAACTTTTAGACTGAAAATTTTTTATTGGCTGAGTGAATTAAAGTTTTAAACTTTTGATTGGTTCAATTACAGAATCAGTAGTAAAAATATATTCAACTTTTAATATTAGATTTGTTTGTAAAAAGTAAATTAATAATTTATCAGATTATAAAAGTGAATGAAAGTTTTTTCAAAAATAAATTTCTATTTATATATTATAAAAATATTATATAGCAGAGAATCTAAAAAGAACATTTGTAACTTGATTTCTTTCTCAATTTACATTCATGTAAAAGTAAAGAATTCTTACTAAAATCTTAACTATTTTTCTAAAATAATTGCATTTTCATCAGATTTTATCAAAATAATTTATAATATGTAAAAAAAATATGGAAAAAATACTCTAAAATATACATTTTCATTTTGAATGTTGAACGTTCCCTTTGGTTCAAAATGAGCAACAACAACAGTGCTTTATGATATGTTTTAAGCTTTAAAAAGACTGTAAATTCACTACAATAATGACCATTTTAGAGCAATTTGAAGTCATGAACGAAATTTTCAGTTGCTGCACTTATTAAACACAGCACGAGACTGAAGTTGGTGCTAATTGTATTACCTCTTGTGACAAATCTCATTTCTTATCAGTTCACAAATGTATCCGCATATTGTCAAATAGCGATAATGAATAGAATGTTTTAAAAAATGTAAAATAAATTATGCATTAAAACATTGTTCTGAATAAAATTACATAGTTAATAAAAAAAGTAAAAAAAGTTTGTCTTGTATTAATTTTTTATTAGTCATACTTTATTTCCTTTATTTTTTTATGCGAATTTTAAAGTAATTTTACATCGTTGCTTTGCTTTTATGTGATTTTCGAAAATTATGGAACATATTTCACATTTTTCAATGTAAGTTAAGTCTATTTTTGTGCAATTTCTTTTATATGTGCTTTTTGCGGAACCTATCTACCACATAAAATGAGACCCAGGTGTATATATAATAATAACTAAAAACAAACATCCTTTATAAACTAAAATTCACTTAAAGTCTTTAATATATGAATTTTTTCTCTATAGTACAGAATTTGTCATACCTGCACTCCATATAGGCTTGAACTCAGACTTTTACACGACCCTCAACTATTCATGCTATATCATACTGCTGACACACTTGGTCACACATTTCAAAAAGATAAACAACCATCAATATATGCATTTCGTGCTTACCCAGACTCATCAGTTGATCCAGGTTATCATCTCCACATATATATACAATCAATGCTCAGCTTATATTAAGATAGCCAATCTTCATATTTTAATGGACAGACTTCAATCCACTCCACCCCACAACTCTTCAGCCATCTATTTCATTGAAAATCTGATGATGAAATGCTCAAAACCCACATTGGTGGCAACCTTCTCATTCTACCCATGTTGACCATAAGTCACTCTGACCCCTCATGTACAGGACATAATCCATTTACATACACATACAAGAGATCGCCAGACCTTACAGCACTATACTTTACTATATGAATTTTTTTCATTAAAGTCTTTAAGAAGCCCAATTATTTTTATCTCTGTGAACTTTTTTAGAAAGTTTTTTTAAATGATTAAAAATCTTTGGTGCTTTAATTGTAAAATTGTAGAAGTCAGAGAACAATAAATGATAATGAAATTTTATCTTTTGAATCAATCCATTAATGTGGTAAATTTTTAAAAAATCATATTGTTTTTTTCTTCATTTCTATAGGTATGGAGTGGATAATTAGTAATTTCCTGAGAAATTAAATTTGTTAATTTTAGCATTTCTAAGAAAATTGTTTACAAAAATAATAAATAATAATGTGAAAGCTAAACACCTTCAAACAGATACGCTTTAAAAATGCAGATGTATAACAATTTTTTAAATAGTGTCCACAAAATGGCTTAAAATTTTCCATTTCAATAACATCTTTATATTTCATTTTATTTATGCATTTTACCATATATGAAGATTTTTCAAATATTTTGCTTATTCATTTGGACAATTAAGAGCATGAATATAACATTTTAAAACATATTTTAATAAAATTAAATACACAAATCACAATGTTAGAATAAATATTTATATTATGGATATTAAAATAAATTATTTTTATTTTACTTTACATTTTATAATAATTGAAGTTTTATTTAAAATTTAAAATAACTTTACATAAATATTTTAAAAATAGTATTCCATTATATTTAAATATACATGCTCATACATATTTAACTGATGCATTAAAAGTATATATCACTGTTGTAAGCAGTTTTACTGTTATGTGTACACTAATCTAAATATTGCTTTACTGATCCTATTTTAATTAATTTGTTTATATATATATATCATTAGATATATCTGATATAAGTTAAAAGATATACTCCTTATGTATATGTTATATTTAATATGTGATCATAATAATAAATGACTAAAAGTATGAAATAGTCTTTAATACCTTAACTTATGATGGGCCAAATGTTACCATTAAATTTTGTTTAAATACATAGAATGTGAAATAAGTTAATATGTATCGAATAAAACCGACAAATATCAAATCAAAAAACATTCACATTCTTTTGGTATTCTATTTTTTTAAATTTTAAAATATCAATATGAACAATTTTTCTAATAATAAATAATTTTTATTGAAAGATTTTAGAATACTTCAGAGATAATTTTGCAAATTTGAATTAATATATAGATGGATTTCTTTTATAAAAAAGGTGGTTATAAAATTCTAAAAACTAAAAATTTTAAAATAATAGAGATAATTCTTTTATATGTTAAATGCTTTTATTGATTATGCACTAAAAGAAATAAAATAATTATTTTTTCGACCACAATTGGAGTTTTTAGATTTAAGTTGAAATAAAAGCATGGGGGTTTAAAAATTAATTAAGTCAATTCCTATTTTTTATAACAAGGGATTGACTTAATTAATATCTGGATCTCTCCCCACTTTTATTTCAAATTAAATCTAAAAACTCCAATTGTGGTTGAAGAAACAATTATTGTTTTTAGTGCACAATCAATAAAAGCATTTAATATAAAAAAATTATATTATTTTATAATTATATTAATTTAAAAAAACTTTGTATAATGTAATTTAATTCTTTTAATGATTATCATTGCCACCTGGTAATAAAATAAGGCATTTACAATGAAATCAAGGCTTATTTTTCTCTGTTAAAAATCTAACAAAGAATTAAATTTGAATATTCATAAAATAATAATTAAGTTCACTTAGTAATACTCAGCATATAAAATGACATGAAATAGTAGTTTGATTTTAATGTTAAAAATATCTAGCATTGGCCAATGAGGATTTGCAGTTCAATGTAAAAATGTTGCAATGTTTACATTCTTAGAAAAGATAATCAACTCACAAGAATATATTTCAGAACCATCTATAAGAACATATATTTAAAAGAAATATTTTTTTATTGTTTTATACTGCATTAATAACCAAGTTAAACACCTTCATAGTGAGATTACTGTAGTCCCATTAAAATAATTTACCAAATATGTTTTTGTAAAGATAAATTAGATTTTTTGTAATTATATTAGACAGAAATTACTCCATCTTTGTTTTTCATTTGGTAAAATGGTGTGTGTGTGTTGGTACTTCTTTTATTGTAAAACTTGATTTAAATCTAATATTTTTACAAGCAATTTTTTTACTCTATTCCAAACTCATCTGTTGTGAGTTTGAATACTGAATGGTAGTGTTATTTGATCCACATTTCAGATTAGTTTCCGGTTTTCCTTCATAAGTAAAGACTTAGGACTCAATCTAACCTTGCAGTGTATTTATTATTATGTCAATTTGATCAAGTACCAAACTTCTTACACAAGTTAGGGATCTACCCATCTTAGAAAAATACTTTAATAATTATTACTAATAAGTTATAAGATTAGATATTACCATATCATTTTTAATAAAAACTTTAAACTTAAATTAAAGTTAATATATCTTATCATGGCATTCTTAATCTTATTTCATCCATCTTTTCCTAACTGTAGACTGTCTGTATATGAATGTAAATAAAGATTAATATTTTGCTATGCAAATAAATGCAGACTGTATATAAATAAATTCTCATTATCATTAAGCTATTCTAAAAAATCTGCATATGTCAATTTCAGCAATTATGCAAATGAGAAATAATTAAGACTAAATAGACTCTTGTAAAAAAACCTCCATAACAATTTTGTGTGTTTAATGAAAGGAAATGATGTTTCAGTGAAGGTGGATAGAAATGCATAATGAACTTTAAAGAATTGTAATAAATGCAAGTATGATTTGCGTATTATAGTGGCAGCTAATTGTCTGCATAACAATGATATACTTTATGATTGATTTCTGTTCCTATCATATATATATTGTAGCCTTTGGTTTTAGCCAAAGCTTTCTGAGTTTGAAGCTAGTTTTATTTAGGATAGTGAATATTAAAATTTTCCTCATAAAATGCAGTACTTGTGTTATAGAGTTATTTAGAGAGTACTAAGTCCCAGTCAAAATAAACGTTTGAATAGATTTTCATAAAGTTACTTAGTACGAAAGTAAAATTCATTTATAAATGCTTAAAACTAAGAGTTATTTTATTTTAATGTCGACTTAACAAAATTTTAAAAATTTAAAAATCGGTCAAAGTTGAAAGTTTATTTATTAAAAATATTTTACATATCATATTAATAGAGCAGATGAATCAGAAAGGGAGGGGGGATAGAGTTTATAAAGTAAATATCCTGTTTATTTAATAAAGAAAGTGTCTGATAAAAATCGTATCATTGTAGAAATAAATTATAACTATAAAATATTGAAAGAAAGTTGTTTAGAAAAATCAAGAATCAATAAAAGTATTAAGAAATAGGTTGAAGTGGAGTTATATATGTGTGTGTAAATGCATATATGTAAAATGTATTAGAAAATTTTAATTATAGAAACAATCAATAATCATTAGGAATAGTACGTGGTATCTGTAGAAAGCCTTTTGACAGAACTATTACTTCCTCTCAATGTCATTTTCATAGCAGCCAATTCCCATTCAAAATCTTGAGTTTAAAGTTGGTCTGCTATGTATTTTTTTTTATTAAAAACTTTCATTTTTATTCTCTCAGGGGGATTTTCACGAGTGGGAAAATTCAATAGAACCATGTGATATCTGTAAAAATGTGAATAGATAATTTATAAAACAATAGCAAACAACCAATTAAAAATTGGATGTAATTTGATTGACAAAAAGTATCATTCAGAAATTGGATGGGGGGTACCAAAAGTATTTAAACTCAGCCATCTTTAAGGCTGGGCTCTTCATCATCATTTTGTCTCTAGGGGAACTTTGTTCAGGTTAAATTTTCATTTTAAAAATACTAAAAATTTAAGTTTTTACTGTTGTCCTAGCTCCATTTCTGAATGAAATTTTAGTTAAAAAGTTATATTACTGTAAGATATGATTATGTAAATTTTTTTTTGAAAATTTTTTTAATCATCATGAGTTTCTATACGACCATAATCACCTTAAACCATCGGCAAATAATGCAGCATCGACCACAGATAAAATTTTACTTAAAGAAAATTGAGGAAACGCTGAATTTTGAGGATCTGTACTTCAAATGTTCACTATTAAAATGGATGGATATAATTATTTGTATCATCGAAAGTTTAGAAAGAAAATAATTATTTTTTTTTATCAAAAATAAGTGTGGAACTGAATTCAAATACAAGTGTTATATGTTAAATCCCGCCTAAATATTGTTGTATCGTCGTTGATTTGAAGTGACAATCTGTCAATGATAAATAAATAATTAATGCAGATAAGGAAACAAAAATTATTAATTAAATCAATATGCTACCAACCTATGCCAAAATAGATGGAATATAACGCTACAATTCTTTGAGAGAATGTGTGTATTATTGGACTTCTCCAACCTAAGTTACCATAAACCAACATACGTGTCTGAAAAGTTAAGAGAAAGCTGATTATCTTCTAATATTAAATAAAATCTTATTGAAAAAACAAACTGTGTAAAGGAATTAATGGTCTTTTAAAAAATTATTACTTCTTTGAATTGCAAGGATTATCTATGTCTAAAAAGGTGAATCGATAAAATAAATACTCTCTGGATTAATGTTTTCCTATTTAAAAAAGTATGTTATATGCTAAAACTTCGAACATAAATGTTTAAATCTTAAGGATTAGTTCGAGAGAGACATTATTGAAATTTTACATGGATTAAGTATTCAATTATGTGTGCACACAAAACTATAAGTGAGATTTGCAAGCTGCAGTAATATAAAAGTCTTGGAGAACGATTGAACAAGAACTATTTAAGTATAATTTTTATTCATTATTATTATTATTTTTAAGCTATATTTATCTAATGTGCTAGCATACGAGTTTTCATATGCCTAAATTTAGAGTTAACAAATATTTAGAGTTCTTTTTATTTTGAGTTAGTATAAAATTTTGAGACATGTCTTTTAACTACAAAATTATTGCTTTACCCTAATTAGATGAATGAAAGTTATGAATGAAAATATTTAGTCTATGAAGTGTTTTTAAAGATCAGGTTGGTATTATTATTAAATATTTTATGCTAATAAAATAATATTTTAAGATGGAATGCATGTTGCGACAGAATGAAATAACTTTGTCCCAAAAAGGGGAGAGAGAAGCTGATTTTTAAAAATGATGCGCATTTCTTGTTTTATTTTTTTTTATTATTAAAGTTAGAAATGACTTAGAGGTGAGCTGATTTAAGCTTAGAAAATTGTTGGTTCATGCGTCAGTGCAATATTTTGTGGATGTAATTTAAGTTTAAATTCTCATATATGTGCGTGTGGATTGGTGAATGATCCTTGTTTGCGTAGTTGGATAAAGGATCACCTCCCAGCTAATGGAGCTGTAGCATAGCTCGCTCACTCAATAGTAAAATTTATGAAGTATTTAGAAGTGGTGGATGAATTTCCTACTTTATTTAATTTTACACCGTAAGATGATTTTTTTATTAATAGCTTGAGTGCTTTGTGCAAACCTATTTATATTTGTATGATTAGCGATTAATCCTAGCATATCTTAGCCTTAATGAAAAGGTACTTTTTCTCTTATTCTGGGTTTTTGCCAACACTCATGTTGATGCTGACTTCGTTTCCTTATGGGTGTATATTAGTTATGGTATTATAAGAGTATAAGTTATGAATATTGTTAACAGGGTCTTAGAATCAATTTGCTGTTTATTTGTGAGTGTAGGTTAGAAAGTGCGATTTATTGTACTGAGGGATTGCGTTTTATTTAACTTTAGGTAGCTAGTTAAGAGCCAAGAATAATATAAACTTAAGTATTGAATTTGAGAAATAAAATATATTTGTGTAATAATAAGCAGTGTGTATCAAAGGTTCCAGTTTACAGCCAAATGAGAACATCGCTGGAATGGTAAGTCAATTAAAAATATTACTCCTATGGAGACATTAGTATATGATTTACATGCATATAAGTGAAAGTATGAGCTGTCTGTGTACCGATTCTTAACACTTGAATAGTTCTTTAATTCATGTTAGGGTAAGAAAATGCTGTAAAATATTATAAATTTTAAAGATAAATAGCTATGCCATAGTAAGTTGAGTTAATTAATGCATAAATTACTAGCTCATTATTTCGTGAAGAGTAATCTTCATGACCAATATTTGCAACCTTAAAGTAAAAAAAAAGTAGTTTAAAGTTTAGAAATATATTTAAGAAGTTAACAGTTTTATTTCCAGTCAGTTTACACAGAATTGTTTCAATTCAGCTTCTAAAAATTGAATAATTTTAGATTCAAATTGGTTAAATGTAACGAAAAATTAAAAATAATGTTAATAACTGAAGAAAAATGTAAGAAAAACATTCAAAAAATAGCCATCGATAAAACAAAAGAATTATATTTCAACCAATTTTCGTGTATTCTGTAGCTGTCAACATAATTCACTTCTCTTGGAAGAGTTGTCACTTTCCCAAGCTTATTTTTCTTGTAAAATTTAAAATTCTTCGAATCAAACTTTATATTTCGATAAAGTAATGTAAAATGTTATTTATGAATGTGAAAAATTACAATAGATATATTTATTTACTTAAAAATTAATTACAAATACATATATATTTATTTACTTCAAAATATGAATGTGTAAATAATTTTGTTTTGATTTCTGACTTTGTCATATAGAAACACCTACAGCACAATTTCCAGAGTTGGCAGGCATCCAATCAGAGAAAAGTGACACCAATAGGCAGCAAAGAAAATTGATTTTTTTTTTCAAAATATAATGCCATATGCAGACGTTTTTAGAACTAAAATTGTAAATTTCGAATTTCCTATAAAATAAGCCTAAAATGAAGAAATTGTGACCAAAATTGACCAAGAGATGGGGCATGCTATGTCCAAAAACCATAAATAACATTATGGAATATTAAAATAGCAACTTGCACTAATTGTAAATAACAACTTAGGCGTTTTAAAGGTTATGTGATTATTTAAAACTAAATAGTATAGTTACCTGTTCATAGAATAAAGACATTCCATAGCAATTGTAGACTCCAGTTCATTGATAATTAAATAATACTTTGTCCTATTACAATTTAACGGTATCTGCTGCTTTATTGTATATTTTTATATGGTTGAATAACAGGGGAAAGCTATGAGAAAACATGTAAATACTGTAAATATCTTTTTTAGTTTATCTTTGTTAATAAAATGTCATTTTTAAAATAAAAGCTTTGTCTGTGTCTCAATGTTTTGCAAATCCCATAAATTCTGGAAATTCTAATCATACACCAAATACATTATTACTGCAATTTTAATTATGGTTTAATTTTATTACACTATACCAGGTAAATTATTGAAGAGATTATTTATAAAGTTTTATGACCCAATTTCATATAAGAAAAATTATTTAGCACTGCACCTTCAAATTAATAATTACAGAAAATAAGTAACTACTTTAGCAACATTAAAATATAAGATTGATAGTATACAGTAGGATTATTGAGTGATATAGAAAGCAGTGGATGAACATAAAATCCTTTCTCCATCCACAGTATTCAAATACATTCCCAGATGGAATAAGTAGTTAAAAAATTTCTAAATTATTAGAGTATTTATAGAACTTTATTTACAAAATTTGTAGTTAAATTTTGATCTTAATTATTTGGAAAAATAGAGAAAGTAGACATAGCTATGTGAAATTCAGCCAAGGTCAACTATGGATATAATCACTGGGAGAGTATTCATTATCAGTGATAATTCGCATCAGTGTTAATTTTTCATGCTTTACTGTTCTGAAGCCCTGAGACAAGATTATCATACTGTAAATAAGAGCTAGCAAAGAAAATTAATCGGGAAAATAAAGAAGAGTTTTAGAACTAACAGTTACAAGATTATCATTCGCAAAACTGAGTTATCATTGAGAGGGCAGTAGAGTGATGGATTGGGAGGTTGATGATGATGGTCATGGTAATAAATTTAGTTTCCTTAAATTTTAATTGTGACTTTGATGTTAAATGAATGGGAAGTGTGCTAAGAGATTTATAGTACAGCGGGCAATTGAGCTGAGATTTTCCTCCTCTCCAAATAAATATAATAAATCATGAGAATATTATTAATAGTAATATCGCTCTCAGTGTTTGTTGAAATTTTTATTTATTATTCATTCATTGGATATTAGTGTGGATAATTAAGGGAATTATTATTAAATAATAAGTAGTATATTGAATCTCTATTAAAGTTACAATTTGGCACCCTGGAAATTTTATAATTTGATGTCCCATCACTGTCAATCCTGTGGCTGTCCGCTCTGTATGTATTGTGGGTGTGTGGTGGAGAGTAGATATAGGCTATCGTCTCTTCTTTAGAGGTTACAATATATATTGCATTTATATCTGAATGGATAAGATGCTTCTATTAAGACGCACTGCAATAAGATTATATTGATCAACTAAGCATGTGTAGAAATTGACACCCACATGCAAAAGTTTTATCAAGCGACTGTATAGATTTTTAATGAAATTTTTAATCCTTTTCTATTTGTTATTCTTGTCCTACTTTGTTATTGATATTAAATAAATTTACTTTGTTACAATAAAGTTGTACATAGATTTATTTAAAAGTTACTGATGTTACCTGACTGTCATTCAATTTATACTATCAAGACGTAGAAGAATGGAGCAGTCAATATTTGTTAGTCTTTTTGCCAACTATAATAAAGTATCCAGTTAATATAAATATTTATGGGATTAATAGACAAAAAAATGGTACTATGGAGCAGTTTCATTTGTGAATTTTTGTGGATAATATTGCATTTTGAAAAAGATATGTGAACCATATTCAATATATATATGCTCATAAATAAAATTGAAGATGATAGTGATTTGCAGGGGGAAATGTATTTAAATAAGTAAATCAACTCTGCAATCTCATGACCCTAGAAAAAGTTTTGTACCAATAGTTGTGGAGAAAAAGTAAATGTTTATTTTGCCTTTGTGATAACTAAATGGGTGGTATAATTGTAATTGAGGAATAGAAAGCAATTACCTCATGAAAAATATCAGAACTATGATATTGCCCTGAAGACATTAGCAAAAAGTTATGATTGTGGCTTAAAGCTAAATAACAGTATTAGAATAATGGACAATAACTTTAGAAAAGTATTATTAAGTAAATCGGATCTTAATTATAAACACAATAGAAAAATCCATCATATAAGAAACTATATTAGATAAAGCTTCAGAATTTCCACTCTCTAAACAAATGTAAAGGTATCTAATCAGAGTGAAGAAAACAAATACTGATAAATGAGACTACAAGAGTGCAAAAAAGGTTTTGACATGTTATTGCTGCAGAAGAAATTGCCACTTAAAAGAGAAACTGCAGATTTACAAATAAAAAATGTAATACTTGTAAAGTAGCAGAACATTTAGCTGCTGTATTCTGTAATAAAGTCAGAACTTCTAAATAAAATTAACATGAGTTTGCAAATCTGGGAGACAGAAAGTAAAAATTGTATAAATCAAATGACATAAGAAATGATCATATTTTAATAGTCATAAAAATATTTCAGCCGAAGGTCACCATTTAAGTAGACAGTGGAGTGAAATTTGCCATTCTTATCTTATAAAGATTGGATGAAAATCAGCAGTAGATGTAAAAAGAAAATGTCACTTATAAAAGCTGATGTTATTGCTATGGAAGGAAATGCAAATAAGATATGTGTAGAAAAATGACTATACCGATAAAATTAAATTCTTAAGGTTAAATTTTTACCATAGTATACTGAAAATTTTTACAAACAAGCTGGATTTAAAAATGGTTTTAGTAGACTAGATCATATCCAGGTATTGAGAGAAGTTATAGAAAGGACAAATGAATATGAATTGCCATTATGCTTTGGATTTGTAGATTATGAAAAGGCATTGGATCATCAAGGTATAGATCCAGGATAGTCATATTTTAAAGAATATTTATAGAAATGCAACAGCAACAATTAGATTACATAATGATACTAGAAAAGTCAATATTGAGAAGGATTTAGGACAGAGTGACTCCATATCTCCAAAACGTTTTACAGCAGTGCTGCAAGAAGTATTTTGTGGATTAAAATGGGAATCTAAAGGAGTAAAAGTAAATGGAGATTATTTAAGTCATTTAGATTTTGCAGATGATGTAGTTGTTTTTTTTTTTCAAGTAATGCATTAGAGCTGCAGGAAATGTTGCAGGAGTTAGCAGATGAAAGTAGGAATGTAGGACTAAAGATAAATGTTAAAAAGACTAAAGTAATGTGTAATGGCTTTTCTCAAAATATGAAAATAAAGATTGATTATAATGAGTTAGAAGAAGTCAACAGCTACAAATATCTTGGTCAGACTATTAATACAGATGGAAACATAATGGATGAAATTAGTCATAGAATTAAACTTGGTTTGAGTGTTTTGGGTAGAAATAACTTGATACTAAAAGGGAAATATGCCTATGTGTTTGAAAAGGAAGGTTTTTAATAAATGTGTTTACCAGTTCTTACTTATGGATTTGACACTTGGATACTTAATAGAAGAGCAATACAGAGACTTCAAACCACTTAAAGAAGTATGGAGAGATGCACATTAGGAGTAATAAGAAGAGATCAAAAATGCAATATATGGGTAAGAGAATAAACAGGTGTCACTGACCTCATTGAAAAAATTAAGACTGAAGTGAAGTTGTCTGGACATATTGCTAGAAGAGATGATAATAGATGGATAATTGAAATCTTAAACTGGATTCCAAGAAATTGTAAAAGACCCATAATAAGACCATATGTGAGATGGGTGGATGAAATAAGAAAGTGTGCAGGGTGATCTGGAGAAGAGAAGCTAAAGATTGGAGATGGTTTGAACTTGGAGAGACCTTTATCCTGCAGTGGATTGATAATGGTTGATGATGATGATTGACAATAATGTTTTTAGCCTGTTACTAAGGACAAACTGGTTTCATCATTTGGGAATCCACATGTTATTAAGAGAGCACAATTGGAAACTAAAGCAAAAGCAATAAAAAATGCTGAGTGGCTTAAGAATGTAAGTTTTGCTGACATTTTTAGTCCTAATGAACTTCTTTAACACGTTCTAAAAGGAAAGTCTCATATGTTATTACAACTATGTAAATGACTTAAAAAGCTTTAATGTTGGACCTAGTCTGAAAACAGGATATTGCTTTCAGAAATACATCAAAGCACGCACTCAACATACTTCATCAAGGTTATCCAGTTGTCTGTATGAAAGCTTTGACTTAATCACATGTCAGATGGCCAAAGCTGAACCAAGAAATAAAATAAATGGTGAAATAGTGTATAAGCTGGAATATTTGCTTAAATCAACTCAGCCTTGAAAATGCCTACATTTGGTCCTTGCTGGATCAATAAATGGTTATTTTTTTTAGTAGTTATTGTGCCAGTCCGTGTATAACGGCCATGCACAAAATGGCTGTTTGCTGAAGATTCAGCACAGCTTACATGTATCACATGAAAATTATAATTTTAATACGATTTATTAAATTATAATTCAGAGGGGAAGTGGGAGGTACGGATATAGTACATAAATAAATGGGTTTGGGCTATATTATATTCTTATTATACCCACAGTACAAGTGTATGCAGTGTATATATGTTTTAATAATTTATTCGACTAGCAAACCTGTCTAAAAAAAAAAAAATAAGGGGAAAATAAGTTGTAATATTTGTTTATGTGTAGAACAGTTTTTTTTTTGTTGTATTTTACTACTTATAAATGTTCGAACACACATATATAGAAATGTATTTTTATTTTTTATTATTTTCCTAAAAAAAGAAAAGAAAATTCTAAATAGTTAAAAAATTTTTGCATTTATTGGAATTTATCTTTTCTAATTGTTAGAATGAGAGGGTTTGAAATTAATTAATTAAATTTGTAAAGGGAAAAAACCTTTTTGCTAATTACAATCTACTTTCAACCGAAGAAAATGTTTTGTATAAAAGAATTTTCGGTTGATCGTGAATAAAGATAAAATAGATTTTATCTAAGAAAGGAATGTAAGCACAATGGGTGTCAAGTACTCAATATGGAAGCTTGCAAAAGTGTACTTTAATAAATAAAAAGGTAAAAGAATGTAGAAAGGTATATGAAGGTATAATTAAATTTATTATTAGCTGATGCAATAGCTCGTAGAGGGGGTATGACAATTGGACTGTTTGGGCTATATGTGCTGCTTACTGGGGGCTTTGAGTCAGTCGAGTACTAGCTTGCTAAAGCGTGCGGACCAAGGGAGATTAGCCTGCTAAAGAGTGCGGACAAGTTAATGCTAGCTTGCAAAAGCATTCCAATGGCAAAGATTTAGAAAGTTAAATCTTGTCTCCCGCTAGTCTAAAAAAATGGAACAGTATAGATTTGTGAAAAACAATCCGACAGAGAGAAAGGAGAAAATGAACTGTGTCTGTTAAAATTATAATCACTTGGTTATTTCCCAGAAAAAGAATTTGGAAAATTAGCATTTAGCAAGGATCGTTAAGTGGAGTTTGGAAAATGATCAACAACATGGATTCTCAATACGTTTAAATAGAAAAAAAAAAACGAAAGACGAATCATAGTTGGAGAACTGCAATTTATTTAGGATCTACTTGCCCTAATCAGCCGTGTGCGATATACATATATACGGGAGAAGTATACTTACAGATCCGATAATTTGAAAGATGGCTCAATTATACGTTCCGGGTTATTATCCTACCATGGAGTAGACTTTCAGCCGTAGTACACCACCTGTTTGGCTATCAAGTCCGAAGATGCCTTAGAAGAAATAGCAGACCCTGATGACAAGAAAGACTCAAAGTATATCGGTGAATGGAAGCCTTATCTGCCCTATGAAGTAGCCGTGTGGCCCAGGAAGTTCGAATTGAATACAAGAACAAGTTCAGAGGAGCGTGTATAGTTGGTTATATATATATTTTTTATATTCTATTATATATATTTTTTTTTTCTCTCTCATTTATGTTCTTTGTAAATTTTTTTTTTATGATATATATATTATTACTGCATACCTTGTTATATGGGTTTATTACTCTAAAGTGGGAAGGAATATAGGGCACACCCATTGTGTAATCTTTTAGATATTGTTTTTTTTTATATATATATATTTTGGGGTCATATGTATATGCATCGGTGGAGGGTAAATATAATTTAAATATTTTTTATATATATTGGACTTATATGTATGCATTAGTGGAGGATAAATATAATAATCTGGGGATAATAAATATTCACTTTTGTAATTAAAATCGTTTATAAGTTTTTGACTTAGCGTTAAAATAATTATTAAGTTATTAGTACAGATATATAGTTTTTTTTTTTAATCAAAATGCAAATCCACGTAGTTAACCTGAGATTTATAGAATATAAAGTGAGCTAGATAGGGATAACTTACCGGGGAGTTGGATTGTTTCTTTTATTTTAGTCCGAACGTCTCGAAATATTCATATTCGTTAATGACTAGTCACATTTTACACACTCTTTCGGGAAAGAAAAGGAATAAGTATAATCTTGAACGGGAGTGGCGCTAGAGACTGAAGGAAATATTCAGTACTCTTAAAGGTGTGTAAGGACACTTTAATTAGTCAACGTATAATTAATCGGCTAATGAAACAATTTAACAAGGAAGGTCTGGATGGGCCTAATTTTAGGTTCAATCTACTTCCTCTAATAATTTCTTTGAGGTATTTACTCATATTTAATCAAAAATATTTTAAAGAATTATTATCGATGTCCCATTCGGTAGCATACGTCACTTCATGCTCGGTGCGTATGAGAGTCTAACCATGCAAGACCACTACAGGGTAGTCGAACCGGTACAGAAAAATGGCGCCTCAATCGTGGTAAAGACGAACTAGGTTAAGATGAAAAAAGATAGTATTAGTAGAAATCTATACTATATTTTCGTGGTTTCAAAACAAATTTAGGACAGCTAAGTTAAGAGAAGAACGTTGTAAATGAGATAGGATTTTAATAATTGCGTAAGAGAAGGTTGAAATATACGGTTTTGATTATTTAGTTATAAGATTTTTTCTTTTTCGAGCAAAAATTTATTATCGTGAACGAAATAAATTATTAACAGAAGTTAGATAAATAATTCTGTCATTTATTAGGGCATATAAGTAGAACGGGGCATTTGAAATTTTTTGTTATATTATCACACGTTTGAGTAAATTGTCATTAGAAATCAGGGAATGTGCTTGGAGGAAAGGGCGATTAGTAGGGCATAGCGTAAGACGTGGTGTACTGCGAATTTACTATACGAAATTAAATTAAATATTTTTCTGGAATTGAGTTAATAAACGTTAGTATAAAGGTAAGAATACCTTGACTTTCAAGTTCAGTAAATTTAAACCCGTAAATGCTTACGAGAGCAGGGAAAATCAGAATGGAACAGGCAATAATCAGTGAAACGCTAGTAAACCTGTCTGAAGAACAGGAAGTGGACTGTCAGAAAAATGAACTAGGAAAGGAAAAAGAATGCTTAAAGGAAATGATGGAAGATTTCGCAAACCTTGTGAAAAAGGAAATGGCTAAAATGTCAAAAGAAGTAGAAAGATGGAGAACAGAGAGGGCTAAACAAGAGGAAAATATCGTTCAGAAAATAGAGGAAATGCGAAGCGTAATTAGTACAAGAAATAGATTTAAGATTTCAAAAGTGGGAAATGAAATGTGATAAATCTAAGCAAACTAAGGAGGATGACATAGAAGCAAATATAAGAGATAGTCAGTCAGTTAAGTTAGGGCCAGAGGAGACAAAGCAGGACACAGAAATGGAGTACAAACAAAATAGGATGGTTGAAAATGTTAAAAATGAACAAGACAACCATATGGCAAATAGTGGAGATCATCTGGATGGTCGTATAGAAAAGACCAATGGAAGTGATCAGCTGCCACAATTAAATATTAACCAATTTTTAAAAATCCGTACATTTGAAGGAAAAGTGGGGGAGGCTCCAGTGGAGCATATAAGAAGTCTGGAAAATTACTTTCGGATAAACAAAGTAAATGAAATCAGTAAATTGCTTGTTGCCAGCGCTCATCTTAATGGAGACGCATTAGCTTGGTGGGAGTCTTTGTTTCATCATCCTCCAACCTTCAATCAATATAAGGATATGATTGTTAACAATTTCTGGAGCCCAGAACGTCAGGAGACTATCCTGTATCAAATAATGCAGGAAAAATACAAGAGTAACACGAACGAAAACTACTCTCAATTTTTTCGTAGGCAAGCAGCCAAATTAAGAAATTTAAACGCCTGCCAAACATCGGAGGGTCAAATTATTAGAATAATTAGACATAATTTTCCTTTCCGAATAGAACAAACATTGTTGACAGCAAATGTAAATACAATGGAACACATGGCGGAGTTATTGAACGTGTTGGACATGAACCAACTGGACAAACCCCCAGATAAATTTAGAGAAAATTCGCGTATTAGCGCAATAGGATGGGACAGTGATGATGATGATCAAAGGGGATATATAAAAACAAAGAAAAAAAATTGGAATTCAGAAACGAATGTCAAATATATTGACAGTCAAGTAAATGACCAGGGAAAGAAATATGGAAAAGGCAGGGGATATAGGCCAGATTCGCCGAAGCCTGGGGGGAGTAAAAATAAATAGTAAATAACAGTGTAGTGTAAGTGAGTATGTCGTTTAAAAGTGGAGGTGAGGACTTTGTGGTTGTTTCAGGCATTGCATGTAAGGTTTGAATTATGTCGCTTTGCTCATGTTCCTTGGGAGATGAGAGTTTGGAGGGTTGGCTGCAGATCTTATGTAGTTCGGAAGTTTGTGGCATTAGGTCAGCGTATGTACCCTGTCACTAATGCGGGGGGTACCGTTGGGCTGAGAAAAGGGAAAAACTTTTGTTTTCCTCTCGGGGACCTTCTTATCTTGTAATGCGAAAAGACCCTATAAGTCTTAAAAGAAAGAAGCGTGGGTGCATTTACTAAGGTATTCATTCAAATTACCTCTTCGAAAGTGAAGAGCTTGTTTTTCGTGTTCTAAAATGCAAAAGGATCTCATAAGCCTCCAAAGACGTGAGCTGGGATGCATTTATTACACATTTACGGTACTTGACATACGTTGTTCATCACAGAGTTCTGCATGAAGTAGGGATCTGTAAGCTGATGCTCTGGGTTTCTTATGGTCTCGAGGTGGCATGCGGGGAAACAATGTAGTCTGAGCCATGCAGATTGATGTTTGAAGGGCTATGGGTGTATATTGCTACTGAATGAACGACATAACTTGTATGTTTAAAACGTATAATATAAACGCTGAATTTAAAATGTAAGTAATTAAAGAAGATGTAAAAATAGTTAAGTAAGACCATTAAAAAAGAATGGTTTCCTTTTTAACAGTCTCATCGGGGACGGGGGTATTGTGCCAGTCCGTGTATAACGGCCATGCACAAAATGCAATTATAGATTTTTGTCTCTGCGTCTCCGCTGAGCTAGTGACTTCGGCTAACGATCGGAATATTTAAATAAAGTGGAATCAGAGGAGTGTGTATAGTTGGTTATATATATATATTTTATATTCTATTATATATATATATTTTTTTCCCTTCTCTCTCATTTATGTTCTTTGTAAAAAATTTTTTATGATATATATATTATTTCTGCATACCTTGTTATATGGATTTATTACTCTAAAGTGGGAAGGAATATAGGGCACACCCATTGTGTAATCTTTTAGATATTGTTTTTTTTTTTTTTGTTTATATATCTTGGGGTCATTCATATGTATATGCATCGGTGGAGGGTAAATATAATTTAAATATTGTTTATATATATTGGACTTATATGTATGCATTAGTGGAGGATAAATACAATAATCTGGGGATAATAAATATTCACTTTTGTAATTAAAATCGTTTATAAGTTTTTGACTTAGCTTTAAAATAATTATTAAGTTATTAGTACAGGTATATAGTTTTTTTTTAATCAAAATGCAAATCCATGTAGTTAACCTGAGATTTATAGAATATAAAGTGAGCTAGATAGGGATAACTTACCGGGGAGTTGGATTGTTTCTTTTATTTTAGTCCGAACATCTCGAAATATTCATATTCGTTAATGACTAGTCACATTTTACACACTCTTTCGGGAAAGAAAAGGAATAAGTATAATCTTGAATGGGAGTGGCGCTAGAGACTGAAGGAAATATTCAGTACTCTTAAAGGTGTGTAAGGACACTTTAATTAGTCAACGTATAATTAATTGGCTAATGAAACAATTTAACAAGGAAGGTCTGGATGGGCCTAATTTTAGGTTCAATCTACTTCCTCTAATAATTTCTTTGAGGTATTTACTCATATTTAATCAAAAATATTTTAGAGAATTATTATCGATGTCCCAGTCTGTAGCATATGTCACTTCATGCTCGGTGCGTATGAGAGTCTAACCATGCCAGACCACTACAGGGTAGATCCTAAATAAATTGCAGCTCTCCAACTATGATTCGTCTTTCGTTTTTTTATTTCTATTTAAACGTATTGAGAATCCATGTTGTTGATCATTTTCCAAATATAAAATATAACTAAAACACTAGTGCTGTGAGTACCATTGGAGTGCTGAGAGAGATCTTTATAAATTACAATTATCTTGAGACTATAGGGATGGATAACAGGAGTGGCTTTGAATCTCAGTAATTTAAGGATTTTCTAACTAATAAGGGAATAGCCCACATACATTGCCATATCATCCTGAATTTAATGAACTTTTTGAGAAGGCAGTTTAATGCTTAAAAATCTACATTGAATAATATTTGCTACAAGGATGTCATAGAAGCATTATTAGATGCAAGGTCTTTCAGCACTTCATTCTATGTACAGCTACTAATAAATCACTAGTCAAATTATTAATATGCAGAAAATTTTGTATCCATCTTTTTAAATTATTGCCATTTATAAATGAAAATTTAAAAGATTCCATAAATTATAAAAAGTTTAAAATAAAAGAAAGTGTTTGAATACATGATACTTTAAAAAATAAATGGTTACTGGAAATAATATTTAAAATCTTATCTTAGCAAATTAGATTGCTACAAATGAATAACAGCAAACTATTTATGGGGCTTGTAAACCACTTATGGCATCATGAAAAAGTCATCAGATGCAGATAGTATTAATGTTAAGTCAGCTGATGATGATGAAAATTTTATCAAGAAAAAGGACCAATTTATTGATGTAGATCAAGCTGTAAAATAAGAATTCAAATATTGAACAGCTGTAGATCATGTTACATAAAATGAGCTCCAACTAGAAGAGAGTTCAACTTCACAAGAAAAATACTTTTTCTGAGAAGCGCTTTGTGTGCAGAAAATCTGCAAAATAAGAGGATTGGGTATGTGAATATGATTAGGGAAAAAATGAACTGCCTGTGTGTATACATTATATATATTTAAATGTAAATAGTGATTATTATTTTACTATGTAAATCTGTGAAGACAACACATGAATAAATTATCTCATTATTATTAAGATACTTTAGAAAATCTGTAAATGTAATCATAGCAATTATGTGAATGATGAACAATTATACATAAATTGATTCTTGTATAAAAACATGCTATGGTTTTATGTGGGTGTAATGAAGAAAAATAAAGTACTATGAAGGTGGATAGAAGGGTATAGTAAAGTTTGAGAAAGCATAATGTATGATTCAGGTATTACAGTGGCAGCTATCTGCATAATTGTGGTATGGTTTATAATTAATTTTTGTTATTAATTTATATATATACTGCAATTATACTTGAATGAATGCATAAAGAACTTAATTAAGTTCAATTAAGATATATTGAACTATATTATATTGATCTAGTGAGCATGTGTAGAATTTACACACACACACACATGCAAAAGCTTGTTAATTTATAGATTTGTAATGAAATTTCAGTATTTCTAATCATTTTCTATTTTTCCTTTTCTTATTTTGTTATTGATATTAAATAGATTTATTTTGTTACAATAAAGTTTTACTGAGATTTGTTTAAAAGTAAATAATTCCACCTGACAGGGATTCAATTTATACTCTCAGAACACAGCAATCTGTGATGTCATAAATATACTTTTAAAACCCATTGCATTATACCTGCTTAAACATTTGAAAAATACAAATGACCTTGAAGATGTATTTCTTATTGAATGAGACCTCTTCAGTTACCTTCAGCATTTGATCTACCATTTATCAATATTAAATTACTGCAATTTGATGAATACACATTTGACAACACTGACTTTAAATATGCTAATGAGTAGTATTAATATGTGTTTGTCATTAGAGATAACTTTATTATTTTTTATTAATACACTTTAAAAATGATTTATTGATTAAGATTTTTAATAAGAGTAAATTTTTGATTCTGCTTTGATTATTAAATAGCCATGTTGAAATAGGCTGATTTGTAGCAAGTAACTGTAGGGCTAAACATTCACACTTTCATATCAAATCAGGAGTCATTAGAATATATGATTCAGGTGGCAGCTATCATATTTGTAATGACTGTTGGCAATACTCCAAGGTGGCTGGTGAAGGAAGTTATTCTTTAAAGCACATATATTTCAGAGCAATTTCATTTTCTCAAGTAGCATGGCAGCTCTACTAAAAACATATATTACATTCAGCAACTGATCTGACATTTCTTCCAATGTTTTATATGTAAATTAAAAGTGTGTCTACATTGATGCTGGATTTTTAAATTGAAGTTTTAATAACATAGCTGTGTTGAATTAGATTAATTTATAGTAAGTGACCATAGTGCTAAATATTTAGTCATTGATACTAAATCTGTGTTGATAAAGAAATTTATTCCTGAAATGCATGTAAACTGCAGAGCAATTTGTCTATTTATTCATTATATGACAGCTTTGCAAAACTTTATTGCATACAATGATCTAATATTATTTCAAAAATTTATTTACACAATAATGCAAACACATTTCTTTGATAAAGTGAAAACATTTTAATCTTTTTAAAGTCCAGTTAAATACAATTTATACTGTCCTCAATTATTAGATCTTTTTGTCACTAGAAAATTCCAAAAAGCTTTAACTAAGATTATATTATCATAATCAATAAATGGATTAGAAAGTTTGTTTTATTTGGAAATAGTTTTGAGTATTAAATTCAAAATCTCAATGAGTCAGTGATGAAATCTCTCTATCATAATCTTAATGGATCAATAATGTGAGTCACTAAACAAATTGTGTCAAAATCTCAATGAGTCAGTGATGCAAACTGCATGAAAATCTCAATGACGCATTAGTCTGAACTCTTTGTTTAGTAAAGGAACTGAATTAACTAATTTTATTACACGTTTTATAATTTTTAATACTATTTAATCTTTTAAACTTTCTTGCTGATTTAGTATGCACTCATGGCCGCCATTTTGAATTACAAGAACCTCCCAAACCATGCTGAAACATCCAACCGATAAATGACATTGCTCAAAATGGCCATTTTCGTAGGAAAAAAAAAAAAAAATCGGACTAAAATGGTAAAACATAAAAATCTTAATTTTCATCTAAAAAAATCACGTGATTAAAATATTAAAACACAAAAATCACAATTTTCATAAAAAAATCACGTGATTAAAATATTAAAACACAAAAATAGCAATTTTAATTAAAAAAAAAATCACGTGATTAAAATATTAAAACACAAAATCGTATATGCCAAAAGATTATAACTTATAAAATCTGAATGCTAAAAAATAATGATGAAAAGATTTTAAGCAATAATTATATTTTCATTCACTTATAGAAATGGAATCACGAGACCAAAAAGGCGGTAAAGATCTTGAATACACGTTATCTATATCAATCTTTTTAAAAAAATCATAAATGCTATAAATCCAAGCATTGATAGCAAATCTC
Organism: Epiperipatus broadwayi; assembly: GCA_028023455.1. NCBI lineage: Eukaryota > Metazoa > Onychophora > Udeonychophora > Euonychophora > Peripatidae > Epiperipatus > Epiperipatus broadwayi. The sequence goes on along the minus strand of JAQFVV010012444.1, from coordinate 4,595,145 downwards.
AAAAAATTAAAAACGCTATAAATCTAAGCATTGTAATAGCAAATCTCAAAAAATTAAAAAATCAAAAACACTATAAATCCAAGCATTGTAATAGCAAATGTCAAAAAATTAAAAACGCTATAAATCTAAGCATTGTAATAGCAAATCTCAAAAATTAAAAACGCTATAAATCTAAGCATTGTAATAGCAAATCTCAAAAAATTAAAAACGCTATAAACCTAAGCATTGTAATAGCAAATCTCAAAAAATTAAAAACGCTATAAACCTAAGCATTGTAATAGCAAATCTCAAACAATTAAAAATGCTATAAATCTAAGCATTGTAATAGCAAATCTCAAAAAATTAAAAAATCAAAAACACTATAAATCCAAGCATTGTAATAGCAAATCTCAAAAAATCAAAAATGCTATAAATCCAAGCATTGATAGCAAATCTCAAAAAATTAAAAACGCTATAAATCTAAGCATTGTAATAGCAAATCTCAAAAAATCAAAAATGCTATAAATCCAAGCATTGATAGCAAATCTCAAAAAATTAAAAACGCTATAAATCTAAGCATTCCAATATCTGATAGCAAATCTCAAAAAATTAAAAACGCTATAAATCTAAGCATTGTAATACTAAATCTCAAAAAATCAAAAACACTATAAATCCAAGCATTGTAATAGTAAATCTCAAAAAATTAACGTATCTTACGGCATTTAAAAATAAATCATAAATGCTATTTGCAAAAAGAAAGCTTATTCCTGTCTTCAACAGTATATACTAAATCAGTATTTTAAAAAACAATATTTAAAAACTATAATGCTATAAATCAGACATTGTAACGTAACATTAAACAGCCTAAAATGCTACAATGGAAAAAAGTGCGGGAAAAGAAAAAAAAGCAAAAGAAGCTAATAGTGAAAATTAAAAAAAATTACACAATCCTTTAAAATAAATCAAAAACGGTAATTTATAGAGTGATAATCAAACATTGTAATTGTAAATCTCAAAAAAATTAACTTATGTTAAGGCATTTTTTTAAAAAAAATCGTAAATGATATTTACAAAAACCCTTTAAAATATAGCGATCACTAGAAAAATAATAAATGTTATTTTAAAAAGCTCAGTCCGGTCTAGCAACGCTATATACTAAATCAGTATTATAATTTTAAAAAATTATATTGGTAAATGTGAAATGGCGGGAACACCCATCACTTTCAACACTATCAACAAATAAAAAACCTAATTAACTTATTTTTAAAAATATAATATTTTACATTTGGCTTTGGGATTATCCCTCTAACTAAGAGTTATAATAATGAATCACAAATCTGAATAATAGACAGTTAGCATTTATTTAAGTAATTTTTTACCAATATTTTAAGAATTTTAAAAAAATTACCAACATTCTCAATCGGATGGATGGTCATCGCTCAGGCTAAATTTGGTTCTTCCTAGATCTCTTCATTATGCAACAGCACAAGCCATCAACAAATTATACTTTTAAGATTTAGGTTTATTACTGTAAAGAAGATGCCAGTAAAATTAATTTATTCAGGAAATATCGCAGCTTGATATGGTCTCTTTCAAATTTATTTTTAAAACTGTGTATTTGGGTCTCACACAAATAAGAGCTGGTATGTATGACGTAAGATAATTTCCAAGAATTAGAGTTTGGGATGGGCCTTTCTCTTACTACGATAAAAGTGTTAAGTTAAACTTTCAAATTTAAAAAAAAGCAACTGTAAACCAGCAAATAGACTTTTATGCCTCAAGCCTAACTAGTCATCAAATGCAAAAGAGGGGTAAAAATTTATAATAAATTAATGATTTAAAAATATAATCGCACTGTAACATATTATACGTCACAACTTGTACTCATATATATATGTGTGTATGCCGATACATGTATTACTTTTAAGATTTTAGTTTTAACACTTTAAAGACACAAGTAAAATTATTTGGTAATTTATTATAAAAAATATAAAAATAAATTAATGATTTAAAAATATAATCGCACTGTAACATATTACAAGTCACAACTTGTACTCATATATATTTATTCCGAAAATATTGCAAAAACAAAAAAGAGACCTTTTCATTCATTAATATTAAAAAAAAAAAAAAGAAATATAAAGGGTGTGTGTTCATGTGATCATATGATTTGAAAATGGGTATATGAATGACTAATAAAATATATTCTTTATATTCACTTATTGTTGCTAATTCTGTCTATCATTCCGTTTCACCTTTTAAGTATCATAGTAGGCCTGTTTGTCAAATTCAAACCCATCCCAGGCCATGTGTATAATCCTATAATAATGAATTTTGATGTATAATAACGTATGTTTACGTGTATATGCGCACATCTAATATATAAATAAATATATTTATATATTAGATGTGTGCACATACACATACGTTATTATATATCAAAATACATTATTATAAGATTACATACGTAATGATGTTAGGCTTGAAGCATAAAAGTCCATTAGCTGGTTTACAGTTGTTGTTTTTTTAAATTTGAAAGTTTAACTTAACACTTTTATCTTAGTAAGACAAAGGCCCATCCTAAACTCTAATTCTTGGAAATTATCTTACGTCATACATACCTGCTGTTATTTGTGTGAGACTTAAATACACAGTTTTAAAAATAAATTTGAAAGAGACCATATCAAGCTGCGATATTTCCTGAATAAATTAATTTTACTGGCATCTTCTTTACAGTAATAAACCTAAATCTTAAAAGTATAATTTGTTGATGGCTTGTGCTGTTGCAGTAATGAAGAGATCTAGGAAGAACCAAATTTAGCCTGAGCGACGACCATCCATCCGATTGAGAATGTTGGTAATTTTTTTAAAATTCTTAAAATATTGGTAAAAAATTACTTAAATAAATGCTAACTGTCTATTATTCAGATTTGTGATTCATTATTATAACTCTTAGTTAGAGGGATAATCCCAAAGCCAAATGTAAAATATATTTTTAAAAATAAGTTAATTAGGTTTTTTATTTGTTGATAGTGTTGAAAGTGATGGGTGTTCCCGCCATTTCACATTTACCAATATAATTTTTTAAAATTATAATACTGATTTAGTATATAGCGTTGCTAGACCGGACTGAGCTTTTTAAAATAACATTTATTATTTTTCTAGTGATCGCTATATTTTAAAGGGTTTTTGTAAATATCATTTACGATTTTTTTTAAAAAATGCCTTAACATAAGTTAATTTTTTTGAGATTTACAATTACAATGTTTGATTATCACTCTATAAATTACCGTTTTTGATTTATTTTAAAGGATTGTGTAATTTTTTTTAATTTTCACTATTAGCTTCTTTTGCTTTTTTTCTTTTCCCGCACTTTTTTCCATTGTAGCATTTTAGGCTGTTTAATGTTACGTTACAATGTCTGATTTATAGCATTATAGTTTTTAAATATTGTTTTTTAAAATACTGATTTAGTATATACTGTTGAAGACAGGAATAAGCTTTCTTTTTGCAAATAGCATTTATGATTTATTTTTAAATGCCGTAAGATACGTTAATTTTTTGAGATTTACTATTACAATGCTTGGATTTATAGTGTTTTTGATTTTTTGAGATTTGCTATTACAATGCTTAGATTTATAGCGTTTTTAATTTTTTGAGATTTGCTATCAATGCTTGGAATGCTTAGATTTATAGTGTTTTTAATTTTTTGAGATTTGCTATCAATGCTTGGATTTATAGCATTTTTGATTTTTTGAGATTTGCTATTACAATGCTTAGATTTATAGCGTTTTTAATTTTTTGAGATTTGCTATTACAATGCTTGGATTTATAGTGTTTTTGATTTTTTAATTTTTTGAGATTTGCTATTACAATGCTTAGATTTATAGCATTTTTAATTTTTTGAGATTTGCTATTACAATGCTTAGGTTTATAGCGTTTTTAATTTTTTGAGATTTGCTATTACAATGCTTAGATTTATAGCGTTTTTAATTTTTTGAGATTTGCTATTACAATGCTTAGATTTATAGCGTTTTTAATTTTTTGAGATTTGCTATTACAATGCTTGGATTTATAGTGTTTTTGATTTTTTAATTTTTTGAGATTTGCTATTACAATGCTTAGATTTATAGCGTTTTTAATTTTTTGAGATTTGCTATTACAATGCTTGGATTTATAGTGTTTTTGATTTTTTAATTTTTTGAGATTTGCTATTACAATGCTTAGATTTATAGCATTTTTAATTTTTTGAGATTTGCTATTACAATGCTTAGATTTATAGCGTTTTTAATTTTTTGAGATTTGCTATCAATGCTTGGATTTATAGCATTTTTGATTTTTTGAGATTTGCTATTACAATGCTTAGATTTATAGCGTTTTTAATTTTTTGAGATTTGCTATTACAATGCTTGGATTTATAGTGTTTTTGATTTTTTAATTTTTTGAGATTTGCTATTACAATGCTTAGATTTATAGCATTTTTAATTTTTTGAGATTTGCTATTACAATGCTTAGATTTATAGCATTTTTAATTTTTTGAGATTTGCTATTACAATGCTTAGATTTATAGCGTTTTTAATTTTTTGAGATTTGCTATCAATGCTTGGATTTATAGCATTTTTGATTTTTTGAGATTTGCTATTACAATGCTTAGATTTATAGCGTTTTTAATTTTTTGAGATTTGCTATCAATGCTTGGATTTATAGCATTTATGATTTTTTTAAAAAGATTGATGTAGATAACGTGTATTCAAGATCTTTACCGCCTTTTTGGTTTCGTGATTCCATTTCTATAAGTGAATGAAAATATAATTATTGCTTAAAATCTTTTCATCATTATTTTTTAGCATTCAGATTTTATAAGTTGTAATCTTTTGGCATATACGATTTTGTGTTTTAATATTTTAATCACGTGATTTTTTTTTTTTATTAAAATTGCTATTTTTGTGTTTTAATATTTTAATCACGTGATTTTTTTATGAAAATTGTGATTTTTGTGTTTTAATATTTTAATCACGTGATTTTTTTAATGAAAATTAAGATTTTTATGTTTTACCATTTTAGTCACGTGATTGACTAATATGAAAATTCCGATTTTTGTTTTTTTTTTCCTACGAAAATGGCCATTTTGAGCGATGTCATTTATCGGTTGGATGTTTCAGCATGGTTTGGGTGGTTCTTGTAATTCAAAATGGCGGCCGTGAGCGCATACTAAATCGACACCCATAGGTGATATTGAAGGTACAGTGAAATTTCCGGTACCAATGAATTTGGGTATCTAAAATCGACTTTTTATGTTTAATGATTTTTTTAAACTATGCAAGTCAAGGTCATAAAACAATGCCAAGATAACTAATTGATAAATTCAGATTGTTTTTATTTGAAAAAAGGAGATTTCTCATAAAATCACTAGGTAGTACTGCCTTATGAATTAATTTATTATAAATTTAGTATATAAATTTAAACTTTCTTATTTATTACGTCACTGGTAGGTTTGTTTTGAACTTTTAGTATTGTCTCTTCGATTACTTATTTACTTTTGAGAGAAAACAAAAAGGGAGGCGAGATCTTTTTTTTTTTTTTGAAAATTGATTTCTTTAAAATATTTTTTTTCTAGAAAAAAAAAAAATAATAATAAAACAATACAAATGAACAACTGAAGTTTCAGTTTTCTTTATCAAATAAAAACATTTTTTTTAATTTGGAATTTATCATTAACTAAATAAAAACATTTTAACAATATAAATGAAGAAAAAACTGAAAAAAACTAACAAAAAGGATTTATTTTCATGCACGAAAATATTTCATTTTGATCTTTTATTTTCTGTTCGATTATTTTAATTATATAGTATATATATTTTACTTATGTAAATTACAACAGATCTTATATGTATTGATTATTTATCCAATATTATTTTACGTTGTCAACTTGTAATGTTTTAAAAAAATCAATCAAATAAAAAATGGAATGTAGATACCCTAATTCCATCCATTTCATTTTTTTCTTAATAGTACTGATTAGGCTCATTATTGACTTCTCCTTTTCCATTTCTCTGTGGAGGGAAACAAAGGACATTTCTGGTCTGCAATGGGTTATTTATTAATATCTTATCTTAAGTACATATGATATATAACAGTAGATAAAATCAATTTTTACTGATGCTATGTGAATTATAAAATATCTCCCAAAAATTTATTATAAAATATTTATTTCTATTGTAAAAAAGTAAAGTTGATATTTAATTTACAAAAAATATATTACACATTCTATATTACAAAAATCTAATTCTTAAATAACTTTTAGATCTGCTGGCCGCTTGTCTTTGGAGTCTTGAGAAATTGTTCTGGGTTCTTCACATGCAGCCCAGGACTGGATATCAGTGGATGCAAAAAATATATAAAATATAGCAGCTATAAAATTTATTGAAGAAGTAATGATAAACACTTTTTGCCATTGTTCCTGAGTATTCTGCAAAAAATAATAAAAGTATATATAAAAAATAAATAATGTTATTCATGGAGAGTTTAATTATGAAGACATATACTGTAATTGCAATTCACACCACAGACCAATAGACTTGTAATGAATGCTACTTTCTCATATCAATTCTAATTTACTAATTAAATATTTAACTCCTATGCTGTTATGTGGTTAAGAACATTAACATTCAAAAATGAGCATGTTTTGCAACTTTGGTAAAATGTTTTGATTTGTGAATTGTTATTATGGTATGTGCATTTGAATTTAGTTTTAAAATTATTAGAATTAGCTCAGTATGGTTGTGGTAGAGTGCTAGACTCGGTGGTCTTTAGAATAATTCCAGTTCTGTCATTTCTGACATTCAAATTTAGTGCAAATTCCTGTGCAATAAAGCTATTCAGTTACTGGTGTTACTTTTTTGAATTAAAAAATAAAGTATACAAAAGTGAAAACTTTGTAAATACCATTTTCAAAATGAAATATTGATTTCATCTATTGACGTATTTTACATATAATAAAAGCAAAACATCTTTAAGTAATTATCGGCATGCTATTCTAGAACCACTTACTATATATAGCTGGAGATAACAATGGATTCTAGACAGTTTTGTATATAAAATCCTTATCTTCAGAATGATTAACTTTTTTTTTCTTTTCACTTTTTACTCTTTTGTAGTATTTGACTACTAATCTGAAATTTAAAAACACACTAAGGTTTTAAGGCTCAAAACTAAAGATAAGAATTTTATAGCATTATACCATTGCAGTGGATGTGTCCAGAAGATAATTAATTGCTTTTGAAAGCATATGAGAAAATAATGTGATGTGGGCACCATTTAAATAGACCACTCATGATAAAACATTCTTAAAAAAAAAAACAAAGAAGAATACATTATTCAACTGAATAATCAGCTATCAATTGAACATGTTATTTTAAATTAAACCTCATCGTTTTATCATCTATCTAAGATTTATATTTACTAGCCACTGATTTAGTGATTTTTGATTGGTCATATGCTTATTGGAAATTCTTAACAACTTTTCAACTACTAAAATAAAAGTTTTATATTGTACACATCACATTAAATGCATATGAAAATAAAGTGGAGATGATTAAATTCCATCTAACTGTGATATAATTAAACAAATCCATTACACTATGCTTAGATCCACTCTACTTTTTAATTTGCTAACATAATGTTGTATATTAGTTTATTTCATAGGTCTATTTTTGTTAATGTCTAATGTAAATTTTTTAATTAATCTCTGATATGCATCAGAGTGATACCTTGGTACATTCTGTTAGTTCATGGTATTAGTTTAAGTTCTATGAGCATTTCTTCTAACCACTTATAACACAGGTGTTCCAGGTAATCAACTAATTAATCAATAAAGAATCTGCTAAAAACCTTATGATCGACTATTTGATTAGGTTTTTGAATAAAGTTTTTCTTCATTGTTTTTCTATGGATGTATGCTACAGATGTTTTGACCACAAGGCATATTTTTTTCATTTAATAAATAAATTTATGGGTATAGAATCACAAGGTACAATGAACAATAATTAAATTTTCAAGTTATCTCAGACTGACTTGGATGCCATCTGTGATCTCACCAATACTTGATTGTCATCACCATTACTTTGAATATAAGAGGCACTTTCCATATTCTGAACCCTAAAAGATGGGTGCATTGTAAATTCAAAGTAAAAACTTTTAACATCTTATTTCTTTGGATTTTTGCTTTATGCTATACATACACATAGTATTACAATCATTTCTTGTGTAGAATAACATGTTAAATCTTTTTTAATCAATATATTTGGTTTAATTTCATAACAGGTTTAATTCTCTCTTAAACCATTACTTTTAACATTATTTTTCCAATTTTACTGCTATATCAGAAAATGTTTCTGAACAACCTTTAGAATATTTTTACAACTAACAAGTCAATATAACAATGAGATAAAATCCTGCCTTTCAAGGTATTGATTGTTGTTCTTTCCACAAGAGTAGGCTCATCAAAATTTTGATAGTTCCAATGTTTTCATTTTGGTTTTTAAAGTAGAAATGAATATTTTACAATCTTTTAACATTATTTTGCTGGTGTTGACAATTCAGATGTTTTGTTTTGAATTTCAAAATGAAAATTAATGTTTTAGAATCTTACTTTTCACAGTTTTAATTTTTTTCAGAAAATATTTGTACAAATGTAAATTATTTTAGAAGAATAATTCATATTTTAATTAAAAATGTACTTTACATGAAAGCAAATTGATCAAAAAATTATAAAGTTTGGCAGAAATTTCAATAGCCTGCAGATGATGTACCTGATAGAATAGAGAAGATGAGAATTCAAATTCTGAAACTGAAAATGTAGAAAGTGGTATCATATAGCTGAAGAAGATTCACAATAAATTAGATAAGTTTATTGTATTTATATTAGTTTCCTATTTAAATACATATATGCTTTCAAATTCAGGGGATAATTTTTTTTCCAATTTTTCAGGCTTAAAATCCTACTGCTCCTTAAATTTGAGGGCATCTTATATTTAAAGAAACATGGTATTAACAATAATGATTTAAAATATGAACAAATAGTAAATCATGTTTGAATACCAAAAATTATGAACTAAAGTTTAATCCAGGAATCTTTACCTCTCAAGTCTATGCTCTATTATTGAGCTAGCATTCATAGGACTGAGTCAGACCCACTGCTTGACCATGATAATGTCCAAGTGATTTGCCCCACCTCATTCAACACCAAGGAAGACCTAAGAATTTCCAAATTGTTGCTGACTCATCCTTTTTGGTGCTCAAATGTTACTTCAACTCCTATACAACTTATTATTTTGATCCTTTATTAGTATTATCACATGCTTTTAATAAGTTATTTTTGGACAAGAGATTCTTTAAATTATCAAAATCACTTTCTGATACATGATTTATATTTGTCACTATTCTCAATGTTGATTACTTTAAACTGCATGAATACAGATTAAGCATTAACTTGTCTGATATGATCTAATGTATTATCAGATACAAGCTTACCATTCTAGATACCTTTAAGGTCTTTAAAGGAATTGCTGAAGGCAGGTTCAGTAACCTAACTACAAAAAATATTGACACTATCAATGTTTGGCTTCTCTGATTGTTTTGTTTTAGATGCTCATGGGTCAATAGCCTATTTTCTATGTTATTTTGCTACAAACTTTTCACAACACTATATTCTACTTACAAGTTTCATTACATGACTGATGATAGATAATGTGATTAGTAATATATATATATAATTAATAATATATTATCTATTCTAGTAACAGATCCCTCACCAACTACCAAATCTTAATCTATTATGGCTATGTTAGAGATTTTTTCAGATAGTTAGGTATCTATATTTTTTACATTCAAACAACTTTATGATTAATCAAACTCCTTATGGATTGTTTTTCTGTCTTCTGGAAGAAATCTGGCCATTTGAGAACATATTTGTTGCACTTACTGTAAAATCTATAATGCAGTTTACTTGGTCTCACTTGTCAATCCACAGTTTGAATCACATAATGTTTGAACAATATTACATTTTAATAAAATAATTAAAAATTTAAGGTTTGAATTCATAAATTTTACGTATATGCTTCCATCCCCATATGAACACCATCATGAATTATTTTTCAATCAATCATTTCATTACCTTATGAAATAAGAAGGCACTCACTCAATCACAGGGTTGCTATTGGTCTCTTTATTTATTTATTTTTGTTGTTTTTCATAACTGGAATTGAAACTAGGCATTTTATTGATACAATATAAAGACATTAGAAAACTTTCATATAAGGATGCTTTTAAAATTTTAAAAATACAATAGCAAACACATAAAATCAATCAATATGTTCTTCACTTTACTGGATGTGATGTTATAGAGTCAATTACTTTTAAAATCACATCTTCATTGGATTGACATATAAAATGAATGATAATGCAAGACTTCCTAAAAAAAGTGTTTTATGGCAAACCTAATCATGGGTTTTGTGAGACAGGTAGACACTATCTATATTGCATGGATTATCTCAAAGTTCATTCTAAAAAAAAGTGCAATATCAATTACTTCCAATGGAAAGATATGGCAGAGAATATAATACACCATACAGTTACAATTTGACTTGGTGTTAAAGTATTTCAGAAAGATAAGTTTTTAGTTGAAGAAATTAAGACCTTGTAAAATATCAAGTGAACAATAAAATGGACCAGCATGTTTTATATATGGACATATTTGTGGCTCACAGACTCATTTCTAGAGCTCTCTGTGTGTCTCTTCTTTCTGGCTTTTTTTTCTGGAGTTAGAATGGTCATTCTCATTTATGAAGACTGTTTTTTTTTAATTATTATTATTATCATCATCATTATCGTTGTTGTTGTAGGTGTGTGTGACTATGTTAAACATATTTCTTATAATGAGATGTCTATTATTCACAGTTTGTGTATCAACAGAAAAGCTTGGAAACCAATACAGTGGATAAGAAAAATTATTGGTTTGTATTTAAGATTTAATATTATAATCATATATATAGATGGAGATTAAACATAATTAATATAGAGGGATCTTTTTATCAAATAGTTAACTTGGGCTAATGCTAGAATAAATTATATTTAAGAAGATGGAAACAATAGTAAGCTACAACTGATGATGATCAAATATTAATGCTTGGCCATGGTACTCTAATTCTTCTATTATTTAATTTACTTTTGATAGATCAACTTTTATTATTTATTACTAATAATTACACAGTAGAAAGTTATGAAAACAAATCCGAAATTCCTTTAAAAGGTATTAATTCTATATCATTGCTGCCATCTATTGCAAGCTTGAATAAACAATAAATACTAGATAGAAATTGATTTGAATTCAAAACATTAGAATGTTTTTGAATTCAAGCTTATAATTTGAAACTGTTTGATGAAAGATACATTAAATCCAAAAAGATACATTAAATTCATGTTCCTCATTGTTAAAGACCAAAGGTTAAAACTTAGTCCATGAATATGTATGAAGTAGCATTGGATATGGATTAATAACATTACCATTTAGTATTTATTGATTACTCATGCATACAATAGATGGTAGTAGTGGGAATAGAAAAACTGAAATCTCTACCTGGAAAACATATACTATGAGAGTCAAATGGTGTTTTTTTAATTTTATAACATTAATGTTGCAAATAATAAATTCAAAGCTAAAACTTTTAAGTCATAAAATTTGCATTAACAAATGATTATATATCTATATACAAATTACACATAAAACAAACTTTAAATTAACTACCCAATAAACTTTCATATAAAAAACATATGAATAAATTTTGAACTTGCTACATCTATGTTGCCAAAAATACAGGATTTATTCTTTATTGGTAGAGTCATACATTGGTGATGAGCATACTGCAAAGGCATTATCAGTTTATAAGCCTATTGCTGGTATTGTTAGTCCACCAAAGTAATATTCCCCGTTTATCATATATATGATACAGACATATTAACTGTATTATATCTATAAAGAATATGATCTATGAGACAGGATCTTACTAAAATATTTATTTCTTTAGGGCTGGTACCATTATTCATGCCCTCACAGCACCACCAATAACCCAGACTTGAACCCATATCCAATAGTTGATCATTCCATCATTATCAAACCATAGTTTGACATACAAAATACTCAATCATGATATTACACCACTTAGGTGAGACCTTGGTAAAATTGGTGAAATGCATAAATGAATAAAGGCTAACAGTTAAAAATCAACAAAAAATGTATTCATGCTGCAACAAGAACATGATGCTTTAAAATATTTCCTTAGGTACTGGACTTTGCCAAAACGGTTAGTAAACTATTGATAAGGCAGTGAAGATTATATTTTCTAAGTGATGATCTTCTAATAGTTTCCATTATCCTCTAGTATTAATATATACTAACAATATTTCATTTATTTCATATTCCTGATCAATATTCTGATGAAAAGGATAAATAAGAAAATAATTTTATAATCAATTAAAATAGATAATACAAAAAAAAAAAAAATATTATTCTGAAAAAAAAAATCAAATATATTTTTCAGAATGACTGGATTAGTGTTAAATCCGTACAAATAAATATATGGAATAGGTGTTATTTAATGTTATTAATAAAATTTTGGTTGCATGTGAAATATATTTTGTAATTAAAACAAATATGATAGCAGCATATTACAAAGCTGCATAAAAAAAATTGTTTTTTCTCAGTGATGAACGTTTTGTTTACTCATCAAAAAAAAAAAACCCAGATACAATTAGAAAAAGATTTATAAGGGAATGATTATAAGATAAATTGAAATTTCAGGAGCAACATGGTAAAAGAGAAGGATACATGTGAAAAGGGAATGGGAAGTAGAAATGGTGTGTAGTCCAGGCTGGTCCAAAATGCATGTCTTCATGATTGAGTCCTATGACAGAGGCTGAGAGGGTGGGAGTTGGAGGATTGCCCAGGTGTATGTGAGAAGTGGTGGTGGGGCTAGTTTGGTATCTCTGGTTTTGAGAGAGCGAATTAGGTCCAAGAGCTTTTTGATTGACTGAGGGTACTCTCTGGTCAAAGCTAATGGCACATCAAAGCAACCAGAGAGCATATATGAGAAAAACTGATATTCTAATAGCTGCAAAGACTCCTGTTTCTATGGATTCTTGGAGGTTGAATGATATTCCTGTGTGAGGAAAGGCAGGAGTTGATGACATTTCTCATGCCAAGCAGAGAGAGACATTTAAGTAGAAAGTGCTGGAGGGTTTCATTGTCAGTTTTACAGAGTTAGCATACAGAAGAGATCTTGGTGAAACTCCTATGGTTGACCAAAAATTGATTTGTGGGAAGAGAGTGAAGATTGATTTTGAGGAGGAAATCGAGGAATTTTGCCTCAAGGGACCACCTTTTGAATTTGCAGATTAATTGAGCATTGGTAAGTTTGAGGAATGTAGGGGACACAATGGAAAAGTCTGCGGTCTGATTGAAAACCTCCGTATTTTCGTTTGCTGCTGATGGATGATATAACAAAGCCAGCCTTTTGTAGGATATTGGCAATGAGTGAGGTCCATGACCTGGGACTGCCACTGGGAGAAGGAATGTCGGTGGGTATGATAATGATATGTATGAGGTTAGCAGGAAAGTGACTTAGGAGTGTGAGGATAATGTGAGCTCTCTGGATCAGAAGAGTGTCGATGGAGTACAGGCCCAACCCATTGAGGTTTTTAGGAAAACAAGTTCTTTTTAGGCTGATGGCCACCACCTTTCTTCCCCAGAGAAAACGAGTGCAAAGGAAATTTGGATTTTGGATATAAAGGAATGTGTAGGTAGAACAATGGGGAGATAGTATGATATTTTAGGAAACACTATAAGATTGAGGAGGGTGACTTTCCCATAAAGAGAGAAGTAGATGGCTGTGATAGTGCTGAGGGTGGATGATATGCTTTGATAGAGTGTGATTTGGACCCGTACTTTCATGTCCCTAGGAGACAGCATGAGAGGGAATCTGAGGAAGTTGTGTGGCTTGGCACTGAAGGTGGAAGAGATTTGTTTACCAGTTGATAGTTGCCAAGCCACTGATTTATCACTACTAAATTCATGAAAAAAATTGTTTAATAAAAAATTTGTATAAATTGAGAAATGCATATATAAACTGCCTAAAAAATTAAAAGAAAAATTAGTTTAGGCATTTAATCCTGGGAACAGTTTTGACAAGTAGACTAACAAAGTAATAATTTATTCTACTAGTCCTTATATTTGATTATCAAATGAAGTAGATTTATTTTAGTCCATAAAATAATCCTGGGTATTTCATTACTGGGCTGGCAAATGTATAAATCAGTCCATCAATTCTTGTTTTAGTCATTTATTTAGCTAGCATTGGTATGTTTTTCTCTACTTTTTTTTGCAAAATTGGTAAATAGATATAGCATTGGAGGAAAGTGATGCATGACAAGATTAATATACATCTTCAAAATGTGATGATCTTCACTTTTTTTTTCATGCTAGAGTTGGTTCTTCAAACTTGGACAGGACATGGTCATTTTATCTTTTTTGGGCCAGTAAGTTAAGAGAGAGATGGACAATAAAATTCTAGCCAATTAAGTTTGAACCACAACTATATATGGCCATTGGGTATTTTTTAATAATAATAAAATTAACAATATTCTTCTGATTTCAAATGATAGTTGCAAAAGAAACCTTACAAGGAAGGCTGTGGTGAATGATATGCTTTCGCATTTTAACTTCACTGATTTTCGAATAGATAATTTTAACTGATCTCTCCACTAGCAAAATATATTGTAGCTCAAATATTATTACTTTTTTTTAAAAAAAAAAACCTGTTCATGTTTATCAAAACATAACAGTAAGAATATTGCTCACAAGTGTGATTATAAACCTGCAAAACTCACTTTATCTATTTTAATCAACCGCATGTCTATTGGTAAACAATAATAAACCAAGAAAATAGAATAGAAAAAAAGAGAAAATAAAAAATGTTTCTTTGCAAATCTGAATTTGTTTTAAAACAAAGGGTGTTATATATACAAAAATTTAAAACTTAACTAACTTTTTGGTTTAATAAATTTAACACATCCAGTCTACTTCAATTTCATTTATTCTCTTTTTTTTATGCAATAATAACTGACAATTAATTTATAAAAGTTATCTTTATTTTCTTCTAATAGTAATATCACATGCAATATTTATTTGAAAGCACATATCAATACACTCCACTCGCTATTATTTGAACTCACTCTATTATATAAATTCACTCGACACTTTTAATATGGAACCTATTCATATACTGATATTTTATGAAATTGTAGTTAGTTACACAATGCTACTATATATATATATATATAAGTTATACATAAAATAAACTTTAAATTAACGAAACAATAAATTTTTATGTAAGAAACGCCAATTTTGACATAACAATAAAAGTCACTACCAGTCATCTCCAAGATAAACATCTCAAACTGCTCCCCAAGTAGATGCAGTGACATCAGATGACAATTCAGTGTAATATAAAAAGCATTTTCTTAATTTATAACTGAAATGCTGGCTTATTATATACCTGTATCAATATATGTAATATATAGAGTATGTGAGCACAGATGTTCACACAACCCACCACTCTCCACTCTATCTCATAACTCTGATATACTTGAACGCACATATGTCGAAAAGATAAATAATCACTAATATATGTATTCAAGCTTACATCGAATTTATATCAAATAGATATTAAAGCACAGAATACAATAATGTGAGTACAATTTCCTTAAACATTAAGCAAAATTTTAAACATTGCAGTAAATTTTCCTAAAGCATAGTGATCTAAAGTTTAGTATGCAATAAAAAAAGAGCTTTGTAATTACACTACAAAGTCACCAGATGTTTTTTTAGTCAGCTGAACAGAGATGTTCACAAATCTTGAAACAGATAACCTAGAGCAAGGTTATCAAATTTTTTATATAATGGAAATTTCACAAATCCTAAAATTTTAATCGAACACCTTGGTTACTTTATATGTAAGTAGATACTATTAATAAACAAATTAAGCAAGTAAACATAAGAGTTAAAAAACAAAATAAATATTTATTCTCAAATTATAGCAAAACCATATTCTCAATGACTTCAGTGTTTTAGCAAAAAAAATTAAAGATTGCAAAAGAAATAAGATTATAATATTTGAAATAAGATTATAATATTTGAAAGCTGTAGGATCAAAGTAAATACTTAATGAAAATAAGTAATTTATAATATTTTTTATAAAAGAAAATTATAATAATAATAATAAAAATATTTATTCACAAAATTTATGCAAAACCAATTCAAATCTTTTATAATAAAACAGTCAAAGGAATAATAATAATAATAATAATTTTCTATAATTCTATATTTAACCAATGTAATAGAATGACATATTTAATAAATAAGTATTATCATAGATAATATACATCATGTTTTGACAGATTTTTAACAACTATTGGCATCATGGTCAACATTGAGTACATGTAGATCATCCCCATTAGCATGTTTCAACACGTTCAAACATATTTCAACTTGGCACATCATTTAAAATAATATGAAGCTTATATTAATTTTCTTAATTTTTTATGGAACACTTATTTAC
The DNA here is from genome assembly GCA_028023455.1 of Epiperipatus broadwayi. Taxonomy (NCBI): domain Eukaryota; kingdom Metazoa; phylum Onychophora; class Udeonychophora; order Euonychophora; family Peripatidae; genus Epiperipatus; species Epiperipatus broadwayi. The sequence goes on along the minus strand of JAQFVV010012444.1, from coordinate 4,578,496 downwards.
TTTTCACAGAATACTGGTGTTCAATGAAACATAGTTAATGAACTGCTAGTAAATGATCTTAAAGTTGATTAAAGTTTCTTATATATAAGTTTATTGGGTGGATTTTGTTTGATGATGATTTAATATATATATATATATAAGAGACTTGAACTCAAAATTTCAAGCTCCTAACATCTATGCAATTTATCTTATACAACCATTAGACACAACCACATACATGTGAAGAAGATAAATGATCTCCAATATATATATATATATATTTCATGCTGAACCAGCATTCATCAATTGGTCTAGATCACCATCTCTCATACTATAACTATTTTGTGCTGAACCAACATGAAATATATATAGTATGGAAGATAATGTACTGATCAACTGATGAATGCTGGTACAGCATAAAATACATATATTGGAGATCATTTCTCTTTTTCACATGTATGTGGGTATGTGTATCAGTTGTATAAGATAAATTAGATAGATGTATGGAGTTTGAAAGTTCAAGTCCCTTATAATTACATTAAGTTTACTGTAGACATTATACATATATTTAAATATTATATATATATATAATGTTAGTAGTATTAATTTTACTTACACTCTATTATAATTTTCACAATTTTACAAATGACAATGTTTAATAAAACAATCAATTTCTATATGCTTTGGTCAATAATTAATATTACCATCAATCTGGAAATTAGTTAGACCATTAATCATAGTAGTGTAACTTCAATCACAATGTTCAATTTGATGTTAAAGTTGCTGTAATTGTTTGATGTTAACTAGGTATTGCCAGAAAAATGCATCAAGCAGATGACTATCTTTTCAATCGAACATTGCTTTTTAAAAGATTGTGACAATTTTTATAGAGAACATAAGTTAAAAGTAATATTAATAATTTTTCATCTTTGTGTGGTGTTTGATTATAAATATATACAAATAAAATGTCCATTAATTAAGAACTATTATATATATATATATATATATAGTCATACATCATGTGACTTAACTTAATAAACTTGTACTTCAATGTGTAATATAATGAGTGTGCTAATAGATCCAAACAAGCTTTTTCAATAACTGTCAGAAGGGAAAGCATTTAAAATCTCTATCTAGAATTATTCCTATCCCCAAACCAGTTTCGAGCTGATGGCTTTCTTCAGTGAGGCATTAGGATATTCAGTCACTAGAAATGCTAAACTTGAGTTGGTATTTTAGATCTAGTGTCTGAATATCCTAGTATCTCACTGTAGAGGGTTTTCTATCGATATAGTGTTGTGAAAAGGATATATTAAATATAAATTTTCACTCTTTTCTTTTTTTCTTTATCAGAAAATTTTGTTTAAAATTATTACCAAACTCTTTAAATTACATATATATAAATAAAAAAAAAAAAACAAAAAAACAAAAAAAAAAAAATATAATCTGTATATAAAACATTAGTGTCTGAATATCCTAGTATCTCACTGAAGAGAGCTATCAGCTCGAAACCGTTTTGGAAATAGGGTTAATTCTAGATACAGACTTTAAATGCTTTCTCTTTCAGCATTTATCAGAAAAGCTTGTTTAGAGCTATTAGCACACTCATTAAATTACATATATATATATATAAAACTAATGAAACAACCACACAAACATCTGAAAATATATAATCTGTATATAAAACATTACATTTTTTTTTATTAAAATCTCTATAAAAGTAAAATATCACAGAAATTTGCAATTATTTATTTTAAAAAGAATGAGCCAAAACTTTTTAAATCATCTTCAGAAAAATTCGAATGTTAATAATTAAGGTTAATGCAAATTATATTTGATAGTTCTAACCATATTGTATATAATTAGGAGTCTTCCTTCTCTTAGAAATATCCTTTGATTAAAACAGATAGAGATTACAAATTATGATTAATATCAATAATAATTAAGGGATCAGCTAATCAGGAAACCATGTTATCACCATCACCCAAGTAATAGCTTGTGTAGAGTAGATCACAACTGGTGTCTTTTAATTTTAACTTTTCTTAATTATGTTTCGAAAATCATTACATCTTGAGTAGGTTACTTTAGTATTAAACCACAGAGGACTTTTTTATTATCAATAATAAACTTTTTTAATCACTGTTTCAAAATAATTTTGGATATTTTTGTTTATAATGTCTTTACAAATAAATCTGCTTCATCCTATACACTTACCTTATGTTTGAGTAAGAGACCAGCGACATTAGGACACAATAAACCACTTACAGCACTAGCAAAATTAACAAGGCCACCCAATTGCCCTAAAATTATATATATATGTTAGATTACATATTTTTCATGGATTTATTAAGATATAAACAAAACAAAACATGGGGCTATAGTCATGTAATAACTAGCTATATACATACAATATAAAATCAATATATTTGCTGAAGGATAATGACTTTACACATTTAAACACGATAGCAGCTGCTTGACAACAGATTGAAGAATTATGATTTACACAAGCTTGTGGTTGTTATCATGTGATTATATATGGGTTAAGTGTACAGAGACACATCAATAGAAGAACCGATGAGTAATGTTATAATAGCTGAGCACTTTCAAGAACTTATTGTGTTCTCCTATTCAGACCTTGTTATGAATATGAGAACACAATAAGTTTTCAAGTGCTCAGACACTGTATCATTACTCTTATCAGCTTGTCTATAGCTGCACCTTAGTGCATTCAACCCATATCACAACTTGTCCAAGAAAAGTATAAGCACTTATCATTGAATATAAACCCATCTTGTGTCTCAGCCTGTCAATTAATACTATAACCCAGCATCTTAAATTCCTCAAGACATGCACATGCTTTAGTCATCCCCAGTTGCTGTCGTATTAAAAATAACATATCCATATATAACTACAACAGAATTAAAACACAACTGCAATCACATTTGCTTTAAATAATTATTTAGGGATGTAAAAGCACACTCAAAAAAGATAAAAACGTTTTCACAAAATCTCAACACTTACTGCCATTCACAAGTATATTGTGACAAAATATAACAACCTTTCTGTGAAATTACAAAAAAAAATTCTCTCACAAACTTACCTCTGATGATAATAATAACGAAAACTCCTTCATCAGCTTCATAAAAAAACTCTTCCTTCTGTCAAGACTGTGCTCGAATATGAACTAAGATATAGTGGCAGCCACTGGAAACAATCAATAATGAAATTAATTGTTGATATAGAGGGCCTTATTAACAACCCCAACAAAGACAACTTAATAACAAATTTTCTTAAAGACATCCATCATAAACCCTTTGAGCTACAAATTCTAATTGGAGTTTACATATAAACAGTTCCTCTCATAAAAACCATAATTTTCCTAAAGGAAGATTAATAAAATTGACTTCACCAACAAAATGCAGCTCCAAATAAAAATTTTAAAATTCAACCCAATCCCCATCTACAATATAAAGTGTACTAAAGATAAATTTGTCAGTGAGTTATTACATAAATACTGCAACAAAGCCTTCCCCAAGAGTGAATATTATAAAATATATCCATCTGTGGCTATCCACCCATGCATGTTTACTAATTTAAAGGTACATAAGCCTAACACACTGCTCAAACTCATGATGGACTTCAGAGAACACAGACAAAATGATCAACCAATGATTGACTGGCCAGTTTGGTTATAGTACATACATCATCAAGTCTTCTTTTGACTTCATAAAACATATAGAGAATGCCAAACTTAACTTATAAAATAGTTTCTTTAAACATCTCTGAACTTTGCAGCTCAATTACTAGAAAACTGTCAATTAACATTATTGGAGCGGAGCTCACCAAACACAATTATTCTCCTATATGCACTGAATTTATTCTCACATTTCTCTTCTAGCTAAATGATAATATTATAGCCACATTTAATGGCCAATCTTACAATATGATTGGCAGATGGCCCATGGGTCTACCACTCAGTGGCATCATATCCAGTCTATACTCAAATTACTTTGAAGACATAATCCTTCCACCACACTTTTCACACACACTTCTAACCTCATCTATACATGCTATGTAGCTGATATCTTTATAGATAAACCAGAGCCCTCAATCCACGACATCAGAGCAAACCTCCAGATGCATTTGGCCTTACTTTTAACCATCAAATGGGAAGACTCGCATTAAACATTAAAGTCTGAAATATTTAGACATACCCATATAGAGAAATACATGTCATCTAGAATACTCACAAAAACATCAAACCTCTTGAAGTTTTCAGATTCATATACCCCAACTCAATTTCTCCTCATTCTCATAAACTCATGGGTCTATCTTTTTTCCTATATCATAATCACCTACTATGCAAATATGAATCCTCTTGCAAAGCAAATATATAACTGTGTTTAAAAGATTTAACATCCATTGGATTTAAATACAACACCCCAATAAGAAAAGTCAGCTAAATTCAAACTTCCCCAACAATAGTAGACAATGAATGTTTCTGCCATACTTCCATACACTAACAAAAACATTTAACAAAATCTTTCCCCCAACATTTTGTCTAAGTTTCCATATCCTTCCCTCAACCAATAAATTAATCAATAATTCCAAGAATAAACGTTAACCCAGAACCCCAGCAATACCATGTTTAAAATTAAATGTCCCCAAACTTGATGTCAATTAACATATTATGGAGAATCTTGCTCATCAATATTTATATAAAAGTGCATCTAACAAGCCAAAATATAACTCTATCTTCCTAGAACATTAGAAGGCAACAGGACACCCATTTAATCCTACTTCAGCTATAATACAATGTATTGAAAGAAATGACTTGAAATATAAAATTAGGAAAGCTTGGTATATAGCCATCAATACCAATGCTATAAACCATGAAGAATCATGTTTCTTCCTCTCCAAAAAATGGATGATCTAATTTACATAAATTTGAATACCATCAGCTGGATATATATATATCCCTCGAGCACTCACCCATTGTATCATTACTCTTATCAGATTCTCTATTGCTGTATCTCAGTGCACTCATTACAACTTATCCAAGAAAAGTATGAGCACTTATCATTACATGTGATTATATATATATATATATTCTAACCTCCCCCCGCGCGTTCTCACCCCAAAATATATACTGTTCATTACTAATATTACAGGTTCTAGCTCAGTTAACAAATAAATAAATGAAATATTCAGCATTAATTAAAATGATTACTAGCTCTAATTTTTAAAATACAAATACGGTTCAATTTTTAAAATGAATTAACAAATATTTACTATTTTCATGAGACATGGGGTGACAATACCGGGAACAAGATAGACTACATTGAGCCATTATCCACACGATACTACCTCAATGGCATAAGAACACTATCCCCTCTTTTTTTTACTATACCAAATAACTAACTCATAGTATTCTTACGACTTTCTAAGCTCTATTCACTACGATTAAAATAATAATCATATCCTAATCGTCTTTATAACAAGAATTTAGCTCAATTAAATAAAATGAAGTAAAATAAAATAAAATCTCAGGTTCATAAATTGTATTCTAACTGATTTAAAAATTACGGTAGTAAAATATGAAAAGGGAATTTTATGTCATAATCTACTACACAGCAACTAATAATAATAAAAATAATAATAACAATAATAATATAATATAATCTTATTTCTTCCTAAATAAAATAAATAAATACGTAGTAATTTAATAATCTGACAACAGAATACGTGTGGCAACATTAGCATATAATTTAATGTAATATTGTGGCAACCGACTTATGACCAATAAATAATATAAAATTATGATCTTTTAATTTTAACATACCAATAAATTCTCAAAATTCTTATAACACTTTTATGTTTACCTTTTGTGCAAAACCTATAGGTCTGTTTCAATTATAAATGTATCGTGATTTCATTCATCCATGTGGAGAAATAACAACTCGGACACAAAACTTTAAAACAAATTTAAAACAAAGTTTATTAACAACATAAATAAATTAACAATATTTTTACACTATATACATTGGATATCCCTTACTCTCATATCTCAACTTAGTTTATTAGTTTATAAAATGAAATCAAAATATTATTTACTTTTCCTAGTTAAATCTTATTTTTTAAACACTTAAGAAAATACAGTATTATTACTTGATTTATTATTATGGTTAGCTTATTACAAAATGCATTTCTTATATGATTATCACTAACACTTTGCATCCCTAATATTATTAAAATTATATTTTTTTACAAAATTTACATTCGTAGTAAAATTCTACAAAATAACAAATTTTAGTTTTATATTGGTTGTATGGAATCTTACAAAGTCAAAACATTGTTTTACATTCGGTATTAGGTTTTTATTGTTCATTATCCGATGTTTATTAATCCTAATATTCTCATTCAAGCCTTACTTCGGATGATATAATTACAACTATTAATATACCATGCACAAGTATATGTTTATTACACATTATTGAACTATTTTCTTAATAAATATGCAATACTTATTTTCTAAATATTATTTAAAACATTCAAATTTTATTATCACTTTTAAAAAAACAACAACTTTGTTTAGATTTCTCTTTCAAAAAATCTTATATTCATTTCTGAATTAATTTTACATTGTATTATATGATTCTTTATCTCTTTATGATATTTTGGACTTTCAATTTTAAAGTACATAATTCTATACACTCAAGCAAATAAACTATTCTTATATAAACGATAACATATCTTTAGTTCTATTTTATTCATTATTTCTTTGAAAATATCTTTCTGACCGATGCAGATTCACGAAATAAGGATAGCGAAGATAGATGCATAGGATCAAAATACAACTAGAATATTACTCGTCATATATCTTGACAATCATGGCACAGTGAATTAAAAGACACTATAGAGGAGTGACCTTTACCTGTCTACCAACCTCTATTATAGGAACGATGCTAAAGCTATTTCTTCAGCTTTATTCTAACATCAAAAGTTTAAAGATATGCAAAACACTGTCCAAACTATATGTGTTCAGTCATAGGGCTTAGTTAACTATACTGAAATCACACAAAACTAAATATGATCCAAATCCCTTATATTTTCCTATTTCTTATAAAAAAACACATCATCTTGGTTTCCTCTCCACTAGTACTTCCAAGTCACTATCCAATCTTATTTCTCAAGATTTTTTCTATACTGTACATCGACAAATACATATCTGCATTACTAACAATAATAAAATTCATTGATATTTTAAAACTATTCCACTGTTCTATAAGAAAATCTTTTTACTACTTTCCTCCGTATACTTAATCATATACAAACTATTTAAATATCTGAATACTTTATCACATGAAAGTTCAAAAGAATCACACAATTGTTCTGTTAAATTATATTATTAATATACTTTAAATAAATTGTTGCATGCATATTCCGAATTACTCCTATCTCATTATATGTTAAAATGTTGCATAAAATGTGTACATATAATTAAGACTTTCACACTTCATTCTTAGGTCAATAGATGATCTAAAAAAAAATACATTATGCATTATAAATAACTATTAAAATTACCAAACGACCTTTATCTCCTCAATCGTGTTCCGTAGGCTTCACCATCCATTTGATCCTTGTAGATATAAGATTCACATCCATACACTTTATTTTAAACACTATTTCTATAATTTTATCAAGTTATTATATTTAAATTTTAATATTAATAAATTTATGTTTTATGTTTTCCCTAATCTCACATAACATTTTATATTTTAAAATAAATTAGTAAAAAATATTCCAAACTATATTTACTGTACTTCTTCATCGAATTTTCTTGAAAACCGTTCATACTAAAGCTAAAAAAAATGTTTATTATTTCTTCTTCAGTCACTTAATGTTCTTCTTCCTGCTTGTTCAATTTTAAGGTAAAACAAATATTGCTCTGTTTAATCAATATTCATAGATGACAATCCTTGGTTTTTTATAATATTTAATACAATTATTAATTATGATATCAATTAATCCCGTAAAGAAAATGTCTACATATTCTCTTCTAATATTTTCTGCTAATATTTTCCCGCGCGACTTTTATGATGCATCTTTTAGGTACTTTGATTTAAATATTCAGTAAATTTTTCTTTTTTTCTCCATGGATCCATTTTCATTAAGTATATTAGATTTATATTTTCCAAATCTTTAACTTTATTAAGCATTTCTCTAATGAACACTTTATAATATTTTTAATTCTTCTTAGAGAAAGTTTTTTCTTTTCCTTTTTTTAAAAAATAATGACTCTTTCATATCCTTATTCGATAATTTTTCCTTTCTTTTAAAGTTCTGGTAACTATATACTTTGTAATGTTTCCTTTAAAAAGATAAACATTCTTTCTTCATTATAATTTTTACATAATTTTTTCTTTATGATATACGCATCTTAATTTTTCCATAGAGAAGAATAAAAAAAAACTTCAGAGTAGCCTTATAAATTTGTGCGTCATAATTTTTCCTGACGGCAAATAACTTCTCTTTTAAGTTTTCCGTATAACGTCCAAATTATATTCCTCTGAGTTACAATAATAAGTTTCTGGTTGAGCATAAATAAAGCTGTATCGAGGCACTTTACAAATATTTTTCCTTTAGCAATATTTTTAGGTATTTTTTTCTGTAGTACTTCCATTTTTACTGCAAGGTTTTGGCTAAACTTGAATAAAAAATCCTGGTAAGAAAACTTTTAAAATTAGCCCTCCATTTAAAGGCAGTTCAAAATACTATATTAAAAAAAACTTTTAAAATAAATATAAAATTTTAAAATTATATCACTTTTCTAGCTTACGATCTTATACAGCTAAAAAATATGTTACTCCCTCCTTCACTTACACATTACTTTCTCCCGCTTCGTCTAATTCCTATTTTCCGTCTGCTAAATTACCTCCGTTGATTGGTTAATGACTTTTTTAGCGCGAACAAATTTACATATTTTAGTTTTATAATAGATTAAACCTTTTAAAATAAAGAATTTATGACGTCATGTCTTAAATATTATTTAGAATGTATTTTTTAACTCAATTATAATTTTATCAAAATCATTTAAACTTTAAAACAATTATTAAAATATCATTTAATATTTCAACTTTTACTTTAACGATAGATAGCAATTATATTTAGTTTTATAATTCACAAACTTTATTATTATATTCTAACAAGTGTGTGTGTGAAGGTATATAATATACAGTCACATGATTACTAACTTTATCAGATGATTTTTTAATTTACGTCTCGGTCTAAATTACCAAAACTGATATATTTTATAAAAAATTTGGAAAATAATTTAAACTTGTAGAACTAAATATAATTCTCACCATCCTAAAGTTTATTTTAAAATATACTCTATTAATTTTGACTATTAAATATAATTATAACACTACATATAGCATTTATTTAATTTATTAGTTTTAAAATATCATAATTGAATTAATATACTTTTAACTACTTATAGCTGTATTATTTTATATGGCCAGCTTTTACAACCATAAGCAAGGATATATTTAAGCTTTATTTAACTGTTTTTTAAATAATCCATTACACTTTTACATACCAGGTATTTTTCAGCCTTAAATTGTACTATAAAATCTAATCGATCATACAATTATCAATATATTACACAAACGTATCTTAAAATTTAAATTTTTTTAGCAATTGACCATTCTACCTTATTATGACCTATAGATAAGGGCACAATATATATATATATTGTAGTGGAATGAGTCCCTAACCTTGTGTGACAGTAGACTTTACAGGTCATCAGAGTGCATGAGAAAGAATATCTAGGATTTCCAAATATATAGACTCATGTCCATCCTGATCTCATTCCTGGGAGATGATGTACTAACACACAAACATATGTCAAAAAATCTATCTGTATACCCATCTCTTTTTCCATTTTTTTTACCTTCCATTAATCCCAAAATTTGGACTCAGGGAGAATATGCATAATATTCTCCTTCAGAGTATATCAATATCACTATTTATAATGTATGGGTCTGTGACAAATTGTAACTGAAATGACAGTCTTTAATTTAAAATCATATATTTGGTTTTGGCAGTTACAACTCCATGGGTGATGACTTTCTTCCCCTATATCACTTTACACTTAGCAATGCATGTTTGTATGTATTGATATAGATGTATTTAATAAAAAACTTTGAGTGAATTGAAAAGCAAAATATTTATTGTTAGATATCTCATGTTAAAATTGATCTACTCTCTGTCTTAAACTTGAAAATACTCTGGAGATGTTCAATAATTTAAAGCTGTTTTTGAGATTTTTAATTTAGAATCCCTTAGTTAGCTGGGCTTGAATCCATATACCTTTAATTTAGCTTTAATCAATATCCTAAGAGCTATTTTTGTTTAATGTTTTTACATTGATAGCAGCAGACTTTTTTCCACTCAAAATTTGCAAATGTTGCTTAGCCAATGAGAGTTTTTGGTCTGATTTTTGAGAAGGCTGTATGTTTATATCTTTTTCTAATCACCAAAACGAGGTTATTCAATTTGGACTTGAATTTGATGTTTTCAAACAGCAGGTTTGTGTTCATGCATTTGATTAATTATTTATATCATTTATTATAGTTCATATATATATATATGATATATTAATGACATTGTTTGTTATTTCTTTCCTTTAAGTACTTTTTTATTTTCTTGCTTGCATCTAAACATGATCATCCTTTACTTTGTATTGTTGTAATGTGAATGAATTAAGCAACAATTGACAAGAGGTTTTTAACAAAGATAAAAATGTTATTTTCTACATTTTATGATTTAGTTTAGAAAAGGTATTTATCATAAAAATAAATTAAATGTTTAATTGTGGAAACAATTAATTGTTTCTCAGCTACAGTGCTTGAGATCATTTTCATTTTTTTGGTAATAAATTTTATATGATTTGCATTCTCATTATACATATAGTTGTAAAGAATGTTCTTATAGTGGTCTTGGGTTTGAATTAGATAAAGATGCTTTTAATGGTTTTGGAGAGTTGTAAGACTGCATCTTACAATATATATATATACACTAAAAAAATACACAATTACTTCTCTATAAAGCTGTTTCATTAAAACAGTCTGCTGGATGAAATATTAAAGCAGCTTTATGGAGAAATAATTATGTGTTTTTATTAGTATTTCTATATTTTTATTTTTCCTCAAATTAATTCATATATTTATTATTTTGATATATATATGAGATTGTATTTACATATGAATTTTTATAGTTTTCCCTTGTTTGAAATTATTAGATTTGTTGGTATTTGTGTATTATACCTGCAACGAAGAGAGGATAGGAGGTCTTTTCACATGATTGAAAAAAATTAAACCATGTGATGTATATTCAAAAATGTGTGAAAATGTCATTCTCTTATTCAAAACCTGCTTTGATTGGTGTTATTTTGCTTTATTTATATTTGTCAGTTGCAAAAAATTTTTTTTCCCCAAAATCTACTTGGATTTTGGCTTCTTTATATTTGACAAAACTTGGCTATTATTCCTGCAATGAAGAAAGGATAAGAGGCCTTTTCACATGTGTAATCTTGCGATTGAAAGAAAATAAACCCTATGGCAATGTATATTGAAAAATGTGTCAAAAAGGTGATTCTCTTTATAATTACTAGTTATAAGAAATATGATAAGAATTCATATGATATGCTTGTTTATGTGCTCTAATATTCTTACTGAATTCTTTAAATTTTTCATTTCAATTTGATTTGTAATAGATTTTAAATATGCATAGAAAATATGCAAAATAAAATACTGAAATGCCTTTCATGTAATTCCCAAAAGTCGATGTTGTCGTGAATATTTTTACAAAACGTCTTAAAAAGTTCAGCAGTCTATGAGACCGAAAAAAAGTTTATTTTTATTTTACATCTATAGTAACTATTTTTTAAACTAGAATTATTTATAATAAATAAGATTTTCTTTTCTTCTTCTTCTTTTTCCTGTTTGTTAAACAATTTGATAATTTTGAGTTTTTTTTTCAAGTAAAAATTAGTCCGGATATTACTACTCTAGAAAACACCAATGAATTTTAAAACTATTTAGAACAGACCACAAAAATTCTATCTGCAAATATTGCAGATCGAATATAAAATCTGAATTTGGTCATTGTGTACTCAATCTGGGATTCAAATCCGGGACAGTTAATTATATTAGAACGATCTTTAAGCCAATCTAGCTAGTATTCTCAAGTGCAATAAACAAGAAAAAAAAAAACCAAGCTCTCACCCCCCCCCACTATTTGTCAGTTGCAAAAACTTTTTTTTTTCAACATCTGCTTTAATTGCTGTACTTATGCATTCTTTAGATTTGAAAATTGACGAAAACCTTTTTTCACCAAGGAAAAATGAACAAGACCAAATTATTCCTCAACAGTAGATGTTTGGTGGCATATGCATAGCGATCATGGCAGTTAAAGATCAAACACTGGTGGCAATACTTAGAATTTGGTGGATTCAGAAACTGTGCTTCGCAGTCCAAAGACTATGGGGTTGGCAAAAGAAACAGCAGTGTGGGAGTTACATTAACCCAACACTTGCCAAATTTATGTAGCATTATTTGCACAAAAATGACTACACATTTTTCTCTAGACTCAATGACATATAAAACAATTTTTTCCGCTTGCATGTTTTGTGCATTTACAAAAAAAGAATAGGTTTCTTAAAATTTTAGTCATTCAATTTTTTCTGCTCGCATGCAAAGTGATAATAAAAGTTTTATAATTCATATTTATTTATTGGTCTGAATTATTTGTTTGTTTTTTTTTTTTTTTAAATTAAAAAAATACAACTCGTAGTATTTTTTGGAAAATGTCGACATACTTTGCAATCACGTGTTCATTTTGGAGGGAACATTTGTGTCAATTTTCTGTGATCAACTAAAAATTCAATTTGTTTGTCTGACTGCGATTAATTACTATTATTTATTACAGTGTAAGTAGCATATATGTATACTTTATGTATTTTTCTAAATATTATTTAATAAAATTATAATTTAGTGATTGTTTTATGCATCTGTAAAATAACATTTGCGAGTTTATTCGATACTTTTTATTCAATCTATTTTTGGGGGGTGAGAACTAGTTTTAAAGATAGCTAAAAAAAAATTTGTATGTTCGTGTCAACCTGCCGATAATTTTGTAAATATTGAAAAGTGTACACATTTTTGGTATGTGTTATTAAAAACTATTGCTACACATTTTTTGAAATTGATTGAATTAAGTATCAAAGCTTGGTTGACTGCATATGTAAAGATTTCATAGAAGTATGTATATATCGCATATAATATTTATTTATTTTTTTGGTTCTTTTAAAAAATATTGTGTATGCTACTCCTGAAATGGGCTGCAGAAAGGAGTTTGCTATTAACTGAAAGGAGACCCTTTGATTACTCTTCGAGACCTTAAAGAAACCAAGTAGGGCAAATTCCTAATGTCCACTTCATACTTTCTTATCATTGCAGCTGTTATTACTATGTGATTATTCATATAGTATATGAACATGGATGGGATGCTCACCAACATGCATTAGCCAGTGTGGTGAGTTTATTGGATTTTTACCTCTAAGTTCAAGATCAAAAAACACCATGGTCTTTCTTATCAGTTGCCTGATAAGGCAGAATGAATGTTTGTGTAAATGATAAATATTTTTCCAATAGAGACAAAAATAAATCATGGCCCTTATTCCCAGGAGGCTGTAAAGTCAGCAAGCAAGGCAGCGGTTGGTGGCCGAAGGTGGAGGTTGATAAGAATCCCCTGATTGTGGACCCAGGCTGTCATCTGATGATGACTTTTTATTTAGGTACTTAGAACTGCAGATCACTTTCAAGTGAAGGAAGATTGCAAGAATTAGAAGAACTGTCTTATATTAAATGGGACATTATTGGACTTTGTGAAGTTAGAAGAAAAGGTGAAGAGACAATTGATTTAAAAAGTGGAGATGTACTTTATTATAAAGGCACAAATATTGGAAATACAAGTGGAGTAGAATTTCATTGTAAATAAAAAGTGAAAGAACAACATTGTGGAGATTGATGGTGTATCAGACAGAGTGGCAAGATTAGTTATACAACTTAATAGCAGATATCAAATGCAAATAATTCAGATTTATGCCTCAACAAGTTCTCGTAGTAATGAAATAGTAGAAATTTTTTATCTGGATGTGCAAAAGGCTTTTGATCTGAGTAAACACCATTTTAAAATTGTTATGGGAGACTTTAATACTAGAATTGGTAAACAAATAAAAGATGAAAGTGCTGTAGGTAACTTTGGTTATGGTAATAGAAATGAGAGAGGACATAGACTTGTGGATTTTGCAGAAAAAGAGAAACTTTATATTATGAATTTTTTTTTTGAGAAAACTGTTAAAAGGAAATGGACATGGAAGCATCCAAATGAAGGTACAACAGAATTGGATTATATTGACTAACAAAAAATACATATTTCAAGATTGTAATGTTCTTAATAAATTTAATACACGAAGTGATCATCGATTAGGAAGATAAAACTAGAGACAAAAATTATTAAGAAAAACAATATTTACAGTTGGTATTCCTAATTTTCAGAAACATTCTAGTGAATTTAAATTAGAACTTACAAATCGGTTTCAAATATTAATAGATTTTGAACATGATTCAGTTTTGAATGAAATTAATATGAAAATAAGTAATACACTTTTAAAAACTGCAACAAAGATAGCTGGTAGAAAAAAGCAGCAATTGACCAATAAAATTTTTATGGAGAGTAGAGAATTTATGAAGAAAAGAAAGAATATGAAGATATACAAAAATGATACATTAAAAAGAATTGAATATCTCGAATTTTGTAAAACGGTGTAGAAAAGATTTGAAAATGATATAAGAAAGTATAATTGTGAACTAGTAAGAAAAGCTGTAGAAGAAAATGAAAGACTCAAGAGAGTAAAACAATATTTTGGTATTGGTAGGAAATATATATCTGCAATAAAAAAAAAGATGGAATTATTACTAAAAAGAGAGATCACATCATGAAATGGGTAGAAGACTTATCAAGAATTATATAGTAATAAAGAATAAGTATCTTTTATATCTACTACATCTTCCAAATTGCCCAGAATTTTAAATGAAGTGAAACATGCAATTAAATGTATGAAGAAAGTAAAAGCTCCAGGTAATAGTGGAATTATAATTGATATATTAAAAGAAGCATGTGAAGAAATAGAAATTTTTTTAGCAAAGTTACATACCAAATGTCTAAATGATAAAGATGTACCAGATGATTAGAATGCTGCAGTATTGATATTAATATTCTAAAAAGGTGATAAAGAAGATATTAGAAATTACAGACCTATTAGCCTTTTATCAGTTTTATACAAATTTTTACCATGATAATTACAACTCATCTGCAGAGAAGATTGGATTTCCACCAACCAAGAGAACAAGCTGGATTTAAAAGTGGTTTTAGTACAGTAGATCATATCCAGGTATTGAGAAACAATATAGAAAGGACAAATAAATATGAGTTGTCATTATGCTTTGGATTTGTAGATTATGAAAAGGCATTTGATTCTATAAACATTTCTTCAGTGATTAAAGCATTGGATCATCAAGGTGTCGATCCAGGATATTGTCATATTTTAAAGAATATTTATAAAAATGCAACAACAACAATTAGATTAAATAATGATACTGGGAAAGTCAATAATGAGATGAGTGCAAAACAGGATGACTCCATATCTGCAAACTTTTTACAGCAGTGCTGAAAGAAGTATTTTGTGGATTAAAGGAGTGAAAATAAATGGAGATTATTTAAGTCATTTAGATTTTGCATATGGTGTAGTTGTTTTTGCAAATAATGCTATAGAGCTGCAGGAAATGTTGCAGGAGTTATAAGATGAAAGTAGGACTAAAGATAAATGTTAAAAAGACTAAAGTAAAGTTTAATGGATTTTTTCAAAATATGAAAATAAAGATTGATTATGATGAGTTAGAAGAAGTTAACAGTTGCAAATACCTTGGTCAGATTATTAATTAATATAGATGGAAACATAATGGATGAAATTAATCATAGAATTAAACTTGTTTGGAGTGCTTTTGGTAGAAATAACTTGATACTAAAAGGAAATATGCCTATGTGCTTGAAAGGGAAGGTTTTTAATAAATATGTTTTACCAGTTCTTACACTTAATAGAAGAGCAATATAGAGACTTTAGACTACTTAAAGAAGTATGAAATGATGCATGTTGGGAGTAACAAAAAGAGATCGAAAATGTAATATATGGGTAAGAGAACAAACGTGTTACTGATCTCATTGAAAAATTTAAAAGACTGAAGTGGAATTGGGCTGGGTATATTGCTAGAAGAGATGACAATAGATGGACAATTGAAATCTTAAACTGAATTCCAAGAGATTGTAAAAGATCCAGAAAGAGACCAGATGATATGGATGGATGAAATAAGAAAGTGTGCAGTGATGATGTGAAGAAGAGAAACTAAAGATCAGAGAAGATGGATTGAACTTGGAGAGATCTTCATCCTGCAGAGGATTGATAATGGCTGATGATGATGATGACTCCTGCAATGAAAAAAAAATTGGAGGTCTTTTCACATTTGTATCAATGCATTGATAACTTTGTAATGTTTGATAACTTTATAAATGGTTGCCAAAATAACAACATTAACAAGTTACCAGTGTATTGATACAAATATGAAATGTCCTCCTATCTTCTTTTTATCGCAGGTATAGTACACAAGTACTGATTTGTTAATCCTTATAGACATTTAGGACCATTAAGACAAATGGTTTTGTGTTGACTTAGCAATCTAGTAAAGGGTAGGTATTATGTTTATAAACAGCATTTAGCTCATTAGTCATGACCAAAGGTTACAAATAAAATGGAAAATAATGCTATATTTACTAAATAGAAATTGATAAAGTTATTTAATCCAATATATGCAGTTTTTACAAAATCATAAAAAATATATATGAACAATGAAAAACATGTTAATATAAATTAAAAACAAGAATACCTGTTAGAGTTGCAGCAATGTCAAGGGTATTTGGCATGAAACCTGAAAATACAAAAGCACTGAATGCCATACTTAGGCAGAAAAAAGATATTACCAACTTTGTATTACATTCTATAAATGAAGCAGCCAAAAGAAATCCTGCAGGTAGAAGCAAACCTGAAATAAAATATAATAAAGTAAATTCATATTTTTTTGATGATACAATATTTAATTACAAACTCAATAAAAACTAAATAAAACAAAAATATAAATCAGTTTATTCTCCCCATTTCAATCTTCACACTTTTTTTCAATTTTTTGCCAATAGAAATATATAAATACAACTGATATTTTTTTCTATTTTATTATATATTTAATTCTATAATACTGGGAAAATCTTAAAACTATTTATAGCAGAGCTAAATTAATATACTTTCAATTTTGGTTTTGAATATTAGTTGAAAGCATTACTGAATGACATAATTTCATTTACAATAAATGTTTTAATTGAAATTTTGCTTCATTACACCATACTTAAAAAAATTAATTCTAAAAGTACATAGAAAAGTCACACTAAATTTTTAGCACATATATCATCATCATCCCTTTCAACCACTAGTGATCCACTGCAGATGAAGATCTCTTCAAATTCAATCCAATTTCTCTGATCTCTAGCCTCTCTTCTCTACATCACCCCAGCATACTTCCTTATTTATTTATGTCTTTTACAATCTCTTGGAATTCAGTTTAAGATTTCAACTATCCATCTATTATCATCTGTTCTAGCAATATGTCCAGTGCAACTCTATTCAATCTCTTAATTCTTTTTAAAATGCCAATAATACTTATTGGTTTTCTCACCCATGTATTTCATTTTAAATATCTTCTTAACACTCCTAATATGCATCTCTCCATACTTTTTGAATAGTTCTGGAATATGTCCAAATCTCAGATATATAAGTAAGAACTGGTAAAACACATTTATTAAAAACCTTTCTTTTCAAACATATATGTAGATTTCCTTTCAAGTTATTTCTATCCAAAGCACTCCGACAAAGTATGATTAATTTCATCCATTGTTTTCATCTGTAGTAACAATCTGACCAAGGTATTTGTCATTAACTTCTTTTAATTCATCATTATCAATCTATATTGTGAAGAAAACTATTTTAAAATCTATGAGAACAAGACCAAGGAGACAATATTATTCCATAAATAGCAATATTTCTTTTTTGGATGAGCCAAAATGTAAAAAACAACAAATAAGTAAAGATTACCAAAAGTAAAAATAAAATAAGTGCTATTCACTGAATAGTTTGCATATTTGGGTAATCAAGAATATAATAAAATATTATAACTGAGCATAGTTAGATAGCTTGCAAGTGCCTCATAGATTTGAACAACCATATATAATAAATCATGAACCAAGTGGTTTTCTCCACTTATACACTAAATATTTGGGCACTCTAAAATATGTTATATAAATGTTATACTTAGCCAATTAAAATATAAAATTAAAAATTGACAAATAAATAAGTTGATTCACAAATGGCTCAATGGAGTCATTAATTTTGTAAGATGCCAATGATCCAGAAAATGAGTATCTTGCATGGCAAAGAAGATACAATTCAGTAAATGATGACTTACTTGATGTTAAAGTATAATATGGGACTACAATGAATTATCTTAATTGTAAAATAAATTATATAATAAAACAATTTTATAATGATTGATGCAATAGGCAAATGGTTAATAATAATATACATTTATTGAAATAAACATTAACCTACAGATGTGGATAAAATAAAGATAATAATTCTAATTTACCAACTGCAATCTAATAACCTATCATATATTTTATAATTTACCTCCACTTCTCTTTTTTAAAATTGCAATTAATAGATATGATATACATTTACATTATAAAGCATACAATCATAACTGATTTAAAGATAAACTCATTAAACAAAATAATAAAATTTTTAATAATGTTACTTTTTTAATATATATATATCATATTATTTTAATGACAATGAATGCCAAGTAAATTATATTGATGAAAATTATTAATTAACAAACTTTAATGTTTATCATTAAAATTATCATTATGCTTTTCTTTAAGCATTTTCTTTTTTAAAATGAAACTTATCTGACAGTGTTAATTTAAAATATTTTTTTATTAGCATTTGTTACCAGTGTTGCATGTATATGACTTCAGATGATATTTCATTATTCAGTGATATTTCCTTTGGTCCTTTTTGCTCAACAAAAACATAAACATAGGGATCCATAAGCAATTTAAATCATTAGATAATATATAATTATTATACTTTTTGATATTACAATACAAGGTGAATTCAATTATCTTAGCTCTATGGTGATCAGCGTAGTGTTTGTGACATCCATTTTATTTTAATCACAAAGATAACAAATGAAGGGGGAGCTCATGTCCTTTTCTCTATGTTGTCTTACTATTTCTTTCTTATATATTATAATTCAAGTGTATCTTCTGCATCATATATTGTCATCTCATCTAATGCAAAATCATTATCTCTGTTTTATATCTGCATATAAGCTTATATTTTAGATATATGTATGCATAAATTTGCTCATTATTAACATTGAATTGACATTGTATCAACACTTTAACTTGATCCCACCAGAAATCCCTGGGTAACAAGTTATTCAAGTAGCCATGAAGATACCCAAAATTTAGAAAATTTTCAGATTTTGGAGTTATCTCTGCAATATCCTTAAATGACCTCCACTATCTAGTATATAGATGGTGGGACTGAAATTGAAGTGTCTTTAATAGTAATATTAACATTGAGCAAATGTATAAGAAGTATCAAAAGTATAAGTCTGTAATTTTACCCATGTAAATCTTTATTTTAATATATACATTTTAATTTTAAAAATTTTAATGAGTTAATATAGATGTAAATTATTTAATAAATGATAACTCCGTTATACAAATGAAATTAAATCCACAACCCAAATGTAATGAAATGCAGAAACTAATTAGATTGGTTCTGCTGACTGAACAAAAACAATAAGATTCAGAAACGTTCACTATATAATTATCTAACTTTGCTTAAAGTAACTCTTTGTGTTTTCTTGTATATGTAAATATTGTTTTTTGATTGCAATTACTCATCTCTGTCTATTCTTTTAATATGCTTTTAGTTGTATACTATCATTATATTTAGCTTATATTTTATAATATTTTATTCACTTTGGTCTGCATTTTATTTATTTATTTATTTTAATTTCTTGAGTACATACTTGGGTAATTTTTAAACTGGAATTATTTAATTTACAGCAAATCTTAACTTATTAACTTTTTCCAACAATAGTCACAGCTAATTAAAGAAATTATTTATAAACATTTTAAAAATAATATATGCTTTTTATTAATTTTACATACCCATTGAATTACAGAGTTTTCTGGTTGCCAATTTGTTTAGAATATTTTTAGTAATAATTGTATCTGCAACCAACCCTGATGTGATGACAACAAGCCAGCAGGTTAGAAATGGCAGAGCAGACAGAAAACCATTCTACAAAAAGTATATATACATATCAAACCAAATACACAAAACACTAAACTAGCATTTAGTGTAAATAATCTGGAAATTTTTACTAATGCTGAGTCAAACTGTCATTCTGATATGAAAGTAATCATCTTTCGCACAAGCATTGTACTTTAATATTCAATTAGAAATGTTAAATGTGAGTCAACTTTCAATCTAAATCACATGATAAAGACTTTTGAATAGATAAGAACTATCTTTTGTACCTACATGCAATTAAATAGACCAATCTTAAAAATCTTCGATTGAGAATGTGAATATATTATTCACTTTACTCACATTTCTATTAATATAGTGTATTCATACTCTTGGTCCAAGATGCTTAAAATTGACGTAGATTATTGCATGTAGATGCAAAAGATAAAACATCCATTCTTATCTTTTGAAAAGACTTTATCTTGCGACTTGGATTAAGAGTTTATTAGCATTTAACATGGCTAATTGAATATTGTGTGAAGAATGATTACTTTCATATCAGAATTAAACTAGCATTTATATAAACAAATCACTTAATTTAAATTATCCAGAAATAGCATCTAGTTTCAAAATCTTTTTCAAACAAAAAGTGAAATCTTATAAACTCTGGAAATAGACCATATTTAAGGATAAGTTGTTAGTATACTTTTATATCATAAATTATTGAGTTGTGTGACTAACAATTGTCACTTTAAGAGAATAATCTTAAGGATTACAAATATATAAAATCTCTGGTCTTGACCAGTAAAACCAAATGCTGTTAAAAATAATTTCAGCATAGATTGACCAATATAATGGGAAAACTGAAATATGTTTTATACATCAAAACCACAGATTACATATAACCGTTAAAATAGTGCTAGAAGCTGGATATAGCTATTATTTACTATTATATATTGGTATTTTGAATATAGATTTTATTCCATAGCTTTTGGATATATATATATATGGTTCCCACCCTTTTGCAATTTCTAATAATCAAGTTAACAATAAAATGAAAAAATACAATATATGCAAATTAATTTTAGTCTAGGGGATTTAAAGATAACTAATTAAAGCATTGGATCATCAAGGTATATATCCAGGATATTGTCATATTTTAAAGAATATTTATAAAAATGCAACAGCAACAATTAGATTACATAATGATACTAGGAAAGTCAACATTGAGAAGTGTGTAAGAAAGGGTGATTCCATATCTCCAAAAGTTTTTACAGCAGTGCTGCAAAGAAGTATTTTGTGGATTAAAATGGTAAGCTAAAGAAGTGACAGTAAATGGAGATTATTTAAGTCATTTAAATTTTGCAGATGATGTAGTTGTTTTTGCAACTTATGCTTCAGAGCTGCAGGAAATGTTGCAGAAGTTTTCAGATGAAAGTAGGACTAAAGATAAATGTTAAAAGACTAAAGTAATGTTTAATGGATTTTCTTAAAATATAAAACTAAAGATTAATTATGATGAGTTAGAAGAAGTCAACAGCTACAAATAACATAGTCAGATTATTAATACAGATAGGAACATAATGGATAAAAATAATCATAGAATTAAACTTGGTTGGAGTGCTATAGGTAGAACTAACTTGATACTAAAAGGAAATATGATTATGTGTTTGAAAAGGAAGGTTTTTAACAAATGTGTTTTACCAGTTCTTGCTTATGGATCTGAGACTTAGACACTTAATAGAAGAGCAATACAGAGACTTCAGACCACTCAAAGAAGTATGGAGAAATGCATGTTAGGAGTAACAAGAAGAGATCAAAATGGTGTTACTGGCCTTATTGAAAAAATTAAAAGACTGAAGTGGAGTTGGGCTGGAAATATTGCTAGAAGAGCTGATAATAGATGGACAATTGAAATGTGAGCTGGATAGATGAAATAAGAAAGTATGCAGGGATGATTGGAGAAGATTGATTGAACTTGGAGAGACCTTCTTTCTGTAATGGATTTATAATGGATTGATGATGAATGGGTGACCATGTACTTGGTAGGGGAACAACATACAACTTATTTTTATTTGACAAATCTGTAATAATCACAAGCAACAATCAAATTGAACATGCATAAAAACAAGTTTTTATGCAAGTTCAATTATATTTCCTGATTGCTATTTCCCTCAACCTAATACTGTTATTAAATTGACAAATAAATAATAAAATATTAAAAGTTACGTATACAGAATAATTTTTAAAGTACAATAAGTGTAAAGATAAAATGTATTATTATTTTTTAAATAAACAATATTTTTTTAAGATAAAAAAATGTTGCTATGGAAACCAATAGAAGCTTTCTAGAATTGTCTGCATTAAAAAAAAATGGAGGAAATATTGTTACTTTGCTGCCATGTCTTTTATTGTATAGAAGTCAGTAAAATTTTATAAGAATTTTTAAGTTAATATCATGCATTTTATGGAGTAGAAAACATTCCAGGATGCTTTCCCTGATCTTTCCAGCATTGTAGCAGAATATGGAACTGGCCAAAGAAATGTCTTAAAATTAACCTGGATTCTTCTGGTATATTCATCATTATTCAATGCTGATGAAATATTTGACATTTACCTGCTACAAAAGAAAAACTTGTCATATAAAATGATTATCCCATGGAAATATACTTCTATAAATTAATCTGTGAATCTACCCAAAAATGACTTTGTTTATGATGTAAACAAAATAGTTTTGGAGTTAAACTGCATGTTATTTTTGCTTAATACTCAACCATTTGATGAAATAGCATCTACCATTGTGAAAGTTAACTTTTCTTTATCTCACACTCAATCTCATTACTATTTGAGATCTAGTGGTTTTTCATTGAAAAGTTAACCATGTCAATGGTGAAACAGTAAGGTCTGCTTTGCAGATCTTCGTTTCACCTTTTCTTACCTATTTCCTACCCTCATACCTTAGTTTGAACCCCAATCTATCGTAGTGTGTCTGCAATACGCTTATATACCGAAAATCCCGCCTAATTTTAAACCACGAGTACAATGCTCATATTATATATATAAGACATTCCCAAATAAATAAAATATTATAGATTATATGTTCACATAATTTTGATTTATTAAAAAGTAGGTTATATAAGTCGTAATTGCGCACACACTATGATATGCATTTTAAAACATATCAAAATTATAAATTGTTAAAGTTATTTTGTTTGAATCTATTTACAAATATATTACCGTCGTAATATATTTTGATTTAAAATAAAATTCATTTAGTAAATATTCGTTTAGTAAATAGATTCAAATATTGCAAGTTAAAAGTAAAATAATTTTCGTTTAATTTAATAAAAGTCATTCCAAATATTTCTTTAAAATAAATGAGGGACAATGGTTTAATTAGTTAATATTATATAAGTTTATCTAAAAACAGCAGATGTCCACTTAAGGTTTTCTTTAATTAATAAAAGTAATTTTTAATTAAATCTAGTTTGTAATTCGAATGTCGACAGGGAAATTAACAAAAGAAATTAATTAATGTTGAATTCCTTTAGACATTCGGATGATTTAATTACAGCTGATAAGTCCGATATATTTTTGTAATGCTCCAGGGCAGTTCTATTGTTAAAGTTTACTATAAAAAGAAGGATTTTCTTTTGTCCTCCAGTTTTTTCTTCTAATGTTTCTAAGAGAAATCATTCTGAGTTCTATTCTAGTAATTTGTAAATCTTGATATGACAGAGTAGAGCGTGAGAAGGCTATTTCTCTCCGGAATGGTCATCTGCTGCCGTAGACCATCGGAAGTTATCACACAGGGAATCCCAGAACTGCTGCTGCCAAAAATATGAACATTTCCAGATTTTGCTGTTAAATTATATAAAAACCTGCCGACCATCAATCTGCCTAAAAATGCTTCTCCAGAGGTAACCCTAAATTAACCCAAGAGCTCTTGTGATTCCTAACTAACATGCTATAGCTATTCTAAATTGTTTTTCTTTTATTTCACATAACTTTATTATGTACTTCTTTAAAGTGTTCAAATATAATCAACCGTTTTGCTCTATCCTTGGGTTAATATTTTCTATTTATAAAGCTTTCTTTTATTTTATTATGATAATGTGTCAGAATCGTCTTTGACCGAGTGAACTATTCCCTTTATTGAAAGTAAGACGCCGCTATTAAGGCATATTTTAAATTTATAATTTTCCAATTTTATTATCTTGCAAATCACTCGTTCGAGGGCGATTCTATTCTTTAATATATAATATAATCACATAGTTTAAAATCTACATGTTATTGATTTTAATCTAATATGAGAGTATGTGCAAGGTCAATGATTAAATGTGTCCCCTAATGCATGATTGCATATATAAATCTATACTTACTTTTCAAACCCGCAAGCATGCATTTTCCTATTTTAATTACCGTGTTCTACTTTAATTATAAAGTTCATCATTGACGTCGAGAATGTGCGGACCCTTTTAAATGAATTTTGGGGAATTTGATTGGGCATTTCTCTTAATCTGAGTAAAACCCATTCAGTATGTTTTTATATACACTAGTCTCGTATTGCTGGTAAATGAATTGGTTGTTGAGACCGCTTTGTTTTATTTTTCCAAGGATTCTTTACACGGCAAAGTCCGTTCTTTTCGCTTATTGCAAGTTTCCAGGAAGAGTGTGTCCCAAATGACACACCTGGGAATTAAACGCAATCGTCACACAGTCGCTAAGTTTTGGCTGTCCATAAAATACTTTCCTACGAGTTAGTGGCGAGATGCCCTCCGTAATTATTCCGGATCTTCAATATTGTTTTATTTTATATTTATTTTACAAAGCATCCGTGACTTAAACGTGTCACACCCTCCAACTTTAATAAATTCATTGTCAGCAATACTGACCTCCCAATGTAACTCTATTATTATTATTCTCAAATAAATGCTTTGATCACATTCCCACTTTGTTGCTTAATAAGCTTTAGTCCGTGCTATTCTCGAAATCAATAAATATTTTAGAACACTTAATTTTCAAATATTTTCTTAAACTTGTATAATTACTCAAAGCACCTCGCACATGTTCCTATCTCGTCAAGCACATTATCGTAATGCTATTAGCCCGAGGAATAGAATATATCACTTTGTTTTAAAGTCTTTTTGTCAGTTGTGGGAATATAATGCGAACAATTATTTAATGTGTGTCCCTGTCTCATATAAGCAGACAGTGGCGTTATATATATAATTTATATAAATAAATTTTGTGAAATTATTTAAAACTAAATTTGATCTCTTATTTTATTTGATTCCTATCACTGTCTCGGTCTATATATATATTTTCTACATTTCTTTTGTAAATCTATAGACGTTAATTAGCCACCCAAACTTCTTTTAGTATAGAGTCTTTTGTTTCTCCCTGACCACCAGGCACGGTCAAAGGTCATACTAGTAGTGGCATCAGATGCATTGTCATGTAGATGGCGCTGTGAAATTTGGGCTTTAGATTCGAACTTAGTATATCTAGAAGGCAACCCCTCGTAGAATGTTCAGTTTCGTGTCTGGGGTTTGAATTCTGCAATGTGTTAGCGAGATAGACGATTCTGACTGTTACAATGGTGGATGTTATTTTGTCGAAACATAAGCAAAAGTAACATATGGTTTAATTCAAAAGCTATTTATATATATATAAACATTAAAGAAACAACTTTTATTGATATAAATAAACTTAAACGTAAAAATAATTTTTTTCAGCTTTTATATATAAAAGCACAAATCAGATTTCCAAAAAATCAAGAGCCCTTTCTTATATCAATGCCAATGTCTATTGAAAGGTAAGGTTAAATGCAAGTTTATTTAAATAATCTTTTGGAATCTGAAGCTAAATTTGATCAACTCATGCTTTTAGTAAAAATTATATATTGGACTATTTTTTTATTATCTTAATATTAATTATTGAATGACTTTACAAAAATTCAAACTTTATTTAAAGTTTCCAAATATATTAAATTGTAATTAATAGCATATAGATTAGTAAGTAACACAACATTTTGAGGGGTATTATTTTCCTCTCCTTTTCAACAAAGTTGCTATCCTGACCAGTGTCAGTATTAGCATGGAAGATAAGAATAATATTACTCAAAACAATATATTATAAACTAACTTGTTATTTCTATAAGTTCAAGTTTAAATAAAAAGATATTTAATATTAGATTGTGGAAATAGTACAACATATAATTACTATTAGAATACCATCAGTATAAATCTTTAGCCAAACTCATGCTTTTATTTGTGAAAATGGATTTGTGTGAATAATAGCATATTTTGATTTTTTTAAATATTTCTTACATACTTTTTAATTTTATATAATTCCAAATATTAAGTTTAGATAAATTTAACACCACTAGATGGGAATAGTGTAAAGAGAGCTTAATCACATAGAAAATTAAAAATGTAAATTTTCTGCTACTTGTTTTGTTAAATTTTTTGAAAACCCTAACAAATTATATTGTCATTAAGAAAGCATATGAAAGCAAACTTTTAACTAGATTGGAAATTGGGAAGCAGTGGAAAATTGATCCTAGACAGACAAACAATGGAGTAAATTAAATAAAAGCATATAATAAAATAAAATTAAAACCATATATAATTTCAACAATTCCAATGCATGACACAGTGCAATGAAGACCACAAAATTTCTGATCATAAACATGCATTTCAGGTTCTTTCATGCAATAAACTTGCATACAAAGTAACTATTGCCCTAAATATATTTCAAGTGAAGATGGATAAACTGTTACAGGTTATGAAAGAAGTCATTCCTGTTTAGATAATATATTAATAGCAGCTGAAACAGAGACTGAATCAGAGGTACACATAAATAAACTCTGTGATTACAAACATTTGAAGCATGACTAAATGCATCAACATGTATTTAGTGCATAATAGAGATCAAATTTTTGGGTCATGTAAATTATAATGGAAAAAAAACATCGAAATCCAGAGAAATTTAATGCTGCTAAAATTGTATCTAGACCTAAGAATATGAATGAACTACAAGGATTCTTAGGATTATTAAATTTTTTCAAAAAAATTTTTAAAAGGAAAAACTCATGTAGCAATTCCACTGTTTAAATTGCTAAAAAAAATAAATAATGAAATTAGGAAGTTTCCAATTAAATAAAGAAACCTTGTCTATACTATGTGCTATAAGAATATTTCATCAATATTTATAAAGGCATATCTTTAAAATTTATGCTGATCACAAACTCCAGTTAGATAAATTTGTAAATCAGAAGCAAACTGCAGAACACTTGAGTCAATGGACGATTAGATAAGAAATATATGCAGACAACAAATGACTTTGAATGCTAGTCAATTGTGAGTTTAAGCAATCCGCAGTGGAAATAAGTTCTATAAATACAACTGAATCTAATGTGTTAAATAGAGCAATTGTAGCTAAATGGACTAGAAAAATGCTGGTTACTAACTTGTAATTAGTTTAATTAATGCCAGACAAGTGTGAGTTTAAACAAACCCTGGTGGAAATAAATTGTATAGACATAACAGAATCTGGTGTGTTAAGTAGATCAATTGTAGCTAAATGGACAAAAATAAATGCTGGTTACAAACTTGTAAATAGTTTAATTAAATACAAATGGCCTTGCCATCATTTTAATTATGCTGTGCATAAAATTTGGAATGTTTGTAACAGTTTATCAATGTGCAAAGAATATCTTTTAATGGCTGATCAGGTATTGATACCTACAGCTGGTAGAAAGTAAATACTAAAAGTTTTGCATGAGGATCTTCCTGGATTTATTAGAGCCAAAGCACTGACAAAGTCTTACATATGATGACTAGGGATGAGTAACATCACTGAAAAAAATCAAGATCTACACAATAATGTCAAACAACTGCAGGATTACTGAGAAAAGAATTTAAGACACAGCCTCAAACAACTAAGCTATGACAATGTATACATATGAATCATACTAGTCCAGTTGAACACACATGTCCATATAATAAAGGCAGAACAAATACATATATACCCTCAATATTTTTTGAACATTTTTCTACAGCAGGTCATCCCTTTGTTCCTTCATCTGTTAACATTGTGAGCACTGAACACAATGACTTTAAATGAAAGATTACAGAGGCATGGCATATTTCAGGTGACAAAATCTCTATCAATAGAAAAGAATCAGGTATGCCCCTCTCAAAAAGATGGCCTATACTCCCTAATTAATTTTCATATTTAAATTGTATGTAAAGTAACAATAACAGCATATATGTACACCCATTCCCACTTTCCAATTTAAGCTACATCTATGACTTGTAATAGTGAAAAGTCGGCTAAGCACATACTGTTTTTTAAAAATGGACTTTATAAAAGCTTTTCTTTGTATGGGTTTGGTACATTTATGTTTAAAGGTAATTTATTTCTTGCGATCTTAGAAGCTTATTTTAAATGTGTAGAATATCAAGTAGTAAAAACTACAAAAGCAATTGATACTATAAAAGCACATAGTAAACCTGCCTCAAATTTATGATGATGGTATATTAGATGTGATAATATGTTGAACTATTTCCTTCATCATTCAGTAAATGTTGAATGCATAAAAAAATTTAAACTTTATTTAACCTTTCAAATACAAAGAAGTTGTTAGTAATAATCCACAAATACACAACACAGGTTAGTAGTTACACAATATTTTGAGTGGTATTATTCTCCACTCTTCTTCACGTGTTACTGGCCGGATCAGTGATAACATTAGCATTGGAGTTGAACTTACACTTTTAGATTTTCAAATATTGAATTTTAAGGCAATGCTCTAACCAACTGAGCTTTGACAGAGTAGCTCAGTTAGTCAGAGGGTTACTTTAAAATTTGATTTTCAAGAATTTAAAGATATAAGTTTGATTCCTTTGCTAATATTGTCACTGGTCAGGCCAGCAACAACTGAAGAAGATTGGAGAATAATACTACTCAAAATGTTGTGTATTTACTAATCTGTGTTGTCTATTTGTGTATTATTACTAACAAGTTGTTTGTATTTGAAAAGTTTAAAGAAAGTTTAATTTTTTTTCAACATTTACTGATAGATGGTAGAAATAGACCAACATATCACATAATGAACTATTTGCCTGTCATATCAGCAATGGAGCTAGGTTTACATTGCAACAACTAATAAGTTTTTTAGCTTGCAAGAGAATACACCATGTTTTAACACCTCTGTATCATCCAGAGTCAAATGGACTAGTTAAAAAAGAAGTTTGACAACTTAGACAAGCATTACATAAAAATATCTATAAGGTCATATATGAAACCATAATTACTTCAACATTCTATTAACATTTAACTCTGAACATTATTAGAAATAAATCATCTGCAGCTATGCTTATGAGAAGAAAGCTAAATATGTATGTGTTATTGCTAGTATCCAAGAATAATGAATTGATAGACAGTGAAATAGAAGTCACAAAGTTCACAAATGGAAAAAAGTATAGGCATGAGATCTAATTAAAAGGCAGTGGTGAGATGGAATACTTTCCAACAATGTATCAAAATGATTAAAAGTAATAAAACTCTGAAAATAATGAAATCTGTAGATATATAGATCACTTGAAAAGCTATAAAGAATTGATAGATACAGGTACTGAAGAAGATAACCCATGTTTGCCAGCAGCATAAGCTAGAGTAAGTGAGTAGATAACAATGACAATTTCAGTAAATCACCAGAATGTCGAAATAAAGAACTAAAGTCAGAGTGGCTTCAGGAAGTTGAACAGAATAAAAATGAAGAGGTCCAAAACAATGAATCTCTGAGAAGATCAAGAACACAAAGAATGGTAGACAAATTTAAAAGACAATGTGGGTGCATAAACACTTCAATGATTCTCTGGAGTGAGGGGAAGATTATACCTAGCAAAAATATAAATTATTAGTTATAGAATAAGTTTTAGTTTTTAATATAAGATGAAAATTTAGAAATATTACCAAATTCACCACTTCCTTTATTTTGCTGTAATATTTTATATAAATACAATTTACCCATTCTACTTGGAACACTTTTTATAAAACAACTTTTTATCATACATATATGTATACACAGTCTTACATTTTGATTGTTCTAGTCTTCACCAGAGCCACTTTTATTTTAATTTCTTATGTAAGACTATGTGTACATATATTTATGATAAAATGTTGTTTTCTAAAAAAAAGTTTTCAAAATAAAGTGGATAAATTGCAAGGTGAAAATTATATATATTTATTTAAAAAATGTTTGATATAAATTGCTATCTGTAATAATAATCTGAATCAAATGTTTTTCTTCATAAATAGTAAACTGTAAAACTAAAATAAATCTTAAGGTATTTTAAGACTGTAATTAAACTGAAATATATAATTAAAGACTTAGTACCATAATTAGAAAATGTTTGTAATTAAAGAATTAAAAAAATTGATATTTAAAATCCTTTTACCAGATAATAATTTATTTTAGTTTCAACATGACATAGCACTGTAGAGAGTTTTATATATATATAAAACTTTGTCAGAATCGATTGAGGGAATTCATGGAATATCCTCTCAAAGACATTTATCTGTGTAAGTGCCAAATAGATGTAAGGTTATGTTTTAGGGTATATATGATGTATTAACATTTGTATATGATAATTGTCTGAACTAGGGAACTTTAATATATTAATGTCTGTTCCTGTTATATTCTCTGTGTCAAAGTATGATTAATATATTTTCTTTTTTATGTGTATTTAGATGGTAACCTGCGCAGCCAGTCTAAATCAACTTGGTAGTTCCACCTGAATATAGCAATAAGTGACATTAAATACTATCTCAAAAAAAAATTGATATTTTCTAATTACAAAGGTATAATGAACACTTACTTGTATCTAGCTGTTTCTAAAACACAAATGAAGACACAGACTACTACTAAATATTGGTAAATGCTACTTTTAATTATTTTTAAATTACAAACATTAAAAACTATATAAATTTTATAAAATCCATCATAAATGACACTAAAAGAAAAAATAAATACTATTGATGAGTAAAAAAATACTTCTGTGATTATTATTATATATAGATACTTACTTCTTCAATATGAAATTTTAAAGAACTACGAAGAAAATGTGGTAAATTAGTAGATAAAGTAAATAATTGCCAACTAAATGCAGCTGAGGACAGCACTATACTCCATACCGGAAGTGACATCATCACTGATTTCCATGGAAAAACTTTAATCTACAAAAATAAAAATATTATTGGCACTCAAAATATTTTGATTATTTGGTTGAGTTTTATTTAATATTTGTTATATTTGTTTTATTTAATATTTGTTATGCATGAGATCTAAATTTATCTCTTGGTAAAAACTATCACTCTATACAATTGATTATATTATTAATAGAATATATACAATTTACAATATATACATGAATTCAAAGGCATACAGAAATGATAATAAATATCTATGTTAAGTCCCTAGGCTTATTTTTTGCACAATCAGAGATACGTTTTCCACAATAGAAGTTTAAGGTACATATGGTGATGTCCAATATCCAGGTTAAAGGTTCATCCACATACATGAAGCTTTTCCACATGAGCAAGTCTCTTTTTGCACTACTTAGAAATTAATCTTCTCTGATCTCTACTATTTATTATTTTTTCAGTTTGACTAATCTTTGAAAAACAAGTATATCTATTTATATTTATGCATACATGACACACACTTCCCCCAAGTTCAGATATTTATCTTTTTTCTGGACTTAATATGAAGTTACAAAGGTACTTCAGAATCTTTCTTTCCCTTTTAATTCATTGAGGTGGATTTACCTCAGCATCACTTATTATTTTTTCTCTGCTATGCTTAGTTGGTCTTCATCAATGTTGGTAAATTCTGTTTCGGCTTTAGTATTATCATTTAGTACTTTATCACTGGTATCAGTTTTCTTGAATAAAGTAAGTATTTTATCCACACTTTTATCTTTATGCAATTGATTGGCATATTTTCATAATATCTTTTTCTTACTAGTATGCATGGTCACCACCTGCTTTGATAAGTAACATATAACAACAGCCTGTGTCCAGATTTTTATTCAAATTATTTTTTATCCACACTCTTTCACCAGTTGCAGTCTTATAAGTATGCTCAGTCTGTTCATTAAGATCATCTGCAGATACAATGTTTGTTAATTTCATATGCAGCTTTTGACCTAAATATATTTCAACATGTGATTTTCCTGATTTGACTGCAGAAAAAGAATGCTGATAAAGCAGTATGGCAAAGCTGCTTCCTGTATTCTTGTTTTTCCAGTTTTTTTAATTGATGACTTTATGTTTGGAATGACTTTTTTATCCAATCTATTATATTGAAGGTGGTAAGGGGACATGAGTAAGTATTTTATCTCCCATTCTTGAATAGCTTCCTTGAACTTCTCTTATGCAAATCCAGTTCTTTTATCTGAAACTAAAGTTTCAGGAAGATGATGATATGAAAAAGTTTAATGTAATTTATCTAGTGTCTCATCAGAATTAGTATTTATAACCATTTTTATTCAGTCACCCTGAATGTACATCAAGCACTAAATTGTGTCAGAGTAAAGTGGATGTGCTACCATGGCCTCTCTGTTTTTGGCCATGCTCCAAACATTGATGGAAATGTTTTAATGGATGATTTACAGTTACCACATTTTTAAATATAACTTTCATTATTTCCATTAATATTCAGCCACCAGACATAACTATGGGCTAATGCCTTTGCTCTGACAATGCTCAGATGATCTTCATGCAATAAATTTAATATTTGATTTTTACCCCTTTCTAGAATTAACATGCAATCAACCATTAGGATGCAATCTTTTCAGACAGATAAATTTCTCAGGAGCATTCCATAGCTCATTACATAGAAAAGTTGCATGATGATTCAGCCAACCACTATGAATTTGGTTTATAATCCAGTCATTATCTGTCCATGCAACTACTGTTTTGCTATTTAGAGTTAGCACATCAATATAATTAATTACCATTTTCTTTTGATAGGGTTCAGTCTAGTCAGGCATACACCATAGATCATTGGCATGCCCTATTTTCTTTCCCTTCCTATAATCCGGTATACAGTCATAATCTGCCCGAATGTTTACCCCATCTTTTCATGCAAAGACTAAGATGTTTGGAACCAGTTTGTTTCCTAAAATTCCCAGTAAGAGTTTATGATCAGTTTGTCATAATAAATATACATTTGTACAAGTATTGTTCAAATTTTTGACCAGATAGTATCACAAGAGCTTCCTTGTCCAGCTAACTATAATTTTTCTTCACTTTGGACAAGGTGTGAAAAGCGTAGGCAATGGATCATTCACTTGGCTGAGCTGAGTGGCATAATATTGTTCCAGCCTAAATTAAGATGTGTCAATCATAAGAATAACTTCCAAATTGCTATTATAATGAAACTAGTAATTTATTTGAAGTGCTCACCCTTACACAGGTTCCCATTTCTGTTTGTGCTTCTTTTTAAGTAGATTAAATAAGTCTGGCTATCTGGGAGTTACCTTCCAAAAATTTAAAAATAATTTCCAAGTTCTAGAAAAGTCTGTAATTGCTTAACATTATTAGATCTCGGAGCTTCTGTTACAGCTTTAACTTTTTGGCAGGCAGGAGCTGTGCCGTTTTTTGAAATAATATGACTTAAAAATTTAATTTCACAACTTTCCATAGGTACTAAGCCTAGCCCCCATTTCGAGTTTTTTGCATACACTGAAGTTCATTTTTAGTAGTAGTGGTAACAAGAATGTCATCAAAAAATGGAATGACACTCTCAATTCCATTAAGGATAGTTTCAATTTTTGACTGAAATACTCTAGGGCAGACGTTATCCCAAATGGAAGCCTAATACATTTAAATAACTCTACTTGCATGGTTAGTGTTAATATTTCAGCAGCTTTCTCAGTGACTGGTATCTGGTAGAAAGCAGAATTTAAATCATAATTTTGTGAAAAAATTAGATTTTTGCAGATACAATATTATTTCTCTAGAATTGGGAACAGGGTATGCATTTTCCTACTAGCTTTGTTATCCGATATCCTATAGTCACCACACTAACAAATTTGTCCACTGGGTTTAGTAATAATTACTAATGGCATAGCCCAATCAGATTTTTCTGTAGGTTTTAACATGTCTTTCTTAACTAATTCATTACTTTCCTTCTCTACTCTTTCTTTCTAAGAAAACATAACTTTATACAGTTTGAAAATAATGGGTATGACCTCAGAGATTATCTCTAACAAAGCAAGTGTCATTTTAATTTTATCTGGTTACCCATTAATCAATCTAGAAAATTTATCTCTCATTTTCATTTTCTAATTCACTTTTTTTTTTTACAAACATGAGTTTTATGCTCAACTTTCTGAACCTATTGCACCTGATTAGGGGGTTACTAGGAGCATAAACTAACTATAGGAGTACTTCAAATACTTTTCCCTCTATTCTACTTACAAGGGCTTTGTCCACACCTTTAATTTTAATCACATTACTATTTACATCCAAGGCTTTTAGTTCAGTTTTCTCAATTGCCAAGGGTTTTATACAATATTCTGTTACAGACAACTATTCCCAGACTGAAGTTAGGGATATCCCATTCCCATTCTCAACCTCCATGGATATGAGCTGGTCACACAATTTTAATTTTAGCATTATTTTTATCTTCTTTGGACATTGACATATTTTTAATATTGACTAATTGATTTCTCTGATTATTAAATGTACCCTTCCAACTATTTCTGTCTTTACCAGGTTCATATCTTTTTATTTCTATGCATTGTTTTGATGTGATCTTTTTACTTACAAATCTTTCAATGTTCCTCCTTGAGAAAACAGTTGCTAGCCTTTTGACCATTTTTTCGTTGACAGAAACAAATAAATATTTTTTTCCCACTACCATTATTGTTTTTGAAATTATTTGATTCTTTCCTGCTTGAGTTATGGGTTTTGCAAATGTCAGTTTCCATGTTGCCATTTCCCTTAAACTCAGCGAACTTATGAGATTACTTGAAACTAGTTCACAAGCTATCCCACATTTTATAGCTTCATTATAATTTAAATCACCATCGACAATAATTGTTAATTTAAACTGTCATTAATCATAGCTCTCAGAAATTGCTCTAAGGGCTTCATTAAAGAAAGATCTATAGACACAATTTTTTGCCAGGTTACTAAGAGCAATATGGTAATATTTTATTCTTTCACCCCTACCCTGATAACAGTCACTGAAATGAAGGATGGAAACATGCCTAGAGATATGGGGATTAAAATAATTTAATAACTGAGCTGTAATTTGCACAAATCCCATCTGCACTTCTTTAAGATTAAAATATGACTTAATAGTATAAAAAAAATCACATTGCAGTACAAGTAGTTTTACAGTGAACATAATGCTAGAAAACAAAATCTAAATATATTCATTGGAGTATATTTTGAAATTTACACAGTTAACTGTACAATTTCAAAATATTGTTTGTTAAAAATGCTAAATATAATGATTACCTTTGACAAGATGTTTAGGACTAAATATTTTTCAGAATATTCAGTATTAATAATAATTTATTATGATGTCCAAATGCTGCTAAGCTTGGTTGCATCTTAATACTTCTTTAGGTGAATTCTTTTTCTGATACTCAATTCCTGTGTTACACAGAATTTTAACAACATAAGGCCTTTCAATACTTTTATTATTTGATCTTTGTTTACATCTTTACTATGACTTGCATTAAAATCTGTAAAAATTAATTTGTTTTCTATTGGCATTGATGAAATATCATTCTCCTTCAAGAAATATTCAAAAAGTAAGACTTTAAGCCTTAGTGGAATAAATGCAAAGCAATTTTTGATATCATTGACATCAGACATCACAATAATAGACTTTGTTTGGTGAGTAATTTGCTCTTTCAAAATAACTTATAGATATGCTTACTAAAAGGATTCAATAGTTATAATAATAGATATACTATTGAGAAGACTAAGTAACATATTAGTAAATGAAAAATCAATGTAAGTTTATTTTGGAAAAATGCTCAGTGACTTGGCACCATTTAATTCCCACACACTTTTAATTACCATATTGGTTAGTAATATTATATTTCTAGAGTTTTAAATATTTTTTATATATCATATGAATGAATTTTAAATGTGACTCTTATTTCATGTTTTTTATACTTTTTTAAAATTTAATTTAATAAATTTCTTATTATGTCAATGTTATATTAGAAACAATACTTACTTGTTCTCCTTGTCTATCTTCATTAAGAGAATTTTCAATAAACTCTCTTTCTTTGGTAGAAATAAGTGGATTTAATTTGGGAGAATCAAAGTAAAGACAACCCCATAATATGCTCCAAAGCAAACCGCAAGATCCTGCAAATACCATATATATATATATTAAAATCATGTCAACTCGAGAGCATTCCCCATTAGTCGGGGGAAAATGCTGCATAAAAATTTAAAAAAAAGGAGAAAAAATGTACAAACTTCTTTATTATGTGCCATAATAATCTGCTTAACAGAAAGTTGATATATACAAAAACTGATATATATATATTGTAACCTTTCCCCCCTCTCCATAATAATAACAACATGCTAAGAATATACTAACTATTCCGGATTTTCTTTACTTATTTATTTCCGGTCAATAATAATTAACATTAATAATAATTCCGGGTTATCTAACTTAGTCTATCAAATATATTATTATATTTTAAATAAAATAATCACTAGCTCAGAACTTTATAAAATCTAGTCATGTCTGTGAAATGAATCAACATGAACATCTTTTATTATTCCCATGAGACCTGGAGCAATGACAAAGGAACAAGACGAGAGATCATTGAGATACTATCCCAATGGCATAAGAATACTATCCTAAATAATTGACTAATAGCATTCCTACGACTTTTAAAACTTTTATCATATCTTAGTATTTTTAAAACAAATTCTAGCTCACATAAATAAATTAATTAAATAAAATAGAGTTAAATTAATCAAATCATATCAAATCAAATAGATAAATCAATAAGTAAATAAATAATTAAATCTCAGGTTCATAAATTGTAATTAAAACTGATTTCATATTGCCATAGTAAACTATGATAAAGGAATTTTATGTCATAGTTCACTACGTAACGAATAACTAATTAATAAGAACAATGACAATAATAAAATAATATAATCTTCTTTTCTTTCTAGATGTATTAAATATTTTCGTGGTAACATTTATTAATCTGACACTCAAAAGTTATGTGGTAACGTTCGCATATATTTTACTTAAATAT
Organism: Epiperipatus broadwayi; assembly: GCA_028023455.1. Taxonomy (NCBI): domain Eukaryota; kingdom Metazoa; phylum Onychophora; class Udeonychophora; order Euonychophora; family Peripatidae; genus Epiperipatus; species Epiperipatus broadwayi. The sequence goes on along the minus strand of JAQFVV010012444.1, from coordinate 4,540,639 downwards.
TGTGGCAATTAACCCATGACCAATACCTGTTCTACTTATACTTCTTTCATTTTATTATGTAAATAAAACAAAATAAATTATTAAAATTTCTAATATTTATTATCCTGTGCAAAATCATAAACATGTTTAATTATAAACGTGCGTTGTGATTTCATGCATTTCATGTGTAGGAAAAAAAAAACAACCAAGACACAAAGCTTACTAATAAAATTTTATAACATTTTATTAACATTATAACAAATAACACTTTGTACATTATTTACAGCGGATATCCCTATTTACTTATCACAAACTTTTATTTATACCCGTTGATGTCTTAACATTATTATTATCGAATTTTATTTTACCCTTTTACCATTAATAATTACAAAAGTATTTTACAATGTTATTATTATTGGATACATGTTTTGAGCTTAGCTGAATACACAAAATTTCTATCCATTAAACTTTTCTATTGACATTATGTCCTTATAATTTCAAAATTATATTTCTATAAGATCTTTACTGTTATGTAAAATTATACAAAAATTACAAAATTATACTTATTCTTGTTAGTATGGAATCCTACAGAATTTAATCCTTATGATATTTTCATGTTCCTTTTATTATCAATCATAATATAATTACTGATAAAATTTTGATCCCATCCTTAACTTTATATAGCAATTAACATTATCCACACACTATGTACAAATACACATTTTGTTATACATTTCTTTAACTCATTTTCCAAATAAACATGCAATCTCTTTTACTAAATCTCACGTACAATATTTTAAAATCTTATTATTGTTTTAAAACTTAATTCTAAGGTTTTTTTTTTCTTTTAAAATTATATCAGTCTAGCAATTGGTTTTAAAATTATATCATATGATTCTTCATCTTTTATAATACTTATACTTTCACTTTGGACTTATACAATTCTACTTTACTCTAGTAAATAACTATTCTTACATAACTATTATCTAACTTCCTTTCTATCTTATGTATCATTTCTATAAAATTATCTCCCTGACGATGTACGTGTGCTCTTCCGATCTGAAGATATAGATGCGTTGGATCAAAATAAACAAGATATTATCCTTTATAAAACTTTGACAATCATGGCACAGTGAATTTAAGGACGCCATAGAGGAGTGACTTTTATCTGTCTATCTGCCTCTAGTATTGGAAGGATGCTAAAGCTATTTCTTCAGCTTCATCACATCAGAAAGTTTCAAAGATATGTAAAAACACTGTCCAGAATATATGTGCTCAGTTATAGGGCGAAGTTATCTATACTGAAGTCACACAAATAATTATGATCCACATATTTCATTCCTTATAGTTTAATAAAACATCCTCTTGGTTTCCTTTGACATCAGTACTCCCAAGTCACTATCTGATTGATTTCTTCAGATTCATCTCTTCATTACATCGACAAATTCTCTGTCTACCTTGCTAATAATAATAAAATTCATTTTTATTCAACTATACAGCTATTCTTAAGAAAATTCTTTACTATACTTCTCGTATATTTCTATCTCTACTGTTCTAAACTATTTGAATATTTTCAATATAAAACTCAAAAGAATCACATAATTAATATGCTACTTATTATTAATCATTTTTAGATTATTTATTGCATGCACATTTTAAAATTTTACTACTCTCTTAAATATATGTTTGATGTTGGATAAATGTGTACTTATAACTTTTAACATCTTTCATACTTCATTCATTAATAGATGACCTATAAAAAAATATATTACATATTACCAATAATATTAAAATTACCAACGATCTCTATCCTCTGGATCGTATTTGTAAACTTCTCCATTCCAGGACTTCTAGTAGGTATTTAAAATTTTCCATACACACATTTTTATTTATACTAATATTTCTCTCATTCCATTAGCTCGTATATTTAAATATAATTATTATAAAATTTATGTTTATATGTTTCCCTAAGCTAATTCAAATTTTATACTTTAAATACAATAAAAAAAATAATTAAAACTATATTTACGATACAGCTTTGTTGGACTCGCTTGGAAAATCGTTCATTGCAAAGCTAAAAAAAAAAATTATATTTTATTTTCTTCAGTCACTTAATGTTCTAATTTAAACTTTTAATTCTGTTTATTAATTCTTCTTGGACGATGATTCTTAATTTTCTTCATCTTTTTCCACTTATTCTTGAGATCTCCTTTACATAGTCTGCTAGCTTTTTCCCCCGCGCGCTTGGTTTTCCCTCGATGCATCTTGTACTTTATTTTAAAAATTCAATAAATTTTTCTTTATTTCCATGGATCCATTTTCCTCATTTTAGTGATTAATTATATCTGTTTAAAATAATATTCTTTCCATTTAATATCTTTTCCTTTTTTCTATGATAAGATAAAAATGTTAGGTTCCTCTTAGTAAGTTCATATAGCACTTTATACAGGACTATGGCTTTTCTTCTATTTTTAATTTAGAAACTATATTTTAAATAATGTTTTTCCTTTAATATAACATACTTTTCTTCCTCACTATTTTACTATATACTCGAGAAACATATTATAATTTTTCTCATAGAGAAATATGACTTAGTTTTAAATACTTATAAAACAAATGTTCGTCATAAGATTCTCTCGATAGCAAATAGTTTCTTTCTTATATTTTCACACAGCTTTTCCTTTGTATTTTTCCAAGTTATAGGATTTAATTTCTGGTTGAGCACAAATAATACAAAACTTATACAATTTTCACTCATTTTTCTTTCAATAATTATTTCAATTATTATTCTTGGTATTTCCATTTTATTGCAGGCTGAATGGTCAAATTTGATTAAATCCACTGGTAAGATCACGTAGAAATTAGCAAATCATCTTTCTGGATACAAAATTATTTTATCTGTTCAAGACTAACTTTAGACTAATTATTAATTTATAAATTTATATTACTTTTTTCAGCTTCGATGTTACAAGCAATTCAAAAAGGTTACCTTCCTCTTCAACTTTCACATTCCATCTCCCGCTTCTGTCTATCTTAGATTTTTTTCTTGCCAATTTAAATCCGTTGATTGGTCAATATTTGTTTTTAGGCGAACAATATTAGTCATTCTATTTTGGATGATAAATTGTACTTTTTAAATAAATATTTATGACGTAATGTCTGGAATATTACTTTAACTTAATATTATTAAATTTAATCATAGTTTGATAAAATTATTATTTGATCTTTAAAATAATTATTAAGACAATCTATAATATTTTAAACTTTAATTTTTATGATAGATGACAATTATATCTAGTTTTAAATTCACAAACTTTATTATTATTTACCAAGTGTGTGTGTGCGTGAAAGCATATAATATACGATCACGTGTCTATTCACTTTACAAAAATAATCTTTTATTTATGTCTCGGTTTAAATTACCAAAACTAATGTATTTTCTAAATTTTGAAAAATAAATTGAAACTTATAGGACTAAATATAATTCTCACCATCCCGAAGTTTATTAATAAAAATATACCCTATTAATTTTGACTAATTATAATATTATCTTTCATTTATTTAAACTATTAATTCTGAAAATATTATATTCTAATCATTACTATAATTTTAACTGTCTATAGCTGTGTTATTTTGTATGGCCAGCTTTCACAACCATATGCAATGATATTAAAACTTTATTTAACTGTTTACTTTTTAAAATACTTTATTATACTGTTATCTGTTAGGTATTTTAGCTTAAAATTGTATTACAAATCTATTATTACTTTTATATCACTTAAATATAACTTAAAATTCAAAATTTTTTTCATAATTGACCTTTCTACCCTTCCTATGATCTACAGACAAGGGCACAATATATATAAAACTGTTAGTTTTGATATAAATAAAGAGTATTGATAAAGTGTTTAAGAAAGTTGTAAATGGTATGACAATAATATTTACTGTGTATTGCAAAATATTAAACTTAATTGCTAAAGATTCGAACAACAACGTGTGTGTGTGTACGCATGTATATAAAGTAAAAAAATTGCCCATGATACTAAAAAACAATTATTAATAAACGTTTTAATCGTGTAAAGGTATTTTATGCAGAATGTTATCGACCCATTTACTCGTAATATGAGAGTAGAAATATAATAATAAATGAGATTGCAAAAAATACTTGATCGCGAGTCAAGTTTAAAATATGTAATTCATAAATTGTAAGGCATTTTTGATATCTTTTTGGTTTTACTTGTTCTAAATCGATTTATAAATAAAATCTTGTTGATTCCTATAATAAATGAATGGTGAATCCAAATCTAAGATAAAAAATTATGAATTAATGACATTTAAAATTGGAAATAAAAAAAGAAAAGTTGGCAATGTATTTTACATTTTCCAGCATTGAAATGAGGGTCCATAAAGAAAACAAAGAGCCATTTCTTTATTCTTTCGTTATAAAATATTGCAATATTGTATATAAGCTTAGTTTTCCGCATGTTTTTAGAAGAAAACAATTTTTACTCTGTGGCTTGAAATTTTAGAATGGTCTACATCAGGGGTGGGCAAATAGTGGCCCGAGGGCCACATGTGGCCCTCTAAGAGTTTTTATGCGGCCCGCCAAGACAATCAGAAAAATCCACCTTGAACTAAGATTTCCTTCCCATGTGCAACCAAAGATTCATCTTGTATTTATCACTAGGATGGCCATGTCATTACACATGTGCAGTGTAGATACAATGTGCAGTGCCTTTCCAGTTGATCTGTTTAATTTCAATTTTGTCTTTGCATTAGCAAATATATACATTTCCAACTTTAGTGAAACCATGAACCCTCTGAAAAAATGTAAAATCGGTGATGAATGTCGTGTGTTTAATGAAGAATGGACAAAACATATTTTTTTGGTAAAACAGGGAATAAAGTAGTGTGTTTATTGGGTCATGAAAAAAGGGTGCAGCCCTCTGCTAACCTTTATTTCCAAAAGGCCCCCAATGTGGCCCTCTGCCAATCTATGCGGCCTCCGAGCCAAAACAATTGCCCACCCCTGGTCTACATTGATTCGATTGATCGCAAATGACGTAGACAGGTGATAGAAAGATATCAGAGAAGTATAAAAAGAGATCATTCAAAATTCACTCACTAGGCAGTTATTCATTTTTGATGTGAAGAATGCTATTTTGATTCCAGATTGCAAACTGTATTTATTGAAATAAGTAATGCAGAAGAGACTTTACAGTTAATTAAAATTGTAATGCCTAAAGCAGAAGCTATGATAATGTTTACCTCCAGTAATGAATTATTTACCATGGAAGGCTAAGCAACAAGTAGCACATCAGTCATAAGACTGAGGATGCGGTTCAATCCAGTAAATAACATTGAAATCTGTGAAACTAGATTGCTACAGCCTCTAAGAAGCCAGTGAAGAAAAGAAAGTGTATTATGCTAAGAAATTGCCCAAGATTTATCAATATTCTATGTGCAACATGTCACCATGCTGCTGTAGCTACAATTCAAGTCTCCACTGTGTGAGAAGAAGAAATCTACTTCTCAAGTCAATTTATAAAGATAACTATAATTACAGAAAAAAAAGAAGAAAATCAATATTTGAAAAACTATGATTTATGATTTTAAAGATTTTTACCTATAAGATATTCACATTATAATATTAAAAAGGCACTAGATTTAAAAACTGTAAATATATTAATCTTTGTAATGTTATATTTTATATCTGCAATTAGAATCACTAGTATAGACTTAAAATTTAAAATATATTAACTGTTGTGATTTCATTTTATATCTGCATTTGGAATATGGAGTACAGACTTAAAACCTGAAACTATATTAATTGTTGTGATGTGCTTGATTTTACATCTACATTTGGAATCACTAGTATATAGATAGAACCAATTATTTTGTTTTGTTAATAAATAGCTAAATTATTGTTATATCAACCCATTTGTTTGTTTACAACTCTGTTAAAACATTATATCTATGCTAGTTATAAATCATCCACAACTCTAAGATAACATGTGAAACACTGGGAAGTACACTGGGATGATATAAATGGCTATGATGATGAATCTTTTTTTATTAGTGTTCTCAGTGAATTTTTTCTGTTGAGATTTGTAGCCTGGAACTTCTTTTTTGACTAAAAGCTAAAAACAAGTAAAATACTGTTAGGAATACTTGTGATTGTAAATTCTAATCATTATCATCATATTGAATGGTATTATTTATTAAAATTTTGTTTCATTATTGGAATTTTATTAACCATTAAAGATATTTATATAGACATCTGAGATCGCCATATATATGCAAGTCATTTCATTTTATATATATATATCTTTTGAATATCATTGGCTCTGAGTTCAGACCCAAACTACTGAGGAATTTTTGCTGTTACAATATATACTGTATAATAAAGTAGTAAATGGGATTTAAAAAAATATAATCAAACATTTGTCTAATTCACAAGAACATAAAATTGAATTTGGATTTTAAACAAAATTAATTTATTTTTAACGAAAATAAGAAGTAAAATTATAGATTAATCTAAATGCAAAAAATTTAAAACTAATTTTTAATAATAGTAATGATGGTGGTGGGAGATAATGATGATAACAATAATTAATCATAGTAACATCTCACCTGATTTCCAAAATAATCAAGAACAATTTTTCTTTGCAAATCACTTTTTTTTCATATTCATATATACAGCATAGATTTCCATCTACATTTTGACAACATCCTATGGTCATTTTTGAGGTTTATTTCTAATTATCTTCACATTATTAAATACTTCTTTATTTTCGTATACAATTAATTGATTTGATATTAAATCCATCAATAAGCAATACAGAGTAATTTGTTTATTTCAATATAATTAAACATTAAACAATGCCGAATCATATTAAAGTAATGTTAATTGCGATAAAACTGACTTATAGCGGTCTCAACACTTCGCCCTCTATTTTTAAAAAACTTAACTACATTTTTTCCCCAACTAAGTGTATCCAACTTAAATCAATGTATCTAAATATAAATAAACTATATCTAAGTATAAATGTTAAAAAAAAAACTTACATTTTGATGCATAGTTTTCACTTGTAATGTATATCTAGCGGTCTTAACTGTATATATTAAATAAATAAACTATATTAACTATAAATGTTTTTTACATAAAGATGAATAAATAAAAAAAATGAACAAACTTACATTTCCTGCTGGCAAGATCCGTGTTTCAAACTACGTTATTCTCACTATGTAATTGCAAAGTATATCTAACTATAAATGTATTTTTTACATGAAGATTAATAAATAAAATGTAATAAAACATATTTTTATGCTCTATTTAGAGAAGATAAAATTATGAACTACTTTTGTCACATGTAAATTTTGTCACGTGTAATTCCCCCCTCCCCCTGTCCATTTACTTTTTTGCCAAAAAAATATTCAAATCAATGTTAAAACAGTTGTTCACAATTTGACATACTTGGTTTTAACATTGATTTGAATCTTTTTTCAGCAAAAAAGTAAATGGAGGGGGGAGAGTGGAATTACACGCGACAAAAGTAGTTCATAATTTTGACAGTAGGGACTTTTGACACTTATCTTCTCTAAATAAAGCATAAAAATGTAAGTTTTATTACATTTTATTTATTAATCTTCATGTAAAAAATACATTTATAGTTAGATATACTTTGCAATTACATAGTGAGAATAACGTAGTTCGAAACATGGATCCTGCCTGCAGGAAATGTAAATTCGTTATTTTTTTTATTTATTCATCTTTATGTAAAAACATTTATAGTTAATATAGTTTATTTATTTAATATATACAGTTAAGACCGCTAGATATACATTACAAGTGAAAACTATGCATCAAAATGTAAGTTGTTTTTTTTTAACATTTATACTTAGATATAGTTTATTTATATTTAGATACATTGATTTAAGTTGGATACACTTAGTTGGAAAAAAAATATAGTTAAGTTTTTTTAAAAATAGAGGGTGAAGTGTCGAGACCGCTACAAGTCAGTTTTACCGTTAATTGCACTAAGTAATGTAATAACATTGTTTTTCATTAGGGAAAATATCCAGTATTCAGACAATGGAAAAATGACAAGAGTGAAGTTGCTATGCCTGAATTTTTAGTTCTTAAATACTTTATTCTCCCTACAAACAATGCAGGCCACTTTCCTAAGAAATATATGTAAATGAAATAAGCTCTAATTCACACGAAGTTTGTTAGCATATATTTCTTAATTGATTCTTCATATGTTTACTGTATTATTCAAAGTTTAAATAATAAAATGAGTTTTGTCTAATATCTAGTTGTATTGAAGTAGGCTGATTTATGAAAAACCACTACATTATTGGCACATAATTTTCCAACTCAATTTTTTTTTTTATGATTACGAAATGTATTCATTTTACAATTTCTTTTTATCTCTGGAATATAACTACGAAAACTTTTACAGGCAGACATTTTAATTCTCACAGGTGTTCTCACAAAACGTGATTTTTTTGGGAGAACAGTAAAATTGTGGTTTCCCGAACCTTTTATAATTATTTACACCTTACTTGTTGCATTTGGAAGCGAGGTAATGGGCTTAAAATTATTACTTTTTAATATTACATTAGGTAAGTTGTACGGTAGTTACTTTTGAATGCAGATTGCAATAGTTCTGCAAACTTTAAATCCTCTTACCCTGAAATGGCACAGTAGCAAAATGTTAACATTGCTAAAAGATATTTTAAATCCACCCTCCCTAAAATGGTACAGTAGCAAAATGTTAACATTTCTAAAAGATAGTATTGTGTGAACTCGCACAAACTGCTGCAACACAAAGCACAGCCATTAGTTCCAATAGAAAAGAAAAACATGTGGCTATTTGTTTTGATCTGTGGCCTACTAAACACCATATTTATATGTGTTATGAACAGTACCCAATTTGTTTAATAAATGTAATGAATATAAGAAGAGTGATTGCCATTTATGTTAAGAATCGGTAATGATCAAGAAAGATAATGAAAGATTTTCTTGAAAGTCGTGCATACTGCGTGATGTGATTAAAAATTATATCTATCCAAGTTTGCTTATATATTTCTTTTTTAATTATATCTCCCATTGAGTTATATAAATGTCACCAAATTGTGAAAAGATAGAATGATACCAATTTATATATTAATTCTATTGGTATATGTTATGTTCTGAAACTACAAGTATTTGTAGTCATGGCAGACGTGAACAAAAAAGAAACAAATATTACACAAACAATTTGACTACTTAATAACTGAGGGATATTTGGCCAGCAGAATAACAATGTAAAAAGTGATATGAAAAATAACACAGGTTTTCAAAATAATAATAATAAGGCCAATGTGATCTGTAAATATCCCTAGGTCCACATTAAAACTCTCAGTGGTGAAAGTTCACTGGGTACTCCATTGTCATTTGAACTTCAGTCTTGCAGTTATCCCTAATTTACAATATATTGCAGCTTCCACAATGTGAGTGACTGTGCATATGTCATTTCATCTTAAGTTGTGCTTTTATCCTGTTTCAGATCATTCTCGGACAGCAATACCATAATCTTTTAATCACCTTTGCATACCATGAGAATTTCTGGATTTAGGTTATCAATCTAATTATTTATAATGATATTTCTGGAACAGGAACAATTCTTTTAATATTAATCAGTTTATTTGATCTCTAAATATTTAATTCTTTACAATTGAAACATATATTATTTTACAAATGAAAACATCTAAGCACAAACTTATCTTAACTCTCATAAATATTATTTACTTCACTTATAATATTCTTAATTTATTTCTAAACATAGGACAATCTCTTCCACTTCAGAAATTTGAGGTTCTAAAGTCTAATATAGTATTTTAAATAGTTAGGTTCTTTCTTGGTCGTTTGTGATCTATGTAAATGTGGTTCATTTCCAGTTGTATTATTTTTCTCTCCACATACTTCTGTTTCTTCTGGTTTCTCAATATTGTTTGGAATATTGGTTATAGCAGTACTTCCAGTTTGGTCAATTTCTTCTTTAATTGCCTAACATGATTAATATGCTTTTATATAAAAAAAATTTCTATTTCAACTTATTGATTTGCCTGATTAGGTGTTCTTTAATTACATCTTTCATCTAGTATTTTCCAATGACATCTCTTAATCCAAACTTTTTCTTCTTTAGCATATTGACTTTCTGCAGCATCATTTGTGTCTAACTCAAAAGTTTGGACAAATTAGCATCAGCTTTGCATGAATTTTTTATAAAACATCTTAACTGGGGATTTACTAGTACTAGTCAAAGGTATACTGTGTTGATATAGAAGAACTGAATACAAAACTTCTTAAATATGCAGTCTCTTCCTTTTGTAATATTTGTTTTAATGTTTGCAGTGCTTTTTTTACAATCACCATTCAACTCAAGATTGTATGGGGACATAAAGATATGTCTTATATTCCATTCTTTAAGAAATTCATCAAATCTATTTTGGTGACATTATGAGCATCTCAGGGAAACCATAAAAAGAGCATATTTCTTTAAGTCTTTCAATTGTTTCCTCATTACTGGTGTTTTTCACATTCCTTCCTACAATGCATTTTGAAAATGTGTCAATTACTATCAAAAAATATATCCATGGAACAGTACATCATTGTCAATATGAACATGTTTTCAAGGTTTTGCAACCAAGTGCGATATAATATATACTTTTTCTGAAAATGACATTTATCACAAGTTTTGATGAAATGGTCTATTTCTTTATTGATATCAAGCTACCATGTATACATGTATGAGTGACTACTTTAGCTTGTATTATTCCAGGATGACCTTGGTGAATTAGTTACAAAACCTGACAATAACCACTACTTGGTATTAACACTCTATTGTACATTAACAGGCATTCATTGTTTATAGGCAGTTTTTTGCTGGCATTCTATATAGATTTATGAAGTAGTTTGGGGTAATAGTTTGGCCAATTTCTGCTGATCCATTTGATTAGCAGTTTACATCATTTATCAGATTTCATCCAAACCACTATTTTTTGCTGTCTACTATTTTGGTATCCTTATCATCTATATAATTAATAGTTGGCTCATTTTTTTTAGGTTCTGACATAACTGGAATTTTCAAAAGTGTATTCCATGTGTTTTATTATATTTTCTTTTTAAAAATTTAGTTCAAAACGGTCCTCTATTAAAACATTTATAAACCAGATATTTTTAATTTTACATTTTTGATTACTTCTTTTGGGAAAGAGAGGTGAACCTTTATGTTTTTCCCTCTTAGATTTACATATTATTTCTAAATGGCCCACATTGACACAGGTTTTACAATATTCCTTATTCCATTTACATTTTCATGCCATGTGGCCTTTCTTTCCACAACAATGACAAACTTTCAAATTATTTTTAACAGGCTGATTTTTATTTAGTTTTCTTTATGAAAGTATTACTATTGTTATTATTACCAAAATTTCGAAATTCTTTAGATTGGTCCAATACAGTTTAATTGGCTAATCCTATTTTTAAGTTATATCCCTAAAGGCCAGGAACTGTGGTCTAAGCTTATCACTGGATGTCCCCCAAAGTAATTGTTTGAGCAGAAAATTCTCAAGAGCATTTCCATATTTACAACATTCTAGAAAGCTCTCTCAATGCCTGATCACAATTGCATAATCCTTCCTTTTTATATTGCCATCTATTTTTAAATGTACTCATGCTACACATTTTAAAGTCTGAGGACTAAATTATTTATTTAATTTTACTATTGTGTATAGTAACTTTTTTGAGTCTTTGTGATTGTATAGTTAATTTGCAATTTCGATTATATTTTGCTCAGCATAACAGAGAAAATAGGCTACTTTAATGGAGTCATTAGAGATTCTGTGTATAAAAAAGTTTCTCTATTGTTTTAGGATAAATTGGTCAATCAAAATAATTATTTACATTAAACTTGTTTATTGTCACTTCCAGCACAGACATCATTTTAGTACTCTAATGCCAATTATAAAAACTAAAATAGATATTAAAAAATTTATGTTTATCTAGATTCATTCAGTAGCTAACTTCCTCTTAAGCTAACTCGGCCAGTTTTTAATCATGGGGTTGAAACCTATTACTGATTATTACAGTTTCTAGTTATGGGGTCGAATTAGTTCAAATTATAGTTCGAATCTTACCACTGAGTACTACTCTTCCTAGTATGAGGTCAAATCATGGCACTGACTGCACCAGTTTCTACTGTGTGCAGACATCATGAGTGTTTCAGTTATGGTAAAAGTGAACAGACAAGCAGAAACAAATATTACACAAACAATAAGACTAACTAATAACAGATTTATTAGGCAAGATAACAAAATAAAAACTAATATGGAAAACAATAGTTGTAAATACATGGCCATAGAGGCATACAAAATACCACAGAGACTTTCAAAATAATAATAAGGCTGATGTGGACTGTAAAAATCCATAGATACACTATGGAATCTTCGGTGGTGAAAGGTTATTAGGTATTCCATTGTTCCTACATTCAAACTTCAGTATTGCAGTTAACATAACATGATGCAACTCCCACAATCTGAGTGTATGCACACATATCTTTTCTTCTTAACTTGTGCTTTTATTCTGTTTCAGATCATTCTCATGTAGCAATGCTATAATTTTTAATTATCTTTGCATAACATGGAAATAATCTAAATTCAGATTATCAATATAATTACTTATAATGAATGATATTTCTATCTATAGAACAGAAACAATTCTTTTAATTTAAATCAGCTTACTTGATAATTAAATATTAAATTCTTTACATTGAATTCGATATTTTTTACTAATGAAAATATATCATTTCATTTAAACTATTTAACTCACATAAATATTTAGTTTTCTCACAATATTCCTCATTTATTTTTAAACATAGCAATATATATATACTTAGTTTATTGACAATAGTTCTAAAAAAGGGAACGAATTTTGTCTATTATTTTAATTCGGGTGCAAAATAAATAATCTGAAATCACTATTCAAGTATTCAGAGATCAAGGTATGACCACAATTTTAAGAATTTCTAAATATCAAATGGAAAGTCAATCTAATAAATATAATAATAAATAATCATAACTTAATTATATGTAATTGAAATGAAGTAACTGTACTTCCCAATGAGTGTCTTCCATTTCATTTACATATAGTTATGGTTATTATTATTACATTTATTAAACTAACTTTTGATTTGATATGTACAGATTGCTAAATCTGGGCTCTGCTTTGATCCTCTGAATATTTGAATAGTGATTTTAGATTATTTATTTTGTCTAAATTAAAATAATAAACAAAATTCGAATTCATTCTTTTTTAAAACTATATCAATAAACTAAGCTTATGTATCAACAGAGCTAACTGATAGATTGGTATCATTCTATCTTTTCATAGTTTGTTGATGTTTATATAACTCAGAGGGAAGTATAGTGGTTTCCATTTCAATTATATATTAGAATGGCACAGAAAATAGGGGCATATATGAGGAGATAGGATAACATCGTCATTTCCATTGAATGGTCACAATCATCAATGAGCATTGAATGAATATAAAAGGAGCATACAAAATGAATGAGCAAAAGAATCAGCATGAACTTACCATATATAGTTAGTTATATTAATAGTAAGTTATAAACTGCAAATTATTCAGCATTCCACATAAACAAATCAACCACTCATCATCAATCAATCATAAGTCAATCATGTGACTATCTAAAGGAAGTATATTATAAACAGGCTAATTATCTAGCCACTGTCAAACTTAGAGCATGATATCTGGATGCACTTATCTAAGTTTTAATCTATTACTCATAATAAATTAAAAATAATGCCAGGATACTGATACATGCTATTCATCATCAATGTTTTGGTCACATGATACCATTAGTATACAGGACAACTATAAACTAAATTGTCTCTAACAAAAAAAAACAAGATGTAATCAATGGTCTTTAAAAATAATACTTTTGTGCCATCCAGATTTGTCATCTGGATGCCCAAATACAAAAATAAACCCTACATTCATATAACTAACCATTATGCTCTCTAGAATTATCTCAAAATCATAAGACTAAATATTATAAATGATACAAGAGAAAGATACATATAACAGCTTATTGTAATTTAAATAATTTTAATGGAATAATTTAAAAATCCCTAAAATGCTAAACTATAATAAAATCAATTCTTACATATTGCTAATTCATGAAACACTGAGATGGAGGAATAAAGACATTAACAATAAAATATTTTAAACAATTGTTTAATAAAAATGACATGATAATAAGATAATTCATACGTATACATTTTACCATAAAATATAATTTCATATAGTAAAAGTGATTCATTAATTCAATTAACTTTTTCTATCATTGAGTTATTTCCTTTTCAATAAGTAAAGTTGAAAACTTTTTAATCAGAAATAAGGGGTAAATTTTCTTAACCCTTATATAATTTTGTAGGGAAAAATCAAAGAAAAAAAACATTTCAAAATTAAATTATCTGAAACCTTTTCACCAAAAATGTTAAATTAATAAAATTATCCATTCTTATCAATTATTATTCCTATAAAAATTTATCTATAAATAAAAATATAATGTGCACATTATCATGGTTTTATTTTCTTATTGAGTCCTTTTTTAACACTTGTATTTCCAGTTTCCATGTAGGTTTTATTCTTGAAGGTTTCTCAATTCCAGGCTAATGCACATAGTTAATTTATCCATTCTCCATTTAATATTTTTGATTAACACATAAAAAATACATCCATTTTCTTTCTAATAATTTTCATATCAGGCTAACATATAGAAACAGATATTCATGCTCTTGATTAGAAACAAGACTTGTGTCAGATTATTTCAGGGGTATTTTTCCAGTAAATCAGGATATGTGGAGATAGATGATGTTTTGTTTTAGGTAAACATAGTGCATACTTCATTTTAAAAAACATTTTTTAAAGCTAAACTTTTGCTTCTTTCTTTCTCAGTATCTAGATCATGACTTTTACTATCCACTTCAACAGCTTGATTAATACTGACCTCTCCTTATAAGTCACTGACGTCTAATTATTTACCACACCTCTATTTTTGGAACCTGTCTCCATCCAATCACAATTCTGTCTCCCACATGACAAAATTTATTTCAACCAATTGGGTCTATTTTTATAAAAACAT
The DNA here is from genome assembly GCA_028023455.1 of Epiperipatus broadwayi. Classification (NCBI taxonomy): domain Eukaryota; kingdom Metazoa; phylum Onychophora; class Udeonychophora; order Euonychophora; family Peripatidae; genus Epiperipatus; species Epiperipatus broadwayi. The sequence continues at coordinate 4,525,444 of JAQFVV010012444.1, read as the reverse complement.
TGTTCAGATATTTCCTTCCTTTCTTCAAAATTAAAATTTTAAAATAAATCAAAAACTTAAATTAGAATCATAGTTTTTGAAATTCTTCTTTAATTTTTTTTCTGCCAAAAGAAAAATAAGATAATTGGATTAATTGCACTGATTTTGAAAACATTGCCTTTTTTTGGAAAAAAAGAAAAACTTTTCTTAATTAAAACAAAATTTAACAAAAATGTTAAATTATATATATATATTTTAAAAAAAAAAAAAACTTTACAAACAAAAAATTATCTATTCTATCTCTTTTAAAAAGTTAAAATCAAAATTGTTTGGTAAACTTTTCATTACTTTCTGAAAAGATTTTTTTTCTTAGTACTTTTTCAAAAACTAAAATTAAACTGGTAATTAATTATAATTACTGAAGAGAAAGAACAAAATAAATTATTTTACATTTTTCTCTCTCTTTTACAACTGTTTAAATTATATTTCAAATATTTACAGTATATTTAAAAAAATGTTTGACAATTATGTACAGAAAATTGTCTGGAATCTTTATATTACCATTTGGGAAGAATAAAGTATTTAAATAAATCAGATATTATTATTATTAAAAAAATATGGGAAAATTATATATTATTTTTTCATTAATTAAATACATTTTGAATTTTAGAAGTTTGTAATATTGGTGTGACCAGAATTGACCACTGCCTATAATATTACCATATATATACTCAGCTCCAAAAAATATATTTATGGGAAGGAAAATCTTTAAAAAGATAAATAACATTAGCATATGTATTACAGTTCATGCTATTTGCATGTCTACAATAATTAGCAACAAAGGAATATAGATGCTAGTATGATTTACCTATTGTGGGCTTTATCTATTAGAACTCTCCTTGTTACAGTCTTATTCAAAGGTATTAATTCAAATTTTTGAAAAAGTGAAGCAAAAAATATTACCACACAGAATAAACTGAATAATCAAGAAATTGTCATAAATCACATTATGTTCTGTGAATTTTTTTATAAATTCCACATTGATAATGTTATTTATATTTAAAATTAATATGTAGATGCTAACATTATTAGCCTACTATGACAAATTTTCTACAGCCAAGTAAAATACTGAGATATACATTATTTACCTACTATGGTCTTTATCTAACAAAACCTTTTCACATGGGCCATTTTACACAAAATGTTTTAAAATTATTAATTCAATTTTTTTTTTAAATCGCTACACAGAGAAAACTTAATAATGAAAAAATTGTCACAGGCAATATTCGGTATTATGAATTTCATACTGATAAATTTTATCATTTTAAATTTAATTTTAAGTCATTTTCCTCTCCCATAAACATTAAACAATTAAATCTTTTAAAACTGATTTAAAAAACTTAGCTATTTGTAAGCCTACCACAATAAAAAATACAGGGTTGGGCCATTAATGTATATGTATATCTATGTTATTGAATGTGACGTAGCTTAAATTTGATTAAGCTGCTATCTATTTTTATGTCATACAATAAATATTTAGCACCTTTCTTTGATTATAAAACTTAGCATCATATTCTAGAAAGTTTATTACCTTATATATTGATGTGAGGTCAGCATTACAACAATCAGTTAAAATCACATAATTTTTTCACAGTGTTTCCAGTTTATACCTTGTTGTTTCAGCAGAGCTATGCCACCTACTGTAAGCTTTAGTAACTAATAGATCTAAGTAATAGTGCTTAATAAATTCCTATCCTGTGCTATCTGATGCAATATTCTGAAACTAATTTCAAGATTATGGGTTTCATTAGTGAGGAGTTTTGTATCTTGGAAAAATATGCCTTGACTTTTAGGATCTAATGCAAGATCCAAAAGCTATCACTTATGCGAATCATAAACTTGAAACTAGTTTAGAAATATTAGATAGGATAATCCAGGGTAGGGATTTTTTTTAAGTCTATCAGCTAGCATCTGTTAATTGCTAAAGTGTACAATAGATGGCAAAGCTGATCATAAAAGAAAAATGATATTATTCATATAATTTCCATGGATTATCTGACTAAGCTATTTTGAAAGCATTTAATATTTACCACCTATGTTACCATTTTTTAAAGGGAATTATATGTCACTGAAATACCAATTTATTTCCACATGTCAATTTTCAAATTATTAGCAGGGATTTATCAATTAAAAATTAAAGATTTCTACTCTAAGTACAATATTTCATAATTTAATATGTCAATATATAAGATTACTATATTCAGTTTACTGCATATTCAAGAACTAAAAGTTCTAAGATTGATCCCAGGTGAAGAATAAGAGACTTACTCAATTATTTTACCTCCAGAAAGAAAATAGCCCGTTATAATTATTAATGTAATTAGTATTAAAAAAGAAGCTTGAAATAAATAAACCAAATATCCAATCAAATAAGTATGCAAATAAAATTATCAATATGTTTCATTAAAAGTTGATTGACTATCTCTCCTACTCACTTTCAGCTCATTTCTGAGTAAATAAAATTAAATATATATATATATTTTCTTTGTTTTTAGCTTTGTGTGTTAACGCATTTTATATATTTTGATTCATAATTAGCCACAAAGTATAAACTATTTGTTTATCACAACAATGTTAGCATATCTGGATCACAATTTATGATTCCTACCATCACATAATCTTGTAAAACACTTGAAAACCTTCCTGAAACTCATTGATTCACTACCATATATACATTTTGAATCATTTCAAGTATGTTAGTAACAGTTTTGTTCAATTTAACAAGTTTAATGAGTCCATAGATTAAAATATGAAACCCATTGCCACATTCCTTAATGTAACTCACCATTGAAATAATATAATACCTAAATGATGTGGTAAATGGCTAAACTATATTGTTATATAAAACATATTGCTTCAAATATATGGAGCTGCAGGCAGACCAAAGAAAGAGAGAAACCATCATTTCATTCAGATATATTGTCTAAGCAGAGATAGTAGTTAATATTTATTTGATTTTTTATATTTATGTGGAGTAGAAAGCCATCATAAGAGTATTCCTGCTGCAAGATACACTTATTTGTAATAGTGATCTATAAATATACAGAAGTGAGACATTCTATAACCAAGATAAAAGTCTTTAGTAAACCATGCAGCAGAAGCTGCACTCTGACCTATGATAGAAATAAGTCAGAGCTATCTTGCTGATGTAAATAAAAAAGCTAATTAATAACAGACAATAACAAGCACATATAAATATATTATGTGTAACTTTATTACATTTAATTTAATGCCTGAATATGTGAAAATATACTTATGTGTAAATTTATAATTTGCTATATCATATTAAAATTAAAAGTGCTCCAAATAAACTTATACTGTTAAAAAGAAAGTATATTGAAAATAAATAAATTTAAATATATTTATGGGCTCTTCGTGGTTCACACAAATAACATAGAGAATAGTACCAAAACACTTTAGTGTTTGAATGTCATTTACTAACTCAACAATTGACAATATTTCTTTTTTATTATTAAATAATGTGTTATTATCCTAAAGTGAATTAGTGCTTTATCAGCTTTTAATTAATTTTCTTAATCACCTCACGTCTCTATCCCACAACCCCTTTTATATCTTCTCAGCTGTGATTATAATAAACTAAAAAAGTTTCAAAGCCTTTCTATTTCTTGACTTAAAACTAAATCTTTATATAATGTATTTGTTGAGTTCTAATTACTATTTGCAAATGCATGCCAGTTTTCTATAGAGAGTCAGTTTGGCTCCATCAAAGCATCTTCTTGAAAAAAATGACAAAAACCAACAATAATGTAATGATCAATTATTTTTAATTTCTACCCATTTTCCTTTAGTCTAAAGTTTTGTGGTATCCAGTTTCAAGATTAACACATTGTAATAAACTGTTGTATGCCATAATCATCAAGATATTTATTGATTAATAACCTCCAAATATCTCACTGAAAGGCAAAGATTTTTCTACCCTTTTCCTCCTCCCCAAAAAGTTGGTGGAAAATACATTACTCACCAGAATTGACAATTATCATAATGAAGATTCAAATGCATTTCTAACACTATTTAACATTATAATAAAATATAATTTATTAATCAATAAAGGATAGTTATTAGGATTGAATAAGGCTGACAGCCTTTAGAAAACTCCTAAGAATAGTTGGAATATGAATTATTACCAGGCCATAAGAAATTGATATGTGAGTATAGTGATGCTTTTAAATATATATTGTAATGCAGTCTGGCTATAATCTACAACAAATGAAGGAATGCCAATTGTTCTTATCAGTGCTATTGGCTCTTGTAGCGCTTGCATACATAAGGTATTTGAAATCTTTCTCATCTTAACTAGAGATATTTTGTCATCTCTTATATGACTTAGTTATCAATCTAATATGCTTATCTGTTTATTTGTATTTCTTGCAATAAAAATATCATATATATGTTTCAATTATTCAGCCACAATTTTTTTTTCACCACAGTTTATGCCATCTAGTATGAGCTCTAATATGCAATAAATTCCAGGTGATAGTGCTTAATAAGTACTTTTTCAGTGTTATCCTACTCAATATCTTCAGAATAGTTTCTAATTTTATGATTTTCATTGGTGTAGTGCTTTAAATTTTGGAACAATGACCTGAATCTTTTGGATCCAGTGCTCCTTTCTTTTAGCAGCCAAGTTTATTTCTTTATTTTAGTATTAATCTACTAGTCCAAACTGAAAAAAAACATACTAATGTTGCCTATCAATGCCAACATTCTTGTATAGTTATGAAGATCAGAAAACAGTTCAGTATCTATATATTGTAACAATTTAAATAAATCAATTGCCATTTGTTTTTTAATTCTATTTCAATATTCTCAATTTTTTTAGATTGTTGACCTATATCTAGCTTCATTTCCTGAGCTTGTTGGTCTAGTTTATTATCTAACCTTTGAGATTGTTCATCAAATTTCTGATTTATTTGGTTCATGCCCTCTTTCATTTCCTTCATCTCTTGTGATTGTTGATCAAATTTATTATCAAATTTTTGAGATTGTAGATCAAATTTCTGATTCATCTCTTGTTTCATGCCCTCATTCATTTCCTTCAATTGTGCCATCACAATTTGCAACCAGTCTGGAGGGCTTTGCTTCTCTACTTCCATTCCCTCAATAGTTAATTCCTTTTCTGGCTCCATCATAAATTTATAAAATATTTATATTACTTATTTCTGTTTGATTTAGTATATTCTGATTTATTCTGTTCTGATTTATTGTTCTGATTTATTGTTCTGCTCCCTGATTTCCTATACATCCAGAGTCAAACACCTTTATCTATCCTCATATACCCTAAAATTTTCAACCACTCTTTCTCAGCCATAATTCTCCCCATCAATCTATCTATATCTTTAGTGCCTTTAATTAACTTAACCTCCATCATCACTCTTTTTCCTTTACCTATATATGATTGATAAAGTATGAGGTCATAGTACTATTTAAAACATTTATTTAAGAAAAAGCTATCTCTGTCTTGGTGTGTCCTTTTTATGCCATCATTTATCTAGTTTTTCATGCTTTTATAAAACTTAACTCTCTTTATGCCCTTTTTAATACATTAAGCAAAAAAAAAATTACTTATATAACATATGTGCTAGATTTATAACAGAGTTCATGTCTCAAGTCATTCATATACTCATCTATCCTTCTAGAGATCTGACAGATATTGACAGCCAAAAGAATGATTAGCAATTCACAATCATGAAATAGACAAAAGAATTCAATCACTGCACTTAAAGCACACAATGCTCCATGAACACTCAGATGATCACCCCAATTCAATCACTCTAAGCTACTACAACCCATAATAGTTTATTGCAAACACTGTTGCATTTCCCTGCTTGCGTCCAAGTCTTAGGGGCTTTAATTTGTCAAATACTGCCTTGCTTATTTTTAAAGTCTTAGAGGCAACAATTATATATCAGTAAAACAAAATACTGCCTTGCTCTCTCTGGAGTCTTAGAGGCGAAATATTATGTATCAGAAAAATTATGCCTTGCTCTCTCTGGAGTCTTAGAGGCGAAATCATGGCAAGCCTACTGTTAACTGCTTCATGATAAAACAACTGATATTATAATCTGGGTTGGAGCAGTGAATGAGATAAATCAATCACCAGTGGCATGAATACATCACATTCTCAAGGCAATGACAAAAATTCTCCATCCATCATCACAACCGTAACACAACCAACCAAACTCCAACAATCAAATATCCAATCCAACCTCCAAAATCATAAATTTTCTATAACACAAACTTTTCAAATATGAACAAAATTATTATTCCACACTTCAAGGCTATTAATATTTCTATGCTTATTTAATTGATAAGCAAAATATATATAAAAAAAAACAGTGTTATTAACTTTAACACATTATAAGTTGTGATATCATTATATTTTAAAAATTGAAACTAAGCTCTATAATGACTGTATTCATTTATCATCATCAAAAATGCAATAACAGTAATCATCATCATCTAAACATCAGGCCAAAATATTTGTATACACTAATAATAAAAAAAATTGCACAGAAAAAAATATTCTTTTTTTTTTTTTTTAAACTATACATCTGTCATCACTATATACTACCCATCTCTCATGTATGTGGGGTATTTCAAGCCATTATTTGGCTTATTTCGAGCCCTAGTTGGCGCGCCATTTGTAACAATTTAAATAAATCAATTGCCATTTGTAACAATATTTATCAATAATATAAATATGTATTTGTAATTATTAAATTAATATAAAAGATATGTATTTGTAACTATAATTTGTAGCTATTTTAATATGTCACATTTGTAACCATAATAAATATTTAGATAGGGGAAATTATTAATTATTAGATATATGCCTATCCAATCTGTACCATGTAACTATATTAATTCATAATAGCATAGATAAAGAAATTATAGAATCACTGTGCCACTTGAAAATATCAGCATTAAAGATTCTTGGTATTTATTTATATATTGGGGCAGTCATCTGAACAATAAAACATACTGGCCATTGTCATCTAATAAAAATAATATTAAACATAGCAACTGAATAAAAGTACCCACTGTGAGATTCCTGGAGTGCCTTATGCTTATCTCCAATACTAGATTCTTCTAACAAAGAATCCTTCTATCCTTCTTTCCAAATATATAAGACCATTCATGGTCATATGCACACACTGGTGCTATTCATGACAACTTATAAAAAAATGTATTTTATAAAACTAATATTATGAAGTTGGAAAGGGATGATATCACTCTTTATTCAGTTTAGCTAAGTACATGTGTTTTCCCATGAGCGCCACTAGATTGTTTTCAATCTAGATAAGTATCTATTTATAGTGTACTTGAGTTCAAACTCATTCAGTACATATTTATTACACATGACTTGGATGACTATTGAACAAAAATGACATTCTTACATTTATCTATATTGATAAAATTACACGATCCCAATATTACCAAAGTTTATACTATAGATCAAAGATTCTTATAGACATTGCTAGCTCATTAGCGTATATTGATGAACAGACATGTATAATCCTATTAATGGCTTCTAAACAAGCATGTGAAGACCATTATTGATATTGATGGCCATTTAACTAGATTATTTATCACAATAAAGGTAATAATGATGATGATGATAATAATATCATAATAATGATTATAATAGTGATGTCATAACAATGATTATAATGGTGATGATGATACCAGCCATGGCTTATCAATAAACTCACAACAATAAATTCATCTTTATAAACTTATAGGCATCTATTAAAATTATCATATTTCCTACTGGGATTTAATAATACTAATGATGATGATTGATCATCATGAATCTCTTTGCATAATATTCAATTTTCTATAAACCCCTATTTACTAAAATATATTTATTACGCTAAACGTTAAATTTAATGATTATAATTTATTAATGATGATTGATGGCGGTCATAACTTTTATATAGTATTATTTGAAACATTTTTAACTAATAACATGATATCCATCTTTGATGAGGATGATCTAAATTCATGGACACAACACAATTTTAGCTTTCTATGTTGAACTATAATTATCAAAATTTAATTTATTCTCAAGCATAATCCTTAAATACTTAAATATCAACATTCTAATTTACCTATTATTTTGCGGACGCTTAATATTTGCAAGTGATTGCTCAATATATACGAATGGTAATACTTAATAACTGCGAGCAATGATGCTGATTTAAAATGATAGAATTAAGATAAAAAGAAAAACAAAAACAAAACACAATATTCTTAATAATAACTCGGAAACCAATTAAGATATATAATTATATTTTATTAACACTACTACTCTTTCTTTCCTTCTTTAAAGTTAAATCGACAATTAAATAAATGGCTTATTAATATAAAAATTTATATAAGTATAAGCAAATAAACTTAATATATAGGTTTGTCACTTTTCTTGATATCTCAAAATAAGCTGACTTAAATCAATATTAAAAAAAAATACATATTCTATAAATGCTTATTTAAGAATTTTCTTACTTATCATATCATAAAATAAATTTCAGGTGTAACTTGTATGTGTTATTTCATTTCCATTCAAATGTAATGCCCTACTTTTCAATTTACCATTTTAAACTAATCATATATAACCTATTCTTTGATGTGTTTGGATAAACAGTTACACATTCACGCATTCGGTAATGTTAACATATATGTTTAAAATGTATACCCAAAAATCACATATATAAAAATATCTTTTTCTTTTGCACCTTATAGCGAAAAAAATAAAATACATATATTAACTTTTAATATGCAACAAGATAAAATAAAAATAAAAAACATTATAAATCATATATCTATAGGTTGCTCATTGTTATTAACAACGAAGAAAATTAAAAAAACATTTCAACATTACAATATATAATAAAAAAATAATGAAAAATTTAAGTTTAAAGATTTAAACTATGTTTGTGCTATGTTGTGAGATATTGCAAATAACTATAGATAAACAAGTCTTTATTTTCTGTATAAAAGAAAATTGCTTTGACAGTAAATTAAGGTTTACTTTTAATAAAAAATAAAATCGGTTAAGAAGTTCATATTTACCGTCTACTTTTTACTTCTTATTAATGTCCTGAGTTTGAATTATAGAATGTTTTTCTTTGCTCACCAAAAAAAAAAGAAAGTTATTGCAGATACTTTTAAGATAATGCTGAATCAATTGACTTTCCGTTTCTTCAATTCCATTATTATTTACTGTTGATTGGCTTCCTTCTACCATTTAAAAAAAGTTATTATAAGTACTTTGAATAAGTAGGTACGGTGGATTTGTTTTCTCTCCTTTAAAAATAATTGCTGTTGACACTTTAGATGATTGAGGTAAATCAACAAAATCTGATTTATGGCTTCACACTTGGTTCTACATGGATGTTATAAATTTTCTTTTTCTTCTATTTCCTCTTCTCCATTCATTGGAAGACAGTGAGCTTTTAATAAGACAGGAACTAGGAACAAAGCATTCCATATAGCTTGCGTGGTTGGCTTCAAAATTTATCATTTTGTTGGTTATTACTGGATACATGATTTCATAGACAGATCAGCGATTTTGACTCAATATTAAGGTAGTTTTTAACAACTAGAGGCACCACTGTCTTTTGGCCAAGATTAAAATAAAGTCAATAAAGTGTCATGTGATACCAGCTTACACAAATCTTTCTTTATCACCAGTTATATCATCCAGCATATAAATATCCTAGGGACAAGCAGGACAACATATAGAAATTTATTAAGCATTCCATCTGGCATTTGCACTAGGTAGCATAACTGTGATGAGAAAAGAAGGATGTATAAGCTGGTTTAATATGATGTTTTATTGGTTGTGTAGCAATTTTAATAATGAATAATAATAACAAAGTTATGTAAGAAATTGTAAGTTCTGAATATTGAATAGCTAAATCAATGATCCATGATCTATGATTATTATGTACTATGTTTGTTTTTACTTTTTATTTTATGCTTTTAGAAGTAGTTTTTAATTTTTGCTAAAATCAAATCTTAATTAAGCATATACTATTCCACCTTTAAAACTTAAATATTGTACAGCAGTTATTTTATTTATTTTAATGTTTTCTAGAGCAACAGGTTCATCTAATGAATGAACTTTTGGAACCATTTGCATTCACTATAAAGGACATCATTAATCATTTAAATCTCAATATGTTGACATAATTTTGTATTTTTTAAAAGCAGATAGGATCACAAATGATCTACTGATAACACATAATAATCATCAATGGAGATAAATCACTCAATACTTCTTTAAAATGGCAATGCTTAGCATGGGTGACCAATCTACTGCTTTTTATATGGAAAATATAATGAAGTTAATCTAAAATTTCCACTAGTCACATATACTCTTCCAGCAAAAAATGTATCCCAGTTCATAATCTCCAGATTGTATGTGCACTACAATATCACATTTCCAAACACTTTCTGGTTTTTATCTTCATTAGTAAGGACTTACAATTCAGTGTTGTAATTCACACTTATAAATCTCTTTAGTTCTTCAGACTATTCAAGCTGATAATCTGAAATTTATCCAGATTAACTTTCTTGCAAGTTATATAAGTCTGACACCAGGTCAGTTTTAGTTTGGCAATCACAGTTTTAACCTCTTTCTTCTCATTGGCTAAGGAAATTAATACCAACAACAATATCACATACTTTTTTATATTTATGTACTTCCAAGAGCAGTTATTTTCACCTACTCTAAAGCCAGCTACTATAACACTGAATAATTGATAGACAGCCAATAGGACAGTATTATAAAATCTCTATTTCCAGACCAGCTTTTGGCTTTTACCTTCATCAGTGAGGGCTGAAGATTCAATGCTGGAATTATTGCTCTTAGGCACATAACAGCCATATTTTACTCTATGATATTATTGAAGCTAATAGATTAAAATTTAATACTTGCATAATTTTATAAATTTGACATTAGATTATTATATATATTAGGGTTATTATTTTTATGCCAATTATGGACTACTTCTATTCTTTGGCTAAAAAGTTGATACCAACAAAACATCACTGTCAATTTTTTAAAATTCCTGATATAGCATTCAATGTTATCTTACTAGATTCAAACCTGGGTTTTCTGAAGACTAGTTTAATATAAATTTTGATTTCCCTCAAATTATTTGGGAAAAATTATTCACAAGAAAACATCATAAGATTTTTTTACCTTACTCATATAATTGCAAAAGCAATTTATTTCACTCTATACTAGAATCATAAAGGAATAAAAAGTCGCTTAAATCATTACTGGACCTGTAAGTACACTAGTTCTGATTTTGAATCCTAAATTCTCTATGATGAAAGCAAAATCAAAAAATTAAACAGATTTGGATATTATAACATTATTTTCTGGATTCAATAATTATTCAAGCTTATAGTGAGTAACTGCAGAGTAAACTGGAAAAAAAATTAAGAGTCATGTTTAATTAAGTGTAGTGATGTGTTGTTTGGTTGCAAGAAATACTTGGGTGAATTATTTTTAAAAAATCCAAAACTTTATCTTTAGAATGTCAAAATAAGAGTCATATATCACATGACCCTATCTCTTAAGCTTGTAAGTTATAAACAATGAGGATTGCCAATTCCTCTACAAGCTTTATGATAAATGCTTAGCCAGAGCCAGCACTTAAAATATCTCTGTCAGGAACCCCTCCTCAAATCCCTGACCATGGTTTTGTGCTTTGGCACTCTTCAGAGGTGTCAAGGTAGGTTCAGACACTAGATCTAAAAATACCAACCCAAAGCCAAGCACTTATCTAAAAGTTATCTATTGAGAGGAAAATCTGAAATTTTCAGACATCTACATGTCTTCAAACCCAGATATCCAACTCAAATAGCTATATGGGGCTTATAGATCTTCATCCATACCATATACTAGTAGTCTTAGTAATATAAAATTGCATAAGACTTATTGCAGAGACTATAAATAGTCAAAATAAGAGTCATATAACACATGACCCTATCTCTGAAGCTTGTAAGTTATAAACAATGAGGATTGCCAATTCCTCTACAAGCTTTATAATAAATGCTTAGCCAGAGCCAGCACTTAAAATATCTCTGTCAGGAACCCCTCCCCAAACCCCTGACCCTGGTTTTGTGCTTTGGCACTCCTCAGAGAGGTGTCAGGGTAGGTTCAGACACTAGATCTAAAAATACCAATCCAAAGCCAAGCACTTATCTAAAAGTTTATCTATTGACAGGAAAATCTGAAATTTTCAGACATCTACATGTCTTCAAACCCAGCTATCCAACTTAAATAGCTATATGGGGCTGACAGATCTTCAGCCATACCACATACTAGTAGTCTTAACAATAGAAAATTGCATAAGACTTATGGCAGAAGACTATAAACAGTCAAAATAAGAGTCATATATCACATGACCCTATCTCTAGAGGAATTGGCAATCCTCATTGTTTATAACTTACAAGCTTAAGAGATAGGGTCATATGATATATGACTCTTATTTTGACTATTTATAGTCTTCTGCCATAAGACTTATGCAATTTTATATTGCTAAGACTACTAGTATATGGTATGGCTGAGGATCTATCAGCCCCATATAGCTATTTGAGTTGGATAACTGGGTTTGAAGACATGCATATGTCTGAAAATTTCAGATTTTCCTCTCAATAGATAACTTAAGTACTAGGCTTTGGGTTGGTATTTTTAGATCTAGTGTCTGAATCTACCCTGACACCTCTCTGAGGAGTGCCAAAGCACAAAACCATGGTCAGGGGTTTGGGGAGGGGTTCCTGACATAGATATTTTAAGTGCTGGCTCTGGATAAGCATTTATCATAAAGCTTGTAGAGGAATTGGCAATCCTCATTGTTTATAACTTACAAGCTTAAGAGATAGGGTCATGTGATATATGACTCTTATTTTGACTATTTATAGTCTCTGCCATAAGTCTTGTGCAATTTTATATTGCTAAGACTACTAGTATATGGTATGGCTGAAGATCTATCAGTGCCATATAGCTATTTGAGTTGGATAGCTGGCTTTGAAGACATGTAGATGTCTGAAAATTTCAGATTTTCCTCTCAATAGATAACTTTTAGATAAGTGCTTGGCTTCGGGTTGGTATTTTGCCTGAACCTACCCTGACACCTCTCTGAGGAGTGCCACAGCACAAAACCATGGTCAGGGATTTGGGGAGGGGTTCCTGACAGATATTTTAAGTGCCAGCTCTGGCTAAGCATTTATCATAAATTTTGTAGGGGAATTAGCAATCCTCATTGTTTTTATCTTTAGATTGATTATCAGAATAACCTGATTTGAAATCAGAAGAATTTCAATGTGTTTTATATTAGGGATTTTTTAAAAAAAATGATCCTTTCAAACTGAAAAGTTTGAAGTAACATTACAAGCACAACCACCAACTCTGTTTTTATGAAATTAATAAAAAAGAATTTACCTGGAAAGTTTATTACATGTTTATAGAGAACTTATCTGACATTAATAGAGATGTTAGTTATTATTTATTACTTAGCTATGCAGTGCTTTTACATAATGTATTTACTTACCAAAAACATAAAATACATAGGGCCATCCTCGACCATCAAAAGAAGAAGAAAGATATCCAGCACCCATATTTCCAATCACTGTACCTAAATAAATGCCTATAACGAACATAGTTGATTATTAGTTTTGAAAATAATTAAAACATTGAATAGCAACATTACAATTAAAGATATAGGAAAGACATAACTTCTGTTTTAATTGCTGGCTAATAGCAATTAGTCAATTAATAATTACATGAATATTATTTTTTCATATATATTTGTATATGTAAACATATAAAAAAATTATTTGAAATCAAAATATAAATATGTGTACATTATTTTATATAATATACACTACATATATATTCATACGAATATTTTGACAGGTTGCGGATATAAAAAACATTTTCCTGGTTCATCCACATAAGCTTTTAATTTAAAAAACTCCAACATTTCAACTTGATCACACAAGCCCTATATTCATACGAATATTTTGACAGGTTGCGGATATAAAAAAACATATTTTCCTGGTTTATCCACATAAGCTTTTAATTAAAAAAACTCCAACATTTCAACTTGATCACACAAGCCGTCAATTAGGAAATGAAAACTATATAATTGTAGAGGCGCTGTAAACAGTGTTAATAAAAATAGTTGTAGAGCCACTGGAAATTCCACAACTAAAAATAGATGTAAAAAAATTGAAAAACCGGAAAAATTAATAATAAATTAAAATTCAGGGAATTTTTTTTTTTTTTAAATTTCCAATAGGAGGAAGTTTCCATGTGTCATTGCATTTGTTGATACAATTTGGTCTTTTTAGTATCTCAATAGCTTCTCTGATCTTACATTGGTGTGGGTTTTCACATCTGGATAGAATACTGGTCTTAGAAAAATCAATATTGTGACCTGAATACATAGCATGGATTGAGAGTGCTGATGATGATGAATGTTGTTTCGCTGCATTAGCATGTTCATCCCGTCTAGCACTGATGTGACGATTGCTCATACATACATAAGAAGATTTGCAAATACCACATGAAATTTCATAAACTCCTTGAGCCTCAAAAGGGATTGAATCTTTAGGCTTGGTTAGAAAATTACTAATTTTTTAATAAGGAATATACACTGTCTTTATATCGTAGTATTTTAGAATATGTCCAGTACTGTCTGTGGTTCTTTTATATATGGCATACAAATCCTAATAGTCGATTCTTCCTTTTTGTTTTTTGTATGCATTTTTAGCTTGAAACATGGCTTGATATATACTTTTTTTATCATAACCATTTTCTAACAATACATTATTTATATGATGTCACTTTTTAGATATGATTTATCTGAAAGGTTAATTGTTCTGGTAAATAGTGTTTTGGCCACAGAAAAAATCTGATGTGGATTGTGATGAGATGAAAATTGGAGGTATCTGTCAGTATGTGTAGCTTGTCTGTAAACTGAGAATGATAGAAAAATATTTTATTTCTTGGTGACAAGAACATTAAACAAAAGGAAGTTTTTCATCAGATTCTATTTCCATTGTAAATGTAATATTAGGATGGATATTATTTGAATGTGATGATAAAAATTCTTCCAATTTATCTTTACCATGTCCCCAGATGACAAATGTGTTATCTATATATCACAGCCAAACAAAAGATTTTAAAGGTGCTGATTCTAGAGCACCAGTTTGTATATGTTCCATAAGAAAATCAGCTATTACTCTTGAAATAAAAGAAACCATAGGAGTACCAAAAGTTCGTTTATAATGCTGTACAACATATATAAAATATGTATTTGAAAGACAATGTTTAGCCAAAGCAAACATATAGTCAGGCAAATTGCCTCATTGAGAAGTGATATTCAAAGCTTCATCAATTGGAATATTTGTAAATAAAGAAACAACATCGTATCATCTGTATTAATTTTTAAATCTTTTAAAAGAGAAACAAAATGTATTGAGTTCTTAATGTATGACAATGGATGGGATTGTAGGTTTTATTAAGTCAGATAGAAACCTAGCTAAATTGTGAGTAGGCAATCCTGTTGCATTTATTATTGGGAAAAAATGGATATTTGCTTTATGTATTTTAGGACATCCATAGAATTTTGGACAGACACTGGATTTAAAATGTTAAGCATTTTTATTTTAATTTCAGCACTCATATTGCCAATCACTATACCTAAATAAATGCCTATAACAAACATATTTAATTAGTTTGAAAATAATTAAAACACTGAATTTCAACATTATAATTAAAAATATAGGAAAGATATAAATTTCTGGATTAATTGTTGACTACTAATTAGTCATATATGCAAACATATAAAAAAAACTTATATAAATATGTGCACATTATTTTATAATATATATAATAAAACAAGACAAATTGTGTAACTTGCTTTTAAGCTTATACTAAGCTGTTCACTAGATGGAGTTTACCACTAGCTCTAAACAAACTTTAATTATAAGTGCCGAAAAAAAAAGAATTCAAAATTTCTATCAAAAAATTTCTCATCCCAGACCAAATGGTTTTGAGTTTATGGTTCACCTCAGTGAGGAGTTAGGATCTAGAGATTTTTAATTCTTTCTCTTTTGGCACTTATAATTAAAGATCTATTGTCTGAAATCCTAACTTCTCACTGATGTGAGCCATAAGCTTGAAACCAATTGGTCTGGGAATGATGATTTTCTGATAGAAATTTTGAATTCTTTCTCTTTCAGCATTTATAATTAAAGCTTGTTTGGAGCTAGTAGTAATATATATATATATATATACACACAGGAAATGGCTTCAAAGACTTTTTGCAATATTAATAATATTAGTTTAAGGCAAGATCTTAAACAAAATAAAGATTAGGAATAAATTGCAGTATACACATAGAATATATATTTATATTGAGATCATATGTGTCTCATGGCATACAACAACATAATAGTGTCTGTACTCATATATATATATAAAGTTGAAAGAAAAAAGTAGAATAAATTTTTTTGTGTATTTTCTATATTGCACTGGATAATTTTGAATTTTAAAAAAATGTATTATCAGTTAAATATTTAAAAAGGACTAATTAATATTTATTAATTCTGATTTTGAGATTGAACAAGCATAATTTTATGTTACAATAGATGTACTAGTAATTATAAAATGCCACTATTTTGATTAAATATTTTTTTAAATTAAAGCTTGTATAACATACTTTGATAAAAATTCTACAAAGCTGTTTTTTAAAGCCTTAAAGTGAATTGAAAAGATTTCATTAACTTTTTTCAATCAAGAAAACCTACTTTTAATGATTGTATTTGTTTTTTTTTCAATTCCACCCTGATTATGGAAAAAGTTAAGAAGGCAGTTTTTAGAGATTATGACAGCATGATACTTATAAAATCATAATTGAAGGCAAAAGATGGGGTATCCAGTTATTGCTATTAGTGCTATGATGGAGAAAGTTTGATTTACATGAAATCAAATCCCAGCTTGTCTGTGGCTCATATATATTGCGTACTAGCTAGTATGCATAAAACCTATCAAATTCTAGAGTAAATGTAGTAGACTGTATATAGGCCAGAAGTTAACGGATTATACCTTTCCCAAGGATGACAATAAGCCAGTCCATGTTTTAGAAGAGACCACCTTACCAAGAGAGTCCATCAGCTTGCTGAGGAATTACTTTGTACATATACTGTTTTATTATGTAGAAATGCCCAGATAAATGGTACTGCATTATATAAGATTTGAAATACCAGGCACTTTTATACCTGGAGCCTAATTGTAAATATAGGGGATTTGAACTGACTTTCAAGGCCCTTCACTATCAACACTATCTCATACTACTGCTACTCATGACCACAATGCATAAAAGATAAATAATCACCAATATATGTATTTCATGCTAAACAAGCACTCATCAGTTGGACCAGATTACAATCTCCCATACATATATAATCAGTGCTCAATTTATGTTAAGATAGCAAATCTTTACACTTTAATGGACAAGCTTCAACCTCCAACTCTTCAGCCATCCATACCATTAAAATTTGATGATAGAATTCCCGAATCCCATGCTGATGCCAATATTGTTGTCATGCCCATGTTGACCTCAAGTCACTCTGACCCTCACATATAGGACAGTATCCATTTAAATACATAGAAGAGGGATGGGCAGAATGCAGGCTTAATATGTAAGATTTGAAATTGCAGGCACTCTTACCTGGAGCCTAATTATAAATATAGGTATTTGAACAGACTTTCAAGCCCCTTCACACTCCACACTATCCATACCATTGATACATATGATCACACATATGCAGAAAAGATAAATAATCACCAATATACATATTTCATGTTAAACTGAGGGGTCAGAGTGATTTGATTTCAACATGGTCATGACAATAATATTGGCATCAGCATAGAATTTGGAAATTTCTATCATATTTTCAATAAAATGAATGGCTGTGGCTGAAAAGTTGGAGATTGGAATAGGTTGAAGCCTCTCCATTAAAGTGTAAAGATTTGCTATCTTAATACAAACTGAACACTGATTATTTATATGTATGGGAGATGGTAATCTGGACCAACTGATGAGTGCTAGTTTAGCATGAAATATGTATATTGGTGATTTATCTTTTCTGCATGTGTGTGGTCATGTGTATCAGTAGTGTGATAGTGTGGATAATGAAAGGGCTTGAAAGTCTGAGTTATATTTCTCCTATATTTACAATTAGGTTCCAGATATAAGAATGCCTGGTATTTCAAATCTTACATATTAAGCCTGCATTTTGCCTATCCCTCTTCCATGTATTTAAATGGATATTGTCCTATACATGAGGAAACAGAGTGACTTGGGGTCAACATGGGCAAGACAACAATATGGCATCAACATAGGATTTAGGAATTCTATCATCGAATTTTCAATGGCATGGATGGCTGAAGAGTTGGAGGTTGGAATAGGTTGAAGCCTGTCCATTAAAGTGTAAAGATTTGATATCTTAATATAAACTGAGCACTGATTATATTTTATGGGAGATGGTAATCTGGACCAACTGATGAGTGCTGGCTTAGCACAAAATATGTATACTGATGATTATTTATCTTTTCTGCATGTGTGTAGTCATGTGTATCAGTAGTATGAAATAGTGTGGATTATGAAAGGGCTTGAAAGTCTGAGTTCAAATTCCTATATTTGCATCATATATAGAAAGTGAAGCTGATGAATAGAGTGCATTATATATATTGAGAATGGTATTATATTAAATAATTTCTTTAAAATGACAATTAAAATCTCTAATTTAAAAATAAAACAAGTAAACTTTTTTTATTGAATTATAAGTGTAAAAACAAAGGATTGATTTATAACTAATTTTGTTTTGAAAATAAAAAAAAAGGAAACTCCAAAAATCTTTCTAGAATGGAAAACAAAAAAACATGCTAGAATATTCTTAAAGATGTTTACAATTGCTTACGAGTAACCTGAAAAAAAATTTTTTTGATTAAGGGATGTGAAAAAAGTATTTGTTCTTTTGAGAAAGTAAAAGAAAAACTTTTTTTACCATTAGAAATAATGAATTAGTTAATAACTTTGATTCATACATCTATTTTTTGATATATACACATGTATTATTATAAATGAATTGAATTTTGTATGTCTATAACAATTTCATGTTAAATTATAAACTATTATTCAGTACATCAGAGTGCTTATATATAGGTGTGTTTTATGTAAATCTATTGAGATATTTCTAAAACACAATGTGATAGATTTTTTTTTTTTTGCATTTTAATCAAAATCAGAATACTTAATTTATATTTATAGCTGTATTCTAGTGACCTCAATTTCATTTGTTTTAATTGTTATTAAATTTATATTTCATTGTTTAAATTATTCCAGTGAATTTATTTCTTCCTAAAATACTATAAAGTATTATATGTTGTATTATATTTCTTGCTCATGGTAACAGTTATAGAGCTTTTGCTCACTGCGCTAGATTTGTGTATAATGGTGTTATATAAAAAGGGTTTATAATTAGTGTTTATAGACATCCAGATGGTGATGATTTTATTATTTCTCTAATTCTGGATAGTGTAAAGGGAATATACTGTAAAACCCATGCACATCATTTCATTTTATTATTTCTTTAAAAATTAAGTTTATAGTTGGCCAGTATATTCATAAGCTAAACTCTTCATACAGTAGCACCACTAGTGCAAGTCAGAATAATCAACGGATGCAAGAAGGCTTGGGCATAAAATCCCTATCTAGTGTCTATTCATCCAGTATCCCCAGATGAGTTTCCAGCTGGTGACTTTTGTCAGTGAGGAGCCTTAGATCTAAGAGCACTGCACCTAGATCTTAGGATCTAATGCAACCTTCCAGTAGCAACCTTTTTATCTTATTAGCAAACTATAAAGCTTTGATTCCAAAATAAAAGCACAATTTCAGCTTGTATAGTTGTAGAAATTGAACTTAATTCAGTATCAACACTTTTTATTGACATTGGTTCTTTTATAATCACAATCACCATAATCCTATTGGGCAGGATTGGTTTTAAATCACTAAATATCACATGATCACCATTTCTTAAGCTTACACAAACTGTTTACACAGACTAAACTTTTCACACAGTAGCACCATCAATGCAAGCAAGAGTAATCAATGGATGCAAAAAGGTTTGTGCATAAAATCCCTATCTAGTGCCTACTCATTTAATATTCCCAGACTTGTTTGCAGTTTGTGGCTTTTATCAGTTAGGAATCTTGGATCTTAGAGCACTGCAACTAGATCTTAAGATCTAATGCAACCCTCCAACAGCCACTTTTTATCTTATTAGCTAACTATAAAGCTTTGAGTCCAAAATGAAAGCACAATGTTTTCAATTTAAGCTCATCAGCTTATGTAGATGATGAGGGTTGCATTAGATCCTAATATCTAGGTGCAGTGCTCTCAGATCCAAGACTCCTCAATGATGAAAGCCACAAGCTGGAAACTAGTCTGAGGATATTGGATGAGTAAGCACCAGATAGGGATTTTATGCACAAACCTTCTTGCATCCATTGATTTCTCTGGCTTGCACTGGTGGCACTACTGTATGGAGAGTTAACCTCTGAGTAAACAGTTTGTGTAAGCATAAGAAATGGTGATCATGTGATGTTTAGCAGCCAGTATTAATGGTATTAAATAGACAGAGCATTGTTATTATATTCTAACGGATTAGAACTTTTAAGTATGTGTCCAAATTATTATGTTGTATTGCTGTCCTGAGTTTGGCAAAGGTTAAATAATTAGTCTGGTCTATAATAAACCCATTTCAAATCCAGTCACAAGATTGATTGTTGATTTATATTTATTGTTGATAATTCATGATAATGAATGATTATTATCATTGTGTAATTCTAGGTAAACTTATAGTTAGTTTTGTGTTGATTTCTCATGCTCATTCCTCACTACATTCCCTTTATATTTAATTTTATATTTTATTTGGAGAATGATGGTTTTCCATCACCCCAGGTTCACCTCTGTTTTTTTATACCATTATATTATAATAGTATTCAAATAATTTATTACACATTAAGATCTATTTCTGATGGGAATAAATTGTGAAGAATGTTAATTGTCTTGTGCCTCTCAAGCTTAAATAAGATTACTTTTGTACTAAAATTAATTATATAAAATTTTAATGACTCTTAAGATTGATTAGTTAAGAGTTTCATTAACTAAATCTGGTAATAATTAATCTAAAATGTTGTTATTATGATTTTATAACTATTTAGGAATTCTATTTTTATTTCTTTAAGGCAGAAGAAATTTTATCTTGATCAGAGTCAGTACACTTAATTATTAAATTTTATTGTAAGCCAAGACTAATTATATAATTCCATATCAGCAAGAAGGTGGTTTTTGTAAATGTAAAAGAAATAATAAGAATGACCAAACAAATTAAGAGTCAGCATTTTTATTTGATAAAAAATATAAAATGGGATATAAAATATGTGATGAAAAGGGGGATCTTTTTCTTTAGAACTTGTTTGGTTCGTAGCAGTTTTTTTTTTTTTAAAAAAAAAGAATTAACAAAAAGCAGAACTTCAAATTAAAAATGTATGAAAACAATTTTAATGAGCAGAATATAATGGAGATTAGTGGTGATCTGATTCTATTAATCAGTACATCTAAATAATATGGATGTGACATGTATCATTAAATGTAGAACAATGAAACTTATGGAGGAGAGAAGCTTTAAGTATGCCAGATTCTCAACCCTCCTTAAATATAATATCCTCCTGAGAAATGCTGTCTGCTAAAGTCTGCTGAAGAAGATTTGGGTATCCTAAATCGAAGGAAGCCTCTGACAGAAAACCATTAATATTAGATCAACACAACAAGAGAATGATTAGCATGCATATATCTATATGAGAGCTCTGAACATTCTATAGCTAAAGGAAACTGGAAAGAAAATTATTCAAGTGGGTGATCTTACCATTTTTTATTCATTGTAATCCTGGGAATGAAATAAATTGATTTTATATATATATATATTCTTGTTATGTTCATATGCATATTTTCTATATAGCTATATATATATACATACATTTTTTCTCTATATTTAACATTTTTGAAATTGCACCTACACATTATAAATCTGTATATTATTATTGTAGTTTGGTGATGTCATGAAAGAGATCCATATCTTTAATCTCTCATGTTTCAGTTTTATTTTACATAGAGAAGAAAACAATATATGGATATTGATTTTGGTTTAGTAATTACCATATAAATTAAGTTGTCCTTATATTGAATATACAGGTCTACAGATACATATGCAAAGAGTCTAGTCTTTTATAGAATTATTATATATATTGTAACATGATAAAAATGATGACCTTAAGAAATGATCGAATACAACCTGAATAAAACATAGTCCAATCATGGGCCACCATTTTGTAATGAAATATTGATTATAATATGGGATGAGACTATAAAACTTTAGTATGTTTCAGAGTTGAAACATCATTCATAATAATATAAATGTAGCTTAAATGCAGAATGCCATTTTATAACAGCCCCAATGTTGGTGTGGCATTTTATAATAATCACCATCTATACATGACCATCATTGGCCAGTAGCTATTTTATAGCAATAATAATAAATCTTCTATCCCACTATCTCTCTAAATTTGTTCAATCAGCATTTATCTTAAAGTAAAAGAAATTGATGTATAGATTTTTAGACAACCACTTATTACTGAAACAATATGAAAATAAAAAGATAATGAAGAAATACCCTTATGATTCAAATATTATTTATAACAGATCTGTTATAACCTGTGTAAAATTATCTAGCTCAGTCATTGATCATATTGTGCAATAACAATATTTCCAATACATGATTATTTAGATTCTCTACTAACTAAAGTAAAATACTAATGACAATCTTTATTAAAACCTAATTTATTTAGCTAGTATTTAAAACAAAAGAAAGCAAACAAGATAATCACTTCAGATATCACCAAATCTATTCACTATCCCAAAATAAACTACAATAAGCAGTGAAATCACATATCACTATCCTAAACAATAATATATGCTGAAGATATCTAATTAATTTATAATCAAATGAGACCAAATTCAAATCAATAAATAACTAAGTTCTGATATATTTTTACTAATCAACTACTATATATAGTAATATACAAAATTAACAAAGCGTATGACACACTTGAATGTGAAGCTATCAAGATACACAGAAATTATTACACACTAAGCGCTTTCGAGGCCTTTTGCCTCATATTCATAGTGGTACTGTGAGCTGCAGAACGAAGAAATAGGGTGCTAATTTTGTATATTAAATTATCGAATGAGAAGTTTTAAAATCTTTAATATATATAGTAATGTAAATATAAGTTAAAATTCAATGATACTCCCCATCTAAATAAATTAGTTTCTAAATAATGATATTAATTAACATTTTATAAACCTAAACTATTTATAATGTTTAAATAAAATAAACCCTTGCTCAGTTTTATATCTAATTTAATAAAATGTTAAAAATAATATTAATACTTTATTCCTACTTTACATTATATCAAGATGCAATTATTACTTAAGTTATGTATTAAAATGAAACACTCTACAAGAATTCATTATCAATAAATCTATAAGATAATCTTGCATTTTGCTATACCCAATCACATCATATATAAAATATGCTGCAAATTTCTATTGGATATTTACCGAAATACAATCACTGATATTATTCACCTACTTAAATCTCCAGTCAATCGGTTATAAAAATGGATTTTAAAATAATTAAACTATAAAAAAAATGATTACTGGCAGTTCACCAAGCCAAAGATAGATATTAAGATATACTAGTTAATAAAATGTATGATCCCAGCTTCAAAGAAGTTTAAAAGTAATTAAGACAAATCATTCTGACTAAAACAGAACAAAATCTGCAAGATAAGCAAACTCTTACTAATTAATCATGAACTAATGAAATTATTTCTACCAGTAACATTGTCTTAGATAAGCAACCAAATATTTCAATGTAATGACAAATATAAAATTTATATCTAATCTGACTTAGTAATCATATAAAAGAAATATATATATATATATCTGTGTATAACCATATCTCACCAATATTGGTTTGATCTTGGATCAAAACCTAAGTGCCAAAAATTATCTTGTGCACTTAAAATAATAATTAAATAAATTCACCAAATGTTTAATCAATTCTAAATTTATTGGTTTACATTTAAAAATTTATAATGATATATATTATAACGATCGAAATGAATGTGATGACATATTTATGTATCGTTACAATATATATATAAAACAAAACAAATGATGTATGCAATAGACTAAAATCTTAGCCAATTGAAAAGTACAATACTATTTTTCTTTAATATATAAGTAATTGATAATCTATTATTATATCAGAATCAATAATGAATAATAAAATATGTATATATGAAACTCAAAAGTGTGCTGTATGACAATAGTACTACATAAATGGAAGGAGAGGTTTCAATTATCCCGACTTTAAATAGGATATACATTTTAAAAAAAATGTGATGCAACAAAAATAGATTTTCATTTATTTACTAATGTAATTTTTAAATAATTAAACAAACATAAAAATTCATTGTATTTAAACCCTTCTTTATATGAATATCCTCAAGTTAAATCTATATACATATAGATTTCATACCACAAGTAAATAGTCACATTTTCCTTTTACCCACTGGTCCATTGTAGCTTCTGTTTCTTTGTTTCTAACCTCAATGCATAGAGATAATTTTCCTTCAAGTAGAGTAGACAATTATTAATGATAACTATTGAGGATTTAAATTCAATTATTTTTGTATTTAAATTCTATTTTCCTTTCAAGTATACAAACATATCCAAATTTTTAAAATAACAGAATACTTGGGTGATGCAAAACTACACATCACTAGCTTTATTTTCCTTTTTATTGGTAATAATATATAAAGAGAATTATTTCACTGGAAAAATTCAGTTATATCCAAATGAGTAACAAATGCTAGCTTTTTTTTAAGTTAAGAAAGTGAAATTTTGATTGCTTAATATTACATGAAAGTTGAGTTAATTTATCCTGTGAAATTCAAATAGATAAATGAAATCTTAGATTTTAACAATGGAATATTTTTTATAGCTGACTTGCAATACATTGCATTTTGATGTTTTTTTTTTTACATTTTGCCATTTCCTCTGGAATTTCATCAATGAATTGCCCCGATTGAATGGGAAGATAGTTAAAATTTTTATCCTTCCATGATTTTAGAAATTAATCATTTTAACAATAAAATTTGATAAATTTTTAAAGACGAATATAAACACGTCTGTTTTATGCAATGATAGAATTATAAGAACTGAAGTCACAGAATTTCAGTTCTATTCATAACATACCCTTGCTGATTTCAATATTTTTAAGACAACTGTCCTCATTGATATAAAAAAAAGGTTTAATAAAATTTGACTTCAATTAATAAGTAAACTGAAGACTTTAAAATAATTGATACATTAAAAATAAAATCTTATTTTACAATTTCAATACTATTTTTCATTTTTAACCAAAAATAAAGAATTCATATTACATTTTCCATACTTTTTAATGAATATATATATATTACATATATTTTTAATATATTCCAATAAACAAACATATATGGAACATGGAATATTTAATTTTGTAATAGGTAAGTTGCTATGGTGAATGTAGTAACAGAAATTTAAATATGTAATAATTTAGTAAGAATGGTTTTATTCAAGTGATCTTTTTATGATTTACTTAATTATTCTCCAGAATCCATTTATTTATTCACTTATTTATATATATTTTCCTGAAATTGATCATAACCAATTTATAATTTGATGTTGATATTAATAATAAATAAGAATGTTATTTTAAAATATTAGGTTGCCATGGTTATTTAGTTAACATTTATATTTCAAGACCTCCATTATCCATAGATCAAGTAAAATGAAATTAAAGATCAACAAACTTTTTTATTATTATTTTTTAATATTGTGACATATTGCACTAATCTGGGCAGATACAATATATATTATGTCATGGTGAAGGGGATTTTTTAAATATATATTTACATGATTATATTTTTTATTATTACTGATGGGAAATGAATTGTAGATAATTTCAATATGTAAACTATTTCAATATATTAAAATCATCTACTTTTGGCATTCAATCATTTCCCTATTTGAATTATTTCCAAAGATTGACACTGCCTTGCATACTCATCATTCATATTGTTAGTTAAACTACTTGCCCTGAAAAGTAAAATAAAAAAACTGAACTAGTGTAAGAAAAGTACCACATCCAGAAAATAATTTTATTGTTGTCAATCTTATTTGAGGCATAATTTCTCTGGAAATTGGCACTTAAGGCTGGTATCAATCAGATCTTATAAATATGCTCTACAGAAAAAAAAAGAGAAACATTATAGGCTTTGCTAATCTCTTACAATAATAAATAGAAAGCAAGTGACCAAAAAATATAAGTAATTATTATTCATTTGATCTCGTTTATTGTTACATTAGAAATTTTATTATATATAATTTAAATGAAGCTTGAAATAATAAGGTATGCATATAATTGGGATAGTAATTCTCATTCACCACTTGTGAGGTTCATGTTAAGTACTCAACAAATGGTGAGGTGTTGTAGGGTAAAGTATAGCCACCTAATACAGTAAAAAAATGCACACAATGAAGTAGAGTGCCAATAATGTGGAGAGGTTTGGTACTATATATATATTATAAATTAATATATGTCATGAATTGAAAGAAGTTAACAATTACCAATACTTTGCTCAGATTATTAATATAGATTAAAACATCATGAATAAAATTGATCATAGAATCAAACATCAAAGAAGTGCTTTTGATAAAAATAACTTAATATTAAAAGAAAATATGGCAGTGTATTTAAAAAGGAAATTTTTTAGTATCTGTGTTTTACAGTTTACATATGGATCTGAAACATGCATACTTAATAGAAGAACAGTAGACAGATTTCAGATCATTCACTAACATATGGAGAGATGTGTGTTGAAAGTAGCAAGAAGACATTGGAAATAAAATACATGACTGAGAGAACAAACATGTATCACTGACAACAATGAAATATTTAAGAGACTGAAATGGAACTAAATTGGCTATATTGCTAGAAAAGATAGCAATAGATGGACAGTTAAAGTTATAAATTGGATCTAAAGAAATAATAAAAGACAACATGTGATATGGTTGGATGAAATTAAAAAAAATTGTCTGATATAGAGAAAAGAAGCTATGGATCAGAGAAATTGGATTACTCTCAAAGAGACTTTCATTCATCAGTAATGGTTGATAATGATTATGATACAAATTGCTTTATCATATGATATAACATTCCATAAGATTAACATGATAAAGTGTCACATGTGATAATGCCCAAATTGTTATTCTTTTGCAAATAAATGATATCTTTTGTTAGCCATATGATATGATATATTTATATAACAGAAAATTCCGACATCAACATGGGAGAATGCAAGATGGAACGCTAAATATTCATTAATTAAGTATAAACAAATAATAATTATTGATGTAGTATAATTGAAGTAGATAATCTGATAATACGATATAATTTCCGTAATAACAGCATGCTAGAATCTTGCAAATATTAACATGCAAATCACTATCTTTACCAATAAAAGATCAAAAAATATCTTCTAGTAGCTAAAACATTCACACAATTTACAAGACTGAAAATAATTATATTTCAAATATTCACAATCATATAAGTAATTTATTATAAATATCTATTTATAAACACATATTTTATTAGTTATTTATGTATTTATAAGTGAAGAAATCAATATTAAATTAATTAAATTATATAAGAAATAAAAAATATTTGTCATAAATGAAATTCTCGGGATTAAATAATTTACAAAAAAATAGTTATAATGAAATGCACTAGATGGAGATAAAAACAATTTGTATTTTAACTGTAGATGAAAATTAAAATAAATACTGTACATAACAAAATATCAACAGAAAAATAGACTAGCATGTATATATACGAATATATTTGTAGTTCACAGACTGGTTTGTGTAATCATTGTAAAACTAATTTCTAGAGCAGTTTTTTTTTTCCCTTTAGAGTTGGATTGACCATATGTATGTAATATAATAATAACGACGTGAACAATAAAATTAAATAGTAACTAAGTAAAAACTAAACGTAGAAAATTATATTATAGGTATGGATATATATATTTTTCAATCATTCATTAATGTCCTATTCATTTAAATATACTGTACTTACAACGTGAAAATATTGTTTAGTTGATTAATTAATTAAATTTGACTCAATTTATAAACTTAAAAGTTGTTGATTTTTATAAGATATTACAATTACATCTATATGCAGCTGTAAAATACAAATGATATACTAATGCATGAACTCATATGCAATGAGATCAAGTAAAAAATAATAGTAAAAAATTTCTGTGTGTAGTTAGAAAGATAAATATATATGTATTCATATATACATGAGTGCGTATAGAACACCAGCATAAATGCATAGATACTTGTATGTCTGTGGTCAAGTTTAAGAAATACTGCAGGTTTTTTTTCTCAGTAGCCTGGTAGTTCTTAACTAAAATATCATATGAGCTTTTTTGAAAGCAGGGAAATTATGGGCCTTATTTCTCAAAGATTATAACCAAAATTACAGTTAGGGGCCATAGGTATAAAGTTCTAAATGTCTCGTGATCATGAACCGATGCTGCTATTTGAAATGACCTTTTATTTAGCTGTATACAATTGAAAATCACTGTCAAATGAAAGAAGACCTAATATTAAATGTGATTTTGTTGGACTTTGTGAAGTGAGAAAAAAAGGTTAAGAAATAATTGACTTGAAAATTAGACATGCATATTATATAAAGTCATAAATATTATTTGTCAAGCGTTGGTGGCCTAGTGGTTAGCATAGCTGCATTCCAAGCAGCTGGCCCGGGTTCACTTCCTGATCAACACATTTTATATATATATAAAAATATTGGAAATACAATTGGAGTAGGATTCATTATAAATTAAAAAGTGAAAAAACAACATTGTGGAGATTGATGATACATCAAACAGTGGCGAGATTAAATATAATGGAAAAATCAGATAATTTAATTTTATGCCCTAACAACTTTTGATTCTGAAAAAGAAATAGATTATATATAAATGCATAAAATGTTTTCAATCAAACCAAGGTAGAATTTATGTTAGAATTAGTAAATAATTAAAAGATAAAATTGCTATGGGTGAGTTTATCTATAATAATGAAAATAAGAGAGGTCATACAATTGAGGAGTTTTCAGAAAAAGAAAAACTGTTCATTATGAATTCTTTCTTTGAGAAAAATACTAAATGAACATGAAAAAATCCTAATGAAATTATAGATGAATTAGATTATGTATTGATTAACACAAAAGATATATTTTAAAGTTGAAACATTCCTAGTAGATTCAAAATAAGAAGCAGTTATTAATTAATTAGATGCAAAACTAGATAGACAAGAACTATTGAACAAATAGTACCAATAGTTGGTACTTCTAAATTTTAGAAACATTCCAATAAATTTAAATTAGAAATTGTTAATCATTTTAAAATATTGACTGACTTTGAGCAATATTTAAACTTAACTAAAATCAATAAGAAAATAATTGATGTTATATTGAGAACTATAACAAAAACAATAATCCAGCAATAAATTTTCAACTGAGATAAAACAATGTATGAAAAGAAGAAGGAATATTAAAAAATGTTAATTTATAAAATATTAAATATCTGGAGGTTTCTTGAAGATATGAAAGAAGTAAATAATGATATCAAGACATAACTGCAAATTAACAAAAAATGATAGAGAAGAAAATAAAAATTTCAAAAATGTAAAATAACATCTTCAGCTATAAGGAGAAAATGTAAACTGAATACTAAAAACAGAGATCTCATCCTGAAAAACATGAATGAGTTACACAAAGAAGTATGAGAAGAAGAAAACAAAATAATGAATACAATTATTATATCTCAACGCCAAGAAATTTTAAAAAGAGATGGGATTTGCAATTAAATCTACAAAAAAGAAAAAGTTCCTGGACATGATGAAGTTATTATTGATATCCTAAAAGTAGAAAGTGAGAAAAATAAAAAAATGGCAAAGTTATATACAAAATGTTTAAATAATAAATGATTGGAAGACTGCAATAACAATATTGACATTTAAAAAAGTGATAAAGAAGATATTAAAAATTATAGATCAACCTCTTTTATCCATTCTATTCCAAATCTTTATCAAAAAAATTACATTTTCTCTACAACAACCTTTGGATTCAAACCAACCAAAAGAACAAGCTGGATTTAAAAGTGAGTTTTAGCACAAAATGTAACATCTAAAGGTAGTGGAAAGTTATGTAAAGAATCAATAAATATGAGTTGCCATGGATTTGTATATTATAAAAGGGCATTTAATTCTTAAATTTGTTTGTAATGATTAAATCAAGATATATAGCTAAGATATTGTCATATTCTGGAGTGTGTTTATTAAAATTCAACAATAATTCTTAAATTATATACTGATACTAAAAAGATTTAACATTGAAAAGAATATATTCCAGGATAATTTTATATCTCTAAAACTTCAGCAGCAGTTTTCTCCAAATCTTTTTATAACAGTTTTACAAAAAGGTCATTTGTCTCTTATTATATCTTTATTTATATGAATTTTAAAAGAATGGGGAAGTGTGGAGGTGTTTGTTATATCTATAAAAAGGATTTTATGTATTAAATTGCAAAGCCAAGAAATTAAAAATAAATGGAGATTATTTAAATCATTAATTTTTACAATTAGTATGATTGTTTTTACAAATAAAATGCTTCAGAGCTTCAGGAAATGCTGCAAGATTTATCAGATAGAAACAAGAAAGAAGAACTAAACATAAATCTTATAAGACTAAAATAATGGTCAATGGATTTTCTTAGAAGAAAATAATGATTTATAATCTTGAATTAGAAGAAGTTGATAAATACGGTTATCTTGGTTAGAGTATTAAAACAAGAAAGAAAACATAACAGATATAATTAATCACAGAAATAAATTTAAATAGGGGGAAAATGCATTAATATTAAAAGGAAGTATATCTTTATGTTTGAGAAAAAAATATGTTTTAATAATTCTTATTTATGGATCTAAGATTTGGACACTTAAATAGAATAACAATACAAAAACTTTAGACTCAATGAAATATGAAGAGATAAATATCAGGAGTAACAAGAGAGATTGAAAAAAATATTTTGGTGAAAGAACAAACAGGGGTGTTATTGATATCATTGAAAGAATTAAGAGACTAAATGCAGCCAAGTTGCTAAAGGAAATGATAACATATAAATAACTGGCTGCTGGAGTCCAAGAGATTGTAAAAGATCTAGGAAAGAACCACATGTAAGCAGGATACATGAAATGAGTAAATTTTTTAATGTGGTGCAAAAAAGAAAAATTATGATTCAGCGAAAGTGGATTCAAATTGGAGAGATCTTTATTCTGCAGTGGATAGATAATAGTTAACATAATAATGATGATTATAAAGTTTATTTAAATATATGATAAACTAATTTCAGTTAGAGATCTGAAGATGATGTCTTTTATAGCCAGTTACCATAATTAAATTGAGACTCAGATCGATAACATTAATTTTTCATACATTAAATCTTTAGTCTATTATTTGTGACATAATAAAATTATTTATTTATTAGTAAAAATGATTTTACAAATAAGGAAAATAATGAAAATACTTTAAAACAAAATTACCATGTAAAAATTAAAAAAAAATCCTTTTTGACTTTACTAAAATAATGCAAAAACATGAGGCAAAATTCTTCATATAGTAGTGCCATCCAGTGCATGCCGTAGTAATCAATGGGTGCCAGAAGGTTTATGCATAAAATCCTTATCTAGTGCCTACTCATCTAATAGATCTAGATTAGTTTGTGGCTTATGACTTTCATCAGTCATGAGCCTTGGATGTAAGAGCATTAAACTTAGATTTTTGAATAATGCAACCCTCTAGCAGCCACTTTTTAACTTTTTAGTTAACTATAAAGCTATGATTCCAAAATGAAAACACCTTTTCAACCCAAGATCATTCACATGTATAGTTATATAGATCTGAACCCAGTTCAGCATTTATACATTTTAGTGTCTTTGGCTCTTTAATAACCATAGTCTCCATCATCCTATTTGACAGGATTGTATTAAACCACTAAATGTCACATGATCATTATTCTTTATGTTTGCACAAACTATTATAACAGAAACCAAACTCTCCATATGGTAGTGCTATCCAGTGCAAGCCAGAGTAATCAATGGATATTGGATGGGTAGGCACTAGATAGGGATTTTATGCACAAGCCTTCTGGCATCCATTGATTACTCTTGTTAGCACAAGGTGGCACTACTGTATGGAGAGTTTTGCTTTTGTTTAATTAAAATATTACTAAGATAGCTTATAATATATTTGAAATATGCAAACAATCTTTTAAAAGAAATAAAAATGTGCCATTTATCTTGAAACAAAAAAAATTCCTACTCCATTACGCAATGAGTAACTGAAGGTAATACCATTCTTACTCTCTGGTTATACCTGTCATCTAGGGACAAAAACAAAAACATAGATTTATTATCTTAAAGATAAATTGTTAATTGGGGTAAAATCATGACAAATGAATAAGTAATACAAAATAACCTGAGTCCCAGGGCAGAATCAATGTAAACAGAATAATAGTTGCAGTGCTACTTTGGTCCAAAACCAAAATGGATCTGATAAAGATTAATGTGGATAGAAGAAAAATGGATAAAAAGAACAACAGCATGAACATATCACAGAAATAAGAGTAAAATTTTCAGGCAATTAGAAAATTTATGACTAATCTTAACAATTTAACAAAAGTGGAGTTTGATGAATTTAACATGACAATTTTAAAATATGGTCAGTATTCATTCAGAAGGTTAAGGACAAATGATGAGATGTTGCTTGCTATTGATTATTATTAAATGCTATCCAACTGAAACTTTTCTTCTCAAAATATTGAAAACATCTTCAATCATTACTTAGAATGAAGTTCCAAACATAAGAAAAATAAAGTTGCTAAATATAAAAAGTTTAATTTAGAAATAAATAGTTTGTTTAATATCCACATCATTTAAATATGACTTTGGCTAATATTTTCAGTGACCTTAATTACAAGAGAAAAATTGACAGTTATACATGTGATGAAAAACAACTCTTATCTTAATATGTTAAAAAATGACATTATCAGTATTATTTTTATAATCATAAAAGAAATAAGTCCACTACTATTCTCTTAATTATACCCTAATGACAATCTCTTTATATTTGACAATGAATCATAGAGTGAAATTCATCAATTGAAGCTGAAAATAACAATAAAGAATCAAATGTAAAACATGGTTTAATAAAAATAGATTGTTCTATGACCCAATGACATTAGATCAAAAATGAGAGACTTCAATGTTTTGTTTATAGGGATGCTTAGGATTACAGATGTAGATATTTAGGAAAAATAAGAGAAAAAGTAAAATACATGATTTGGAGAAAATAATAAAATCAAATCAGAAAGACTAGTAATAAAAAGTAATAAAAGGTGACTTGAGAAAGGTATAGAAAGAAATTGAATTGGTCATATGTTTATAAGTATGGGAATGTTAAAATATGTGTTTGAAGAGACTATAGAGGAAATGAGAGAAAAATATAAAAGGAAGTGCTTGTATAAGATCTTTAAAAAATAGCTTTGAGTATTTGAAGATCATTACATGAAGTAAGAATTTGTAAAATGTGTTTTGATTTGTGATCTAAAATCTGACTTTATTAAAATAGATTTTACACATGCACACACAAGTGAAATGAATTTTAAAACATTTTTTTTTTGTATTGGAATATCCCACATTTCAACTGTACTATATCACAAAACATTCTCCTATACAGAAATTCAGATGACCATCTATCATTATGCATGCATTTCATAAATAACTTCATTCATAAGATGATCTAGAAAAATAAAACACCCAAATCTCCATACCCAGAATGACAACTTTATATTTTTCCATTACATCACTCTCAAAGATAGAGAACAGTATATATTATCTCTTATGAGTTTGTAAAAAGACAAACAACCATTGCAATAAAGAATTATTAAGCTTTTCTTTTTATCAGTGCATCTCTCAACAGTATTACATCACAACCATCCATCAGTGAAAAAACTTATACTCCTCTCTGTATTACTCTTGCATTTCATGAACAACCTTTGCTCATCAGATGAGCTAGAGGTAACAAATGCCTGACTCTTGCATCTAACTTAAAACACAATTTTTTTTAAATTTAAGACTGTCTTCAGATTTAGTCATTTTATTCTTATATTAACTCCCATATTTTCGAATTCGGAATTATTTTTATATGACCATAGATAGCCAATTCAGTCATTGATTGAAATATTGGTTGCTGCGAATTTAGTTATATTTATCTGAAAGCAGAAA
This sequence comes from Epiperipatus broadwayi, assembly GCA_028023455.1. NCBI lineage: Eukaryota > Metazoa > Onychophora > Udeonychophora > Euonychophora > Peripatidae > Epiperipatus > Epiperipatus broadwayi. The sequence goes on along the minus strand of JAQFVV010012444.1, from coordinate 4,490,711 downwards.
CAAAAATTATAAACTATGAAAAACTCATTAACAAGTTGACAATGGATACTGGATTCATGATTTCTTTGTAAAAACATATTGTAATGGGTAGGAAATTTTTATCATTGTCAACTTCTAAGACAATGCAATGTCATTGCAAACACATTATTCTATCTTCAGCAATTCAATTCATATCTGCACTGGAAAACGGTTCAATTTTACTAATCATATTTTTAATATACGATATTCTTGATCTGCCTCTCAGTCTTCTTTCTAAAATTTTGTTTTCAAAAATATTTTTTTTAGAAATATGACCCAAAAACTTAATCTTTTTTATTTTTATCAGTCTTCTTTTCCATCCAATTTATTCTAGTTAATCTTCTCCAAGGCCCCATTTCTATTCCTACCAATATTTTTCTTGTTTTCAATACTTTTATTTAGCAATAAAGTTATTTTTATTTTGAAAAGCATGTTTCACTAACACTATTTTTTTAATCTCAATAAAATAAAGTATTATCATCACAAATCATATTTTCTAGATAACAAAATTCCTTAACTTGTTTCTAAACATATATTATTTATCCATATCTTAACAACATTTTTTATCTTCTACCTGTCTAACCACCATCATCCTAGTTTTATATAAACATATTTAACATCTTAATTATTTTATTCATTTTTTTTTCTGAGTATGCAACTACATCATCTGCATAATAAACACAATATGCAGTTCATTAATTTTAATTCATTTAGTTTTTTTTTCTATGATCCTCAATAAATAAATTGATTAAGTAGGGGGATAATGACTGCCCCGCTTCACATCCCTTCTTACAATAGCAATAGTTGCCATAGACTATTTCATAATTTACCTTGAGTACTTCATAAACCATCATCAGGCTAAAAGAAAAAAGATAAATACTATATACCCCAGTAAAAAGGTGACAGTTTTTACTCCAAAATTCCTGCAGCACCATCTCTAAATCAACATATATGTTACATAGTGACATAATTTATCTATTCACAAAAATTGTAAGGTGCTAGAATGTCTGGATTATGAATAGTGTGACTGTGGGTTTCAAACTTTAATATCAATATGGAACAATCTGCAAACATTATATTTTGTTTTAAATTAGACAAAATTACTGGTGAAAGATTTGAACCAATTCAAATTGTCTTTGGCAGTGAAACCTTTAGTCGTAAAAATATTTTCAAATAGTTTCTATGATCTCATGATGGACACAAGACATATTTTATGTTGTAACTCTTGATCCAGATATGTTAACCCCTTAAATTTTTATGAACTTTGTTGTTACATAACACACACGAAATGGCATTACAGAAAGTTTGGGAAGAGAACCAGTCACTGAGACATATCTTTGGCTCAGCACATGTACAGATGCAGTAGCTCTTCAACCAATAATAAAAATTGTACTCTATGAGAGTCTATTGGAAAAAAATAAAGCTTCAAAGCTCTATCGACATTTGAACATAAATTATGGGTCTGTACCTAATTTTACCTAAAATGTAGATTTCAAGTTAATTAATGTAGTAGAAGTGGTTTTTAACCATTTTGTGTAATACCTCTTTTAATATTTAATAATATAAAATTAAATATCTTTTAAAATTACATAAATGAGGTATAGGTTCAGAGCCATCTTAATCGGGGAATATTTAAGAGAGAGGAAACTAAGACTTAAGATTAAAACTTTAGAGTTTGTCAAACATTTATTTGAAGTTGGTTCAAATTTGGAAAGAAATAAGAAATAAATAAATTTAACACTCCTACATCACAAAGATTTTAATTATAATGATTTTACAACTTGTTTAAAGTAACAATAATAACGACAAAATAATACTATCTGAATATTTAACCATAGCTTTATATTAATTGGTGATTTTAATTGACTATTCGATGATAAAAATGGAGCTGTACATCATTTATGTGATTTGTTAGATGAGATTGAAATTGATTTCAGACTACTACTGCACTTTCTAAACAATTTTTATATTTCCAAAAACAGTTTCTCTCACTTTACATCTAAAAACAAACCTTTTGTAGATACAGTGGTAGAACTTGGGATTGATCCAATGCTGTCACTTCCGGCAGCGTTCGAGATTCTTGTGAATTCTCGATCAACAAAACCATTTGATTTTTTTATGCATTCTAGATCCATCTACTTGTAAAAGAAATAATTGCAAATAATATTTTTTTCATAATCGATTTTTACTTTTATGAGTTGGGGAAGGGGGAGGCTTTAGTTTAGAAAAGCCAAGGTTTGCTCAAGCAAAAAAAAAGTTACGATTTTGTTCTTTGCTAACATTCTGGGAGGAAGTGGTAACTGTTGAACAACAAAAAAAAAAAAACTATGCTTCTATGTGAGATTTACCTTTTCATGAACAAATCAATAAAAACAATGATTTATGATTATTCCGTTTAATTCTCAAATGCTGGACAATAAATGTTTAAAAAAATATTGCAATATTAAGTGCGTTTGTGTGTGTGATGGGGCAGAAAATTATCTGTGCTAACCATGATTAATGACACATAACTATTCGGTTTATAACATTGATTGACATTAGTGGGAAAAACAATTGCTAACAAATTATCTTAAGTTCATCACTGATAACCACTACCACTTCAATGCCAACAAAAAAAAAGCCAGAATGTAAAGACAGTAAAAAAAAAAACCCCACAGCTATTGTCTAAAAGTATGATTGTAATGTGAAACCAGAACAATCACAAGCCAACAAAATAAAAAAAATAATAAAAACTTTGAAATTGTTGCTATCCACAAATGAGAACACAAATGATAATCATTGTAAATAACTTTCATTGTAAACAACTAATTGTGAATAAAGTTTGTTTGAAATGAACTATTCGGTTTAATTCCTAATTGTTGGATTACAAGTGTTTTTTAAAAAATAATATTGCATACAACAACGAATATGTTTATGGATACATGCGTTTGTTTGTGCATATATATATTGTGCAGGAAATTATCAGGATTTTGCAAAGCATATTTAAAAATTGAGTGGGAAAGTATATAGAAATTCATAACAGAAAGTAGTATAGACGATAATATAATACTTGATTTTTAACAAATATATTATTTTTGCAAACATACTTTTAAGGCATGTTTCAATAAAATAAACATACAAATAAAGTTCAAAGGCTACTTACTACTCGATTAAAAGAATATAATTGAGATGAAGAGTTTAACAACAGAAAACAATGAAACGTGAAAAAATTGATCCCGGAAATAGCCTTGTTAATGTTGAAAGAATTAAAAATCATTAGATTTAAAATAACGGTGAGTTGAAGGTTGGGCAAAAATAAAGACAAATAAACACAGTTGTCACTTGTAATTATGAAGCAAATAAATTCTGGAAAAATATAAGTTTGTAAACAAACCGGATTAATATCAAGACATTGATAAAATACCTATTTTAATAATTACCCTACTGCAGGGCTTCTTCAGTAGCCCCTCACAGAGAAACGGTAAAACAAAGGAAACACTCTACAGTCTTGCCAACTGATAAATGATGAGGATTTGAGGATTTTACGTCTTAATTTATTGTCTAGATAAGAATAGCTAGATATCCATTTACCGACCGATGTTAGATGGTTACATAGCTTTTCACAAAAATAATAATAACTGATGGTAATAAAATAATAATTACAAATACTTAGATCAGATTATTACTACAAATGAAAACAATCGATTAAATTAATCATAGAATTAAATTTGGATAAAATGCTTCAATAAATAATAATAATATTAAAAAAAATAAATATGCCCATATATTTAGAGAGGTTTTGTAACAAATATATTGGCACTGTTGTCATATAGATCTGAGACTTTGGCGTTTACTTAGATGAGAAAGCAGATATATTTGAAATCATTGAAATATTTCAGAATTTGAAATGGAAGAATTCGCTACGCTGCTAATGATAAAAGATAGCCATTTGAATTCTTATATTGGATCTCAAGAGAATTATGAAAGATATAGCAGTAAATCGCATATGAAGTAAATGTTAGGATTAAAAAGCTGTGGATTAAAGAAACTGAATTAAACTTGATATTTTTATCTCATAAAGAATCGATAGTGGCTAAAATGATGATGATGATATTTGTTTATATTCTCTCATATATAGGTGTGTACATATTATATATATATAAAATACTGAATCCAAAGATCAGTTTATTGAAACATTTTTACACAGTACTAAGACTACTACGAGATTTTAAGCAATTAAATATACGTCTACTAAGAGTCAATGATATTCCACTTTTATGGATTTTTAAATTTAAAATATAAAATAAAAAAAGTAATGGTTACTTTAATTTAAAAAATAATCAAATTTATATCAAAAACAAAGATTATTATTTAAGTAACAAGTATATTGTCTATACTGAACTTAAAGTAATTTAGAAGGGATTTGAATTCAGACTTTCAAACTCCCTACAGCTATTTACTCCATCTTATGCAACCAATACACATGACCATATACATGTAAAAAAGATCAATGATTTCCAATATAAGTATTTCGTGCTGAACCAGAACTCATCAGTTGGTCTGGATGATCATTCCCCACATATATATATAATAACTGAAACCCAGGCTTATTATATACCTGTGTCTATATATGTAATATATAGGGTATATGAGCACAGACTTTCAGATGACCCATCACTCTCCACTCTATCTAATAACACTGATGCAAGAGTGGAGAGTGATGGGTCATCTGAAAGTCTGTGCTCATATACCCTATATATCATATATATATATAATCAGTGCTTAGTTTATATTAAGATAGCAAATCTTTATATTTTAATGGGTATGACAACAATTCAACAAAGACTTGGAGCATTCCATCATCAGATTTTCAATGATATCGATGGCTGAAGAATTGGAGGGTGGAGAAAGATTGAAGCCTGTCCATTAAAGTATGATGATTTGCTATTTTAATATAAACTGAGCACTGATTATATGTGTGTGTGAGAGATGATCTGGACCAACTAATATATATATATAGGAGATCAGTTACCTTTTTCACATTATGTGGTCATATACATTGGTTGTATAAGATGGAATGGATAAATTGTAGAGAGCTTGAAAATCTGAATTCAAATTTCTTCTAAATTAGATATTATTTTTTTAATATAAGTTACGCATCTCTTTAAATTTAGGTAGTTAGTGGTTCTATACATGTTATAATTTTTATTAAAAGACATCACTACTATTTAGATGATGGACAGAATAGAAAGAGGATATGTTCATTTTGGTTAATACGGTTTTTTGGTATATGGGCTATACCCAACATCTTCCGCTTTTGTTTTTTAAAAAAAAAACCAATTTTATATCATATTACATAATCAAAGACAGTTTTACCCCCCCCCCCCCAATTAATAAGAAAACATTTGCAAGGCAATAGAATTTTACTTATCTGGCATAAAGAAGATTAATAAATAGACAAATAGATAAATGTAACAGGCTCAGTGTAGACATAAAACAAGGATCCGTAATCACATATGGTTGAATAATGTTCAGATATAAAAAGTAAGTACATATAATCATTATAGCACTACTCTATTTTAAAAATAATGACTGCTATCTTGATAGGACATTATATTGGTCTATCAAAAACTAAGTTGCTTCCAATATAAACAAAATTTCTGCTTTTTTATAGAGTGATTTTGAATTATTGAGTACAAATAGACTTTTTTGCCTTATTCGTGTATTCTTTTTTTAATTCTCTTTTTTCCTTCTTCCTGTCTTTAGTCACTCCAGGTAGTTTAAGATTCCAACACTGTGAATCTCTCATGCTGTCAATTATCACTCTGCATTAAATATGATAAGTAGAATGTGTGCTTGTGCATGCTTAATTACATTTTACTTGGGGAAAAAATATAGAAGAAAATATATCTCCACTAGTCTCCACCTTTGAGAATAATGAATATTAATTTTTTTTTTAAAAAAATGCCTTTGTTCACATTAATGCATTAAAAAGTTAAAAAATAAATTTGCTTCAGCTTTTATGGTATTCTGTATATCATGTGACCAAAAATAAAAGTGTGGAATCTTACTATTTAGAAATGGTCTTAATTCTACTTTCTATCAATTTTTATGGCTTCTTATCACGCAAGAATTACAATTTAACATTTTAAAGATTATTCTTCATTGTCTTGCTGCTGTGTATATAAAAAAAAATACATATAATTTTTATTTGAGTAAAATATAACTAAAAATGTTTCTAAATATAAGTGCCCCATACTTTTATTTTTGAATGCATATTACCAAGAATACTGTGAAAGCTAAAGAAAATTCATGTTTTTATTTTTTAATGCATTAATGTGAATAAAAGGTTTTTTCTATTTTTTAGTTTTATATGTGTAACTCAAATTTAAAAAAATGTTAAATGAAATATACATTTAAAGTGAATTCCATATAAAATGAAACATTTAATATTGTCACTTATTATTTGCTAAAATTGTTGGCAAGCACGAAAAAAATGCATTCACATTAGGAATATGTATGTGCACAGGATTAAATTATAAGATTTTATCTACACAGATATAAAAATAATTTAAAAAAATTCTAATTACAACTCCAGTGTGTATCTCTGAGAGCAGACTGAAATTCCAGATACTCATTATTGTATTCCATGGAATTACCATTAGAAAAGTTTAATAGTTAATTTTAAAATACATCTGAAAAATTGCATCAATAGAACATACTTTTTAAGAAAATTAAGTACAGGATAATATTATTGGTCAAAATAGTTTTCAGGCATGAATACAGTTTTTCAGTCAAAAATTTATTGCCTCTTTTATTGTAAAAGAAAACAACAACATATATTTATAATATTTCTTTAGCAAACAAGTATTTTATAAAATAGTGATGTTTTCTTAAATATGTCTTCATGACTATATGCTTGTGTAGCAATGGTTACTATATCTGAGAAATGGGAAATACTGTGCTTTAAAACACAGATTTTGTAATATATAATTTATCATTGAATAGCATTTTCTTTCATTAACTTTGACTGTGCTTTACTAATCCAGTTGTTACAGTTTAAAATTATAAATAGTTTAAAATTGCATATATATATAATATTATAAATCTGTCTGTATTTCTTTGAAGCAATATATGTAATCTTATAATTAAATATTAGTAAATACAGTAATCAAAAATTTTGAAAAGGACAAAAAATAGAAAGCATTCCTAAGTGACAATTATATTTTGTGTCCTTTTCAAAATTTATGGTTACTGTATTAATTATAAGATTATATATATGTATATTATACAGTGGAGGCATGCTATATGTTACATTTTGTTTCTAGCCTTTACACACGTGCCATAAGTAGCATAAAATTGCTTATTTTGTTGATAAACTTTGATTAGAATAGAATACATATTGTTTATTGAATTTCAAATGTACAGTGCTTTTCAACAACGATATATATCTATATCATCAAAAACCAAAAAGAGGTTGCCTTGACAACAGTTTGAAATTGTTGATTGATATTGATATTGGGATTGTCTAAGTGGTTTTTAGTGATTATTTACAAATCCATTCAGCCTTGAACTTATTATTACACTTATTATTTATATATATAATACTTTTTATATTATGGTATGCTACATAAATTAAAATTATAGGTTAAATAAAAAAATTTTAAATAATAATAATATAGTTATTAATAAAAAATTGAGGGTACATATTTACATACATTTTTTATTCATTGAAAAAATAAAAACAAGAAAAAAAACACTACCATATTTTTATTTTTTAAATAAAGTAAATGGTGAAATGTCTGATTTTCATTCAAATTAAATATGGTCTAGATGATATTCTTTGTTTTTCAATAACTTTTTCACTTATAGAATAATAATAGACTCTTGTTATCATATATCTATAATCTCTCTAATTATTTTGATGTTTTACAGTCAGTGTTAACTTTAAGTATGTTTTTAAATATTGTAAAATATTTAGCATTACACTCAGAAAATGTTTTATTATGCAAAATACTGCACATTAAATTTGGAAAGGATAATAAGAGAGGAATAAAATCCATGTGTTTTTAACATAATTCAATTTTTTTTTTATTAACAAACATGATCATTTTTGGTTCACAAAGATAAAAAAGCGCTGCTGGATTAATTTAAATTTCTTTTACAAATTTTATTTTTAATTTACATATGGTATTCAGAAATAGAAAATGGCTGCTCAAGTATTATAAATGTATTAAATTTGTTAATTTACACATTTTCTGTTTGCTTATTTACATTTTTAGGGATAACATATAATTGAAGTCATGTATTTTGATATAGTATAGTTTATATCTTCAATATATACATAATAATTTTAAACAATAAGCTGTCAACAATATAAAATTACTGTATACATCAACACAGCCTTCATGCTTAAACAAACCAATAGAATATCAATAAAGGCAACACTACAAGTAGGCAATAAATGGAAATCTGGAAATCCATTTATTGTGTAACTGAAGTGTTATCTTGACAAGAAATTACACAAATTCTATTGGTTTATTTAAGCAAGAGAATTGTGGTATAATTTACATATATTTATATACACACAAATATAAGTAATTATACATTATATTGTATTCTATAAAACTGTCAAGTAAATAAAATGCATTAATATAGTATAAAATATAATTTATTTGGCAGATGTTTTTTACAAAATTTAGTAATTTATTTAGATCATTATTTCTGTTATAAAAGAATTCAAAAGGAATAATAAAATTGTTGAATTAGTTTTTATAGTATATATATACGCGTACATATTACTGCATTAAAAAAATATTGGCTTCAAAAATATATTCTGAAATCCATTTTCATTCTTCCATTACTGTGGGAACAAGAGAAAAGTTTAAATATGCTCACACATTTTTTTTTTTTTGCAATTATAAAATGATTTTTTTTAGAAAAATGTACAAGAGCTTATTGCAGAGTAAGAATGTCTCCAGAATTCCTTCTTTGAGTTAAAAAGAAATAATATGCAGTAGCTACCTTCGAGATGTTGAGCATTTTGTTATTTTATCCTCTACCTAACATTTTTTGAAAAAATAATTAGCTACTTAATAAGATCAGCTATGGATTAGCCTCCTTGAAAAATAATCTTAACTTTGCAAAATTTCAACTTCTGAAGTAATTTTCACATTCCCGCCAGATTCAAATTCATGTTGGGGACACGTGGATCATTCCATCATAATAGCCTTTCTATATTTATATATCTAGCTTTCACCCTTACATATATATTAACTAGTTTATTTGAAAAATTACAGTGACCATTTCAATCGTATTTGCTCTTTTCCTATTGGATTATAACATTGTTTATTCTTAAAAACTGTTAAATGAGATATTTCAAATTTGAATTCCGTTTTTAAAATAGAATGGAATTTTAAATGAGTCATCATAAAAGAATGAAAATATGTTTTAAAATGTAAAATTAAATTTATTAGTAGTAAATTTGGCATTTATGAAAGCAATTTTTGTTACCCAGTAAAAACAGTTTCTGCTTTGTCAAAATTATATTTTTACGACTTGTCTTTTAAAAACAATATTTTAAAATAAAATCTAATTGGAATCATGTAGCTTTTTGGTTTAAAATAAATATTTTAACAAATATGTTGCATAAATAAGTTTAAATACGTAAAAAATAAATTGCAGAAATATTCAATTTTTTTTCAGAAATATTAAAATAATAAAGCATGTTTTAAAATGCCTGGAACCAAATAATCTATCAGAGTATTGTCAGCTTGCTTTCACACTCAAATTTAAGGGATAATTGTATGAAGTCTACACAATATTGACATCTTGAGATTTTTTTAAAGAAATAATTTGGTTATGATTCCTGTGCAAAAAATAAATAAATATGTCCACTAAACTAACATTAGAGATAATCCCAAATTAGCAAAGAAAAGTTGAAAATGATATTATTGCCATTGTAACACTCCAATTGCCTCAAAATTTACTAAAAAGTCACAGACGTTTTACAAGCACATTAAACAGAATATTTTATTGTTGTTGCTAAGAGATAAATTCAAAGTTATGCCACATATGTTTCAAAATAAATTGACCCACAGTAAAGTTTGGATATTTTTATGTACCAAATCCATCAATTTCTACACAATGGTCATTTTACTTTGCACAGGTAGAAGTGTTTGAAACATGAACAGATATAAGTAAAGTGGGTATTATCTTAAAAAAACTCATGAAGATATGTTTGTATTTACTTCATAGACAGCAATGATTTTCAATGTTTTCTACTAGTGGCAACCCTATTGAGATCATGTTTTCTTAGAACACACCTACTTCTTAATATAATTTATGCATGTATAATTCATCGTTTATATATTTATAAATAATTTATAATACAATAGCTAATATTATGTTTGAATTAATGTCATTACCTAATTAATTGCTAAATGTCTTTAGAAAAATGCAAACTTTATTTAAACTTTTCAAATATATTCAAATGTTAGTAATAGCACACAAATTGATATAGAATGCAATGTTTTGAAACTGTTGAGACATTTTAATTTCCTCTAGTCTTTAGGTATCACTGATCTGACAATTGAAAATAGTAATATGAGAATTAAACATGACCATTTAGATTTATGGACATTTATCTTTTAGGAAATAGGGCAAACTTAAATCTATTATGTTTCGATAAGATGGCACAGAAAAAATTTCCAGATAGTTGAACTAATATATGAATAAGGCTACTATTTAAAGGAAAGGGTAAGAATCATAGAAAGTTAAGCAATTATAGACCAATAGTAGTAACATCAGTGTTATATAAAGTTTTTGCATATATGGTGGCTGGAAGATTAGCAAAATGGATGGAAGAAAATAATATAGTGGGGAAAATGCAAGAAGGTTTTTGATCAGATAGGCATATAGAAGATAGTTTATTTGTAGTTATACAACTTATAGATATGAGTAGAATTACAGGTAGTCTAGAGTTATATATGGATTTTGTAGATATAGAGAAGACATATGATAGAGTAAATAAAAATAGATTATGGGTAAGTTTAGTAAATTTGGGAAAGAATGGAGCTTTAATGGATCTTATTAAAAGATTGTTTGAAAATAATTACTATACATATCAATTAGGAAATATAGAATCAGTTAAAATTAAAAATGGGGTGGGACTAGGGCAAGGATGCCCTATGTCACCTATTTTATTTATGTTATATTTGAGAGAAATGGAGAAAGGAATAGAAAGATTACAAAGAAGGGTAGAGAGATTCCATTAAAATGTGGCAAGGGAGTATATATATTATCAGGTCTTTTATTTGTGAATGAGGTCTTCTTGTGCACAGAAAGAAGGGAAGATATGGAAGTTATGATGAGGACATGCACAAGAGATGGGGATTAAATTTGGTGAATAAAAATCAAAAGTAATCATGATAAATACTGGGGAAAGAGAAGAGGAAGAATTTGTATTGGGGGTTATAAAGTTAAATGTGGTGAATACATGCAACTATTTGTGAATCATCTTTAATAATCAGAAAAATTGCTTGGATGAATGGGGAAAAATGATAAGTGAAGCAAAGAAAAGAAAGGGACTGATGAAGAAATTAATAATGTCTTCATATAATAAATATGATGTAACTAGAATTGTATGGAAGGGAGTGGAGTAGCATAGTTAACTTATGGTAATGATATATTATATGTTAGTAAAGAGATATTAGATTACTTAAAAAAAATACACAGAAAAATAGAAAGACATGCATTAGATGCAAATGGATAGACAGCAAAGGATGCAATTCAAGAAGAAATGCGATGGTCAAGTTTTTATGTGAGAGTTGCATAATATAGGGTATTTGAACTCATACTTTCAAGCACCCAGCAACTATCCACACTATCTCATACAACTGATACACATGACCACCCACATGTAGAAAAGATAAATAATCATCAATATATATATTTCATGCTAAACCAGCACTCATCAGTTGGTCCAGATTATCATCTCCCACATGTATATATAATCAGTGCTCAGTTTATATTAAGATAGCAAATCTTCACACTTTAATGGACAGATTTTAATCCACTCCAACCTACAATTTGTCAGCCATCCATATCATTAAAAAATCTGATGTTGGAAAGTCAAATCCCATACTGATGCCAACATTATTGCCAATCCCATGTTAACCTGAAGTCACTCTGACCTCTCATGTATAGGACCTTATCCATTTAAGTACATAGAATATAGGCTTATATGTAAATATTTGAAAACCAGGCACTCTTCACAAATATGGAGCTTAATTGTAAGTATAGGGATGGCTGAAAAGTTGGAGGCTGTAGTGGATTGAAGCCTGTCTATTAAAGGATGAAGATTTGCTATCTTAATATAAACTGAGTACTGATTATATATATATATTGTATTAATCAATGTCTGTATTCCAATTATAATAAAATATATATAATTATTCACAACAATACAATAATTAATACAGTAAAACAATATTTAAAAAAACAACAACAAATATATACCACAATTTAATAGAAGTACTTTCAACTATCTATGTAGTCGTTATCAACTAGATTCAAATTGTATTAGAAAAAACCGTTACAAATGTAAACAAAAAGTAATAAGTCATACATCAATTTTTCCACACTTCATTAATTTTTATATTGGCAGCCTGTCTATTTATCAAATGTTGCTTTTCACTTTTTATTAACATAGCTTCTTTAATTTTGTGTTTATTATTATTTCTTTCAATACACAAAATCTTAACTTTATTTGTTTTTTTTTTAAATATTGTTTTACTGTATTAATTATTGTATTGTTGTAAATAATTATATATATATATGTATGGGAGATGATAATCTTGACCCACTGATGAGTTCTGGTTTAGCATAAATATGTATAGTGGTGATTATTTATTTTTTCTACATATGTGTAGTCATAGGTTTCAGTTGTATGAGATAGTGTAGATAGTTGGTGGGTGCTTGAAAGTCTGTGTTCAAATCTCCTATATTTACAATTAAGCTCCAGGTTTGTGAAGAGTACCTGGTTTTCAAATATCCTGACTATCCCTCTTCTATGTATTTAAATGGATAAGATCCTATACAAGAGAGGTCAGAATGACTTCAGGTCAACATGGGCTTGGCAATAATGTTGGCATCAGTATGTGATGTGGCTTTCCATCATCAGATTTTCAATGATATGGATGGCTGAAAAGCTGGAAGTTGGAGTGGATTTGCTATCTTAATATAAACTGAGCACTTATGATATATATGCATGAGAGATGATAATCTGGACTAACTGATTAGTGCTGGTTTAGCATCAAATACTTATATTGGTGATTATTTATCTTTTCTACATGTGTGTGGTCATGTGTATCAGTTGTATGAGATAGTGTTGATAGTTGGTGGGTGCTTGAAAGTCTGAATTGAAATCTCCTATCTTTACAATTAAGCTCCAGTTTGGGAAGAGTGTTCAAATAGATGCATAAAGCAAAATAAAAATATTTGGTAGATGGCAATTTATGCATAATAAGAGAATAGCCAAAATAGTATTTAATAGAATTATGAGTAAAGGACAGTCAACAAGATGAGTGAGAAATGTAGTGTGGTATGTAGAATATTTGGATAAAGAATTTATGTCAGTATACTTATACAAGAGCCATCTCTTGTATAAGTATACTAACATAAATTCTTGTGTTAGGATAATTGTTGTGAGTTATAATGGAAAAAATGGGATAGAAAAATAGATTATTAATAAAAAGTAGGGAGTTGATGAGATGAAGAACTACTATGGAGAGTAAAAAGAGTTTAAATATATATATAGAAGTAAACAGAAAATTGGGTGCGAGTTAATTTATGATAATAGGAAAGAAAGAAGTTTGCTGTTTAAGGCTCAAACAGGATCTTTATCAACAAGGGAATATACACATAAATAGAAAAATATGGGGGATTTAGTCTACAAGTTATGCAAGGAAGGCATAGAAAATGAAAAATATGGGTGATTTATTCTACAAGTTATGCAAGGAAGGCATAGAAAATATTAGGCATCTGTTAGTTGAATGTAAATGCTTGCAAGCAGAAAGAATACAAATAATGAAGTTATGTGGGTTCTTGGATTTTATGCTGGGTTTGGAAAAAGATAAGGGGATTCAGATAAAAACACCATAGAGTTGACAAAGATTATGTTATGGAATTGAAATATAGTCGAATAGTGAAGAATATGGGGAAAACTTGGAGTGAGGAATGTTAAGGGAAGGGAATGTGTTGAACAGGTTTCTCTGGACTTAGTGGCTGAGAGATTCCTGGCTCCCTAAAAGGAGAAGCCACAGTATATCACATCACTTTTAAGTTATTTTTTTTATCAGTTTTTTAAAGTTTTGTTTTTAATATTATAGTATATTATATTGTTTTTTTCTCTTCACCAATAAAAACTGTAATTATAAATATGTGATTTTTTTCGCATGTGTTAGTGAAGCTGTAATTGTAATATAAGGTTTGATATGCTAAGCGGGCATATTAAACCTTATATTACAATCACAGCTATACTAACGCATGTGAAAAAAATCACACATTATAAAATAATATGAAAACAGTATTACTTACCAGACATGCTCCAACTGACTAGCCGGCTTCGTTCTAATGGAGGTGCCCATTTTGACCAAATGGATTGTACAGCTGCAAACATAGGACCCTATATAGCAATTACATACATTTTTAATATTAACTAAAAGTAAATTATAGGCAACAATAACTAATAATGACTAAATATTTGGTTGCTTATAACTAAATGGTTGAGTAGTTCCATTAAACATGGCAAGTATTCATTAACAATCAATATAAAATTAATAAGTAGAGCAAGAATTATATAAACTTTTGTTTTACCTAACGTTAAAATTTAATCATCATCATCATCATCAACCATTATCAATCCACTGCAGGATGAACATTTCTCCAAGTTCAATCCATCTTCTCTGATCTTTAGCTTCTCTTCTCCATATCACCCCTGCACACTTTCTTATTTCATCCATCTATCTCATATGTGGTCTCTTTCTGTGTCTTTTACAATCTCTTGGAATCCAGTTTAAGATTTAAATTGTCCATCTATTATCATCTCTTCAAGAAATATGTCCAGCCCAACTCCACTTTAGTCTTTTAATTTTTTCAATGAGGTTAGTAACAACTGTTTGTTCTCATACCCATACATTGCGTTTTTAATCTCTTCTTGTAACTCCCAACATGCATCTCTCCATACTTCTTTGAATGGTCTGAAGTCTCTGTATTGCTCTTCTATTAAATGTCCAAGTTTCAGACCCATAAGCAAAAACTGGTAAAACATATTAATTAAAAACATTCCTTTCAAACACATAGGCATATTTCCTTATAATATCAAGTTATTTCTACCAAAAGCACTCCAACCAAGTTTAATTCTATGATTAACTTGATCCATTATATTTCCATCTGCATTAATAATATGACCAAGGTATATGTAACTGTTAACTTCTTCTAACACACCATAATCAATCTTTATTTTCACATTTTGAGAAAATCCATTAAATATTACTTTAGTCTTTTTAACATTTATCTTTAGTCCTATTTTCCTACTTTCATCTGATAACTCTTGCAACATTTCTTGCAGCTCTAAAGCATTATTTGCAAAAATCACTACATCATCTGCAAATTCAAATGTCTTAAATAATCTCCATTTACTCTCACTCCTTTAGCTTCCCATTTTAATCCACAAAATATTTCTTGAAGCACTGCTGTAAAAAGTTTTGGAGATATGGAGGCACCTTGTCTTACACCTTTCTCAATGTTGACTTTCCCAGTATCATTATGTAATCTAATTGTTGCTGTTGCATTTTTATAAATATTCTTTACAATATGACAATATCCTGGATCTATACCTAGATGATCCAATGCTTTAATCACTAAAGAAATGTTTATAGAATCAAATGCCTTTTCATAATCTACAAATCCAAAACATAATGACAACTCATATTCATTTGTCCTTTCTATAGCTTCTCTCAATACCTGGATATGATCTACTGCACTAAAAGCACTTTTAAATCCAGCTTGTTTTCTTGGTTGGTGGAAATCCAATGTTCTCTGTAGACGAATTGTAATTATCTTGGTAAAAATTTTGTATAAAACTGTTAAAAGACTGATAGGTCTGTAATTTTTTATATCTTCTTTATCATCTTTTTTTTAATATTAATAATAATACTGCATTCTTACAATCATCTGGTACATCATTATCATTTAGACATTTGGTATATAACTTTGTTAAAATTATTTCTGTTTTTTCATCTGCTTCTTTTAATAGATCAATTATAAATTCCATCATTACCTGAAGCTTTTCCTTTCTTCATACATTTAATTGCATGTCTCACATCTTCATTTAAAATTCTGGGTAATTTGGAAGATGTAATAGATATAGGAGGTATTAGTTCTTTATTACTATATAATTTTTGATAAAAGTCTTCTATCCATTTAATGATGTCATCTCTGTTTTTAGTAATAATTCCATCTTTTTTTCTTATTGCAGATATGAATTTCCTACCAATACCAAAATGTTGCTTTCCACTTTTGAGACTTTTATTCACTTCTACAGCTTTCCTTATTAGTTCACAGTTATACTTTCTTATATCATATTTAACTCTTTTCCACACCATTTTACAAAATTCGAGATATTCAATCCTTTTTAATGCATCGTTTATGTATGGCTTCATATTCCTTCTTTTCTTCATAAATTCTCTAGTCTCAGAAAAAATTTATTGGTCAATTGCTGCTTTTTTCTACCAGCTATTTTTGCTGCAGTTTTTAAAAGTGTATCAGTTATTTTCATATTAATTTCATTCAAATCTGAATCATGTTCAAAATCTACTAATACTTGAAACCGATTTGTAAGTTTTAATTTAAATTTATTAGAATGTTTCTGAAGATTTCTTAATAATTTTTGTTTCTAGTTTTGCATTAACATGTATCTTACATCTTACTAATCGATGATCACTTCCTGTGTTAAATTTATTAAGAACATTATATTATGTATTTTCTGTTAGTCAAAATATAATCAAATTCTAACATTTACTTTAAAAAAATTTATAATATAAAGTTTTTCTTTTTCTGCAATCTCCACAAGTCTATGTCCTCTCTCATTTCTATTGCCATAACCAAAATTACCTACAGCACTTTCATCTTTTGTTTGTTTACCAATTCTGGCATTAAAGTCTCCCATAACAATTTTAAAATGTTGTTTACTCTGATCAAAAGCCTTTTGTACATCCATATAAAAATCTTCTACTACTTCATCACTATGAGAACTTGTTGGGGCATAAACCTGAATTATCTGCATTTGGTATCTGCTATTAAGTTGTATAACTAATCTTACCACTCTGTCCGATACACCATCAATCTTGACAATGTTGTTCTTCCACTTTTTATTTATAATGGATCCTACTCCACTTGTATTTTCAATATTTGTATTTTTATAATAGAGTATATGTCCACATTTTAAATCAATTGTCTCTTCATTTTTTTTCGGAACTTCATAAAGACCAATAATATCCCATTTAATATAAGACAGTTCTTCTAATTCTTGAAAACTTTCCTTCACTTGAAAGTGGTCTGAAGTTGTAAGTACTTAAATAAAAAGTCATCATCGAATGGCAGCCTGGGTCCACAATCAGAGGATTCTTAGCACCCTCTACCTTCAGCCATCAATCGCTGCCTTGTTTGGTAACTTTACAGCCTCCCAGGAATAAGGGCCATGATTTATTTCTGTCTGTCATAATTGTATATATTGGAAAAATATTTACCATTTATACAACATTCATTCTCCCTTATCAGGCAACTGAGAAGAAAGACCATGGTATTTCTTGATCTTAAACTTAAAGATAAAAAGCCAATAAACTCACCATACTGGATAATGCATGTTGGTGAGCAGCTCATCCATGTTCATATACTATATGAATAATCACATAATAATAATAGCTGCAATAACAAGAACGTATGGAGTGGACATTAGGATTTTGCCCTGCTTGGTTCTTTTAAGGCCTCCAAGAGGAATAAAAAGGTCTCCTTTCAGTTAATAGCAAACTCCATTACAATAATGAAATAAAAAAAATTTGTTTGTCGTTGATGAACCAACATATCCCACTGGATGGCGCTGTTTTCGCGCTAAAACACATAAAATTGCCATTTCCGCGACCGACATGTTCGAACCTGGGTTTTCTACAATACAACCTTTTATGTTGTACTACAGATTGCAGGCCGCTATGTTGCATCGCAGTACAGCATGTATGTTTACGCAGCAAATACATTTTCCCAATTCGCACAGTTTATAAAAAGGTTACGGCTTGGGGAGAGGGTGTGTTTGTTTTAATTGGATGGAAATGTTATTTTCATTGGTTTTTATTTTTATTTTAAAGTATTGAAATGTTCAGATTTTGTAAAGTAATAATTAACAGACTTTTTACACCGTAGTGTATTGAAGTTTTAAGTAGTAAATGTTGACGAGATATATGTATAAAGTGAATTGGAATTAGGTAATGCGTCAAGTAACATACTGTTCATAACATTTCCACGAGTGTGTATATTTTTGAAATAAAAAAGAGCATTAATACAAAAATATCCAGTAAGAAAAGTACAATTGTACACTGTTTTTTTAAATGTCATAAAAAGCATATATTATAAACATTTTATATATATATATTTGTCGTTGTTTAAAAAAGTTTTAGTTTCTTTCTTTTCTCCGATTACTGTTATACTTTGTTGAATATAGTTTATGTTTATTGTTATCATTTATTTTATAGATGTTAGTAAAAAAAAGTATTTACAAAAATACGATTTTGATATTTTTTATTTTAACCATAAACCTAACCCTAAAACTAACTCTAAAGCTAATCCTAAAACTAACCCTAAAGCTAACCCTAAACTAACCCTAAAACTAACCCTAAACTAACCCTATGACTAACCCTAAAGCTAACCCTAAAACTAACCGTAACAACTTTTACTTTTAGTTGTGATTCTATTTGAAATAAAAAATAGCAGTAAACAACAAAAAAAAAAAGCCGTAACCCCAGTAAAAAAATCTCCGATAGAAAATTGATTTTTCTAATAAAAAGAAAATTAAAAAAGATGAATCAAATTGTAATTTGTTTATTTTATTTTACATTTATTATTATCATTTAATTTGTATACGTTAATAAAAAATAATATTTAAAATTAAATAATATTTAAAAAAGACGATTTTCTTTTGTTTTTATTTTCGCATTACAAAAAACACATCAAAATGATTATAATTAACAGTCCATGAATGATCATATTTTATAGTTTTAGCATGATAACTGCGCCATCCAGTGGGATATGGTTGCTCATCGACGAGAACCATAAATTTTATTTTACAAAATATATTAAGTCAATTAAAAATCAGTTTATTACTTGGGATTCCAGCAATAGAAGTTACAACTAGAGTCACACCCCAAACCTTTAAATCCAAAATTCACTAATCTACTACTGCATTACATAACCCAGGAAAGTGAATTAAATGAGTTAATAAATCTGTTCTGATAAAAATTAGTAAAAACAAATATGTAGTGAATTATAAGATGATAATCCTATCTGTAAGTGGTGGAGGAGAGTATCCCTTGGTAAAGATATTTAATTTTATCTTCTTGGATAATAAAATTATCATTACTTTTAGAATTATAGAAGTTAATTTGTCTTACATAAACAGAAGAAATCTAGATTGATCGCTCATCATACCTAATATGCTTACAATTTCAGG
This sequence comes from Epiperipatus broadwayi, assembly GCA_028023455.1. NCBI lineage: Eukaryota > Metazoa > Onychophora > Udeonychophora > Euonychophora > Peripatidae > Epiperipatus > Epiperipatus broadwayi. The sequence continues at coordinate 4,470,934 of JAQFVV010012444.1, read as the reverse complement.
TTCAAACTAAAATAAAATTCTGGTAGCTGAGGATTCTAAGCAAACAAGATTATTTTCAGATAGCAAGATATTCAAACCCAGGTTTAAATGGATATCTAGTTGTTTTTCAATAGAGAAAATATCACAAATAAAACTATATAAAATCCTTTCACCAATAACTGTTTGTCTAGCCATTTGAAAACAGTTTATTATGCACTGCTTTTTTATAGAATTTTTTAGAAGTTTTGTTTTATGCAGTGGCTTCGTTTTAAAAATGTGATGCTTTAATTTTAAAAAAATCAAAAAGTTCATTCTTTTATTTATTTTCTAAATATGGACACTAAAATACATAGTTACTGGGTTAGTCTCAACACAACCAAGCTGATAGTCAAATTGACTTGAGTTCAAGTCTTTAGGGCATTGAAGTATTAAATGTCATTAGTTTGAATATTATAATATGATTTAAGATGATTCCTGATTGGATCAGTCAAACACATCTTTCCACTTGAGTGTGTTACCAGCGCCATCTAGAGTTAATATGAAATCAGTGATGGTCTAATAACTAAAGATAAAAGAAATATTGTAATATCGTTTCTACTACAAAAAACAAGAAATTTAAAACCTTTCTCATTTGCCTTTAATATACTTTTGTTGTTACATTATATAATTTAGAGATCATTATTGCTGTATTTCTCTGTATCTTAATGATAATATATTAATAATTTAACAATGTTATAAAACGTATGCATATTCAAGCATTTATGATAAACAAATATTTTTTAAAATATATCCTTAGATATTTCAAAACTTTTACTCGTATCATTTTTTTTTAGAAAACACCTATGATGATAATTATATCAACAGTTCATTTAACTATTCATTATGTAATTCAAGCAATATGTTAATTATAACATAAAGTACTAATTTTAAACATATAACATTTTAAAAAATTAACAAGCAAATGCAAAGTAAATGATAAATGAAATTACATGTGATCACAACAATTACTGAAAGCATGTAATGACAATCCACTTACTAATTACCTGTTAGAAAACTAATTTCTGATAACCCATTTTTTTAATCTAAATAATAATAATAAAACTAATCTATTTTAAAATTAAACTTTTTAAAATACATTATAGTAATAGGTTAGTTTTAAATAAAACAATAATATTCTAAATACTAATGTTAGACTAAAAAATAATGAGAAAATTTTAAAGTTATGAAAAGTTCTTTTTTCTTCCTTGAAAGTTGAATGCTCACCAGAAATCTTCCTTCATTGTCTAGTTATGGGTAGAAAATTCTGAACACAAATCATACTCCTCACTCAGTGCCATTCAATGAAATGTATAAATAACAAAATAAAATCCAACAAAATGTAGGAAAAATATTAAACATCCTGAAAAGATAAAATGTTTATTCCAGTTCTTTCTGAATATTTTATCCAGGCACCCAATATTTCCATAAAACTGTAATTCAAGGATCCATTTATGTGAAAATATATTCTTACATATGTTTTTTCTTAATTCCAGCTATTATATATATAGCAGATATATCACAATAAATATAAAACACGTAACATTTGCATTTTCATCAGTCAAAAAACATTAGTAAAATGTTGTACAATACATAATTATTCATTTAGTATATTTTTCAGCAGACACATATTTTATAAACTAATGGTAAATATTTCTTTTTTTAAAATATTCAAGACTTTATCCTTAAAATGTATATATTTCAACTAGATATTTTTAAAGTAAAATGACAGCTATATCAACCAAACATAATTAACTGAATGATATAAATCTTTTAAACAGATATACTATAGTTCATTTATTTTAGATAAAATCATTTTCAAATCATATAGATTATTTATTGATTATATTGATAAGAAATCTTTTTAAAAGCATAAAACATTCTACAGTCATTTTTCAACTTTTCTTCAAATATATCATTCTCTAATATAAAATCCATTTAGATTAAACTTTAAAAATAAATTGAATGAAAGATGTCTTATTAGCATTCACAGCAAACAGTTATTTGGGTTCATCATAAAGAAAAATATTTTAAACTTTGTAACTTAAATGCAGAGTATTAACTTTTTTGCTTTTTCTCAAATTTAATAGCATTATAAAAATGATTTTTCATAAATATTCATTTCCTTTTATTGCCTTAAATTTCATCAACAAATTAGTTTTATTATAATAGGACAAAGTCATTAAAATTAAATGTCCATTCATTATAAGCATATTATTTTTATAAAATTTAAATTCCTTACAGAAATATTCTTCAGTCTTGTAGAATATTCTTTGGCATTTGGTGTACATTATCCCAACATTAAAATGATTATTATCATGTTCCATAAAAATCATTGTAGTTTTAAATTAAGTTTCAAGTAGAATCCACTGATAGGGATGTTTTGTGTTTATTCAATCATTATTAAAATAGTTATAAAAATTATACTTTTAAGCACTGTTAAGAGATGATGATGGTGATGATAATAATAATAATAATAATAATAATAATAATAAAATTACTACTGTCACAATTAAAAAAATATTGATTATAAACTTCAAACTAAACTGTACTTTTTTCTTTTTTTACTTTCATTGTCTAGACTGGATTAAATCTTTGTTTTTATATTGATTTAATCTAGTGATTTTATTGGTTAATTTTGATTTTAAAAACATGATAATTTACATAACTAAATCAATTTCATTTTTTAAAATTAAGTTTTAAAATTATCAGACAACATTTTTCTAAAATATTACATTAAATCATTTATCACTTATAAATAATAAATACTTTATTAAAAATAATTTATCTTTATTTAACCAATATAAATATTTTAATGACCCTAAATATTGATTTTAAAATAAAATGTTACATTTAAACAAAATAATAATAATTTCTAATTATTAGCTTTAAAGCATTATCTTTACACGTAAGATTTGCAACCTTTTAAATGTATCAAATTTTGTTAGCAAGCTACAAATCAATGTTTTCATTTTATAAACTCTTTAAAGCTCACACAAACACCTTAGACCAAGTGACACTTTCAGAACATTCTAGATCAGCATTTCTTAAACTGTGGGTTGTGATCCCAAATGGGTCATGAAGTAAAAAGTTAGGGTCTTGAAAATTTAATTCAAAAACATGAATTTAAAGAAATATTAGTTGCAATCCCCTCATTATCTTTAATTTAATATATTACATTTTCTGTACAGCACAATTATAAAATCATAATGATGGCCAAGTTGAGCTATAAATTATATTTACATATTGAAAAATAACACTAAATGCATCATAATAGTGATGTCAAATTGCAATTACAGCATATAAATTATTTCAAAATCAAAATATATGCTGCAGTGAGCATAAGGTTGGTGCCACTGTGATTATATAATAAATTTCTAGTCAAGTTAATTGTTTTGGTTTCATTTCAACAAGTGTCCACATCACAAGAACAATACAATATTGTATTTTACTGTTTTACTAAACTCAGGTTAGTATTTATTTGAAGAAATATTATGAAAGATATTATTTTTTATATATATAAATGCTTGTATACTTTTTTTTCTCACTTTTTTATTCAAAATTTATCATCCTATTAGTTATTATAAAAAAATTATTTTTTTCTTGAAACTTATTGCCACTTATTTATTAACAAGTAAAAACATATTCCTATTTTTTAAACTTAACAAGTAATTTGTAATCAATTTATTGATATTTTTTAAATATTAAAAAATAAAACATATGGGGATATTAAAAAATAGAACATATGGGAAGTAAATATTCTTCGTATAATTAAACAAAATTTGGCTGCCACTTGGTGTCTTTGCTAACTAATATGTATTGTTATTTTATTTGTATTTTAGGATAAAAATACTTTTTACCCAAGGATAAATGGTTGAACTTGAGTATCAAAGATAATGATGCAGATGGCAATGGTGCAAAGTCTCTTCAAAAAGAATCTCATAATCAGAAAGAGGCATGTAAGATGCAAAAAAAAAAATATGATGAGTCATTTCCCCAATTTGACTTTACTTTCAACAACTGTGATGGTAATGAACAACCTCTTTCTTTAATTTGCAATAATGTTTTGTCTATGGAGAGTATGACACCATCAAAATTAAAAAGGCATTTTGAATTCAAGCATCCTTCATATGTCAATAAACCAAAAAAATATTTTAAATGACTGTTAAAAACTTCAAATAAAAAAAAACAACATTTCGAACTGTTAATGAAAAATATTTACTCACATCATATGAAGTTTCATATCTGATTGCTAAAAATAAAAAGCCATACACCATTGGAGATCTTATTTTACCTACTGCTATTAAACTGTTAGAAATACTTCACATACTTAGTAAATATGTTGATGAAATTTAGAAAATTCCTTCATCAAATGACACTGTCACTAATAGAATTTTTGAAATTAGCAATGACCAATTTGAGCAACTTATTACTAGACTTAAAGAAAGCCCAATATTTACAACTCAATTGGGTGAAACAATTGATATTCAAAAATAGCTCAATTATTAGTGTATTTCAGATACATTTATAAAGAAAAAATTGAGAAAGAATTGTTATTTTGTTGTTCTTTGAAAGAACATACAAGGGAAGACTTATATAATGAAGTAGACACATTTTTTTTGAATATGCGCAGATGGTGCAAAAGCAATGACTGGTGAAAATATTGATTTTAAATCATTTGTTAAAGCCTCTGATAATAATCATGTAATGTTTGCACCCTGCCTGATTCATGGAGAGGCCTTGCAGCAAACAAATTAGCAACAGAATTGAACGATGTGCTTCAGGATGCTGCCAAAATTATAAACTTTATTAAAAGCTGTGCCCTTAACAGCCATTTATTTTCAAATCTTTGTAAAGACATGGACTCTGAATACAAAAAAATATTATTACATGCAGAAGTAAGATGGATGTCAAGAAGGCGAAGTTTTAGAAGATTATTATTATTTTAAAAAAAGAAATTATTGTATTTTTAACTGAACAAAAATCTGATCTTTCTGCTCTTTTTCAAAATGACTTATGCCTATCAAAGCTGTGCTATTTGTCTGATATTTTTGAGAAGCTAAATGATCTTAACTTGTCTTTTCAAGGAAAAAATAGCAATATTTTTAATTTTTTATACACCTGGGTCTCTTTTTACGCGGACTTATTTAACATGATTTTGAAGTTACGCGATTCATGTTTCACCGGAAGTCGACCTCCGATAATGCGCTATTACTTTAAATAACAAATTTTGAGCACTTACGTTCTATTGAAAGTAATAGCACATTATTGGAATTCTACTTTCATCTTAGTAATTTCAATATTTTCAGTGCTTTATAATAGTAAGATTTTATGCAATAATGAAATTAAAATCATGATTTCCACGTTTTATGCATACACACATTAAATTTTACAAGATTATAATGTAAATTTGTTCAAACATTGTGCGTGTTAATTTTGCATTTTAAATCACATTCTGTTTTTGCTTTTTAAAAAAGAACGTAATCAAATATTAATCATTTAGTGTCCACAAGTTTATTTTTAAAAGGTCAGTAATAGCAGTGGGCACAATTAAAAATTAAAATCTGATTTTTAATTGTAATTAACAATTTAAAAATTACTTACGAGCGACTTGAAATTAATGTGATGTAAAACAAAATTTGATTTTTAAACGGAATTGAAAATTAAAGACAAAAATAAGAATTTAATTTTTAGTTGTTAGTTTTAATTACATTTTCCCCAGAAGTGGTGAATAAATGTCATTTTATTATCATAAGTCTAAGTTCATAAACAATTAATAAAATCATCGTCGTCGTCAACAGAAAACCATTAACACAACATGAGAGTGAACTTGGCGTTAGTTATATTTCCTCTTGTGAGAATAATTGCTGAGATATTCTTGACTTCGTTTAAGGAGAAGCCAAATACATCACATCACATGAGAATCTGATTTTTTACTAGTTTGCAAACGAACGTGTTTTGGGGCAAATAGCGATAATAATTAAAACGTGTATAAAGAAATATAAATTACTGTATTGTAAATTATGCACAAAAATATATTGTTTTGAATAAAATTAAATATTATAGTTAAAAAAAGTTTGTCTTGTATCAATTTTTTTCAAATTTGAAATTTTTTATTAGTCATATTTTATTTCCTTATTTTTTTTTTTGCGCGAATTTTAAAATAATTTTACGTTGGTGCTTTGCTTTTATGCGAATTTTGAAAAATCACAGACCGCATCCCGCCTTTTTCAATGTAAGTTATGTCTATTTTTGCGCGATTTCGTTTGCGCGTGTTTTCTGAGGAACCTATCTATCATGTAAAACAAGACCCAGGTGTCTATGTGTCAAAGTGTCTGCCAGGAAGCGAACCCGGGACAACTGCTTGGAAGACAGCTATGCTGACAACTCGGCCACCAATGCTGACTTTGAATGATAAAATTGAAGGTTTTATTAAAAAGATCAACATTCGGAAGAATAAGTGGCAAATGATTCATTGGAAATGTTTTCGACTAGCGACTATTTTATAATTGAAAAAAAAATAATTGTAAAACTTTAATTGCAAAAAGTATTATAGATCATTTAAAAACCATAGAAACACACAGTTTTGCAAATACTTTATATCAAATTTAGATTTCAAAAAGTTATCTTGGATTCAAAAACCATTTATGATTGACCTTAATGAGATTAATCACGTGCCATGTAAAGCCCAAGAGGAAATTGCTGTGCTATCGAGTGACTCAAACTTAAATCTTGACTTTTCACAAAAATTCTTGACTGAATTCTGAATCGGAGTTAGACTGAATTTTCCACAATATCTGATATGGCATTAAATGTTCCTCTGCCATTTAGCACCAAATACTTATGTGAAATGATTTTTTCAGCTTTAATATATATTAAATCCAAATATCGTTCAATGCTGAAAAATGTTGAAGATGCTTTACGTCCAGCAGTATCAAATATTTCACCAAGATTTAATTTGTTATGCAGCAAAAAAACAAGCACACCTGTCTCATTAAAACGTGATTTTCTTTCATTAATTTTTATATACTTAAAACAAATCCTAAAACTACTTATTTTCATATGTATATTGTTTACCAAAGAAATAAATTATTTATGAGAATATTTATTTCTATATCTATTTTATATTTAATATCTGGGTTCGCGAAAAAATCTCGATGATAAAAAGGGGTCATGAATGAAAAAAGTTTAAGAAGTGCTGTTCTTGACTAATATTAATTAACTATCACTTAAATAATATTTTAAACAAAATTTTAAACTTATTGTATAAAATATTTACTGCTAGAATTAAACTATTATATCATTATAGTATCTTTTGAATATAATAAATAAAACTAATCTTATTTTTAAAACAATATATCATATTATTTTATCACTTAATTTATCTTAACATGAATTCAAACTATTTAATATATCCTTACTGACCCCTATTTACTAAGTTTGAACTCCTACCACCTATGACATCATAATTAAATATTAGAAAATCACTTAAATTTAAAATAGCCACATTTCAAATCCTACCTTTTCTATCTGTACCAATTATTAAGGTACAATATATAAAAGTATAAGAGTACCAGTTCTTATTTACACTGTGACAGCTAGCTAATATACGACCAATGTAGAGTCTACATACTGCACAGTGAAGAATAAAGTTAATCATGTTAGGATTAACAAGAATAAATCAAAAAGTAAATACAAAATTTGGAGAACAAATAAGTACATAAATAACTGATTTCATAAGCTCAGATAATATTAATTAACATATCTAAATGCCACCAAATTTCTAAAGCATAAAAAAAACACCATTTATTACCTGAGAAAGTCCTTCTATAATTTTGACTGCTATTAGATATGGAGCTCCAAGATGAGACATAGTTGGAATTAAAAGATTAACTAGTGAGCTAATACACATGGCACATAGAAGAATTTTTTTCCTACTAAAATAGTAAACTAACCATCCTCCAGGAATTTGTGTTAATACAAAGCCATAAAAGAAAGCAGCAAGAATTGTTTCTGTAGTCATGGTATCCCACAAAAATTCCCCTTTCATCACCTGAAAAAAAAAGAATGCAATTAGAAAATAGTAAGATCTTCAAAATAGAAACAAAAATTTCAATAGTTTACAATTCTTTTCATGTATTTCATATTGATTTTTCCCTTTGCATTTATAATTCAAATTTGCTCCTTTGTTCATCTGCATAAGAAAGTGGTTTTCCCCCCTTATAACCTAAAGTTGAGTGCATTTTTGATAAAATTCCCATAATCATAGCTCTCTTAAGAGAATTTAACTCTTTGTAAATAGAAGCAGACAAAAAATAGTATAGATTTATAGATAAAATATCTATGTAGTATATGTTATAGCAAAAACATTCTCATAAATGTTATTAAACAAATCATTAGAAATATAAAGCAAACTTTAAAACTTCAAGCTGAAACTAAACCATGAATTAGCATGTCTTATATTCTGAGATTAAAAAAGATCTGAGAGCCACTTTACAACGTTAGTTTACTTTTCCTAATCATAATAAGTGGATTAACAACTCTAAAACAAATTACAAAAGGAGAATGCACCACAGGTGGTATATGAGATATTCTGTAAAAGCCCCCAGACTGCATGGCGGTATACTATGGGAAATCTAGAGCTAATATCTCAACCAGATTAGCTCAGCATATGTCACACTAAAAACAACCCAGAATATAAGTCTGTTTTGCGGACCTTATAAAGCAATTTGGTCATAACTTTGCTACACAGACAGTCAACTAATATATAGAATGTGATGAAAAAGAAAAATCTATAAGGTATAATTTATTGCCAACCATAGAAATATAATAAACAAAAGAGAAAACAGTGTCCCATTATTTAACAAATAGAATATTTAAAAAGATTAATTTAAATAAAAATGCATGCATAATTACATAACACTATAAATAAAACAGCAACAATAATTTATTTAAGAAGCTTTAAACCATTTTATTACACAGACAAACAAACATATGGAAATTTGAATTTTATGTATTTATACATTTGTAGCAAGTTTTTACTTTTTATTAATAGATGCCACTACTGTATAATTTTATGCATAATGCTTGTCTTTCATTGGGCTGCATGTGAAATCTTTTTTAAGTGAAATAAATTAAGATAATAAAAATTAATAATCAAAATGTGCTACTTTGATAAAATAAAAACAGTATTATAATATTTTCAAGTAAAAAGTATTACAAAATTTGAAATAATAAATTATTTATAAAAATATGTTCACAGTAGTTATTTATATAATTTTTAAAATTCTTATTTTTAATAGTTTTTGGAGAACAAATTTCTAAAACCTAAAATTATCTATGTACATTTTGAAATGATAAATTTGCTATGCTTATTACTTCGAATTTAATCTAAGATAAGCAAGCTTGTCAACAAGTTTGATATTTTTCATTTAAGTAGTTGGTCTTATAAAAACAGTTCAAATCCTTATAGTAAGCAAATGGCCATCCAGATGGATTATTACATTTATACAAGATTCTGGGACAAAGTTGTTGCTTTGCAACTGACTAATTAAAAAATTAATTTATCTACAAATAATATTTCAGCTAATTAAATCTTTTGTGAAACTACTGTGTTAACTTTCATAAAAACACATAGCAATTTGTTCCTATTATTCTGGATCTGCTTCTTATCATAAACTTGAATCTTATTCAATGTTTCAGATCCTACCTATGGGTGAAAGCTATAAACTGATCTTGTGGATATGGATCTTAGGAATATGAATAGGCTAATATAATGAATTATGATTTATTAAGCACTATCATCTGGCATCTATTGATAACTAAAGCTTACACTAGGTGTCAGAATTTATTAAAAATAATATAGCCAAAACTGTGTTGATTTGCAATCCTATTGCATTAACAACAATTTGTCTTTTTTAGAATTAAACTGCAAAGATAAATAATACCTATGAGTTTAATAATTATACCTGTAATATTATATTTCATATATATTGGTATTAAATTTACTATGTCTTTATTAATCCAAATGTTTAAACCTACATTTTTAAAGGTATTTTTACGCCCATTAAAATTTATAAAATACAATGGTACTGTTGTTTTTATTATCACAGTAATATATTTTTATAATAAATAATTGGTTCTTTGATTATGAGTAAAGAAAGATTTAGCTTCCTTTATTATTAATATATATGTCAATAATTTTTTTTTATTTAATTTTTTTTATTTAAAGTAATATTCTTTATTAAAAACCAAAAAATGTACATAATTACAAAGGTTATTTTAAGTTCCTCTAACAACATTTCTTCAACTACTGTCATAATACTCAGGGTATTTTCCTCAGTGATTTACTTATTGTCTTTCTTTACTTTACCAATATATTCTTAGACTGGAAATGATGTTTACCTACCATATTTCACATGTGGATAGAGCAGACCCTCCCCACACCAATTCTACAGTATTCTTTGACCAATATTTTAAACATAGGTTAAAGTAATCACTCCAATCTCTCTCCAATTTTCTCAGCCAGTTGAATTTTTTATTGTCAAATACCAAAGAACATCTAATTAGCCATATTGTTTTTAATGCATGGATTATAACCATTGCATTATGCAGATTAAACTTAATCACATATTTTTTATCATATCCTTTAGGTCTATTATTGGCATATGAAAGACTTGTGATCTCATATCCCTGAATGCCTGGCATTCCTCAAGCAGGGCGTAAATGTTTCTTTTCTCTTCTTACAAAACATACACACCTCATCCAATCCCATCCCCAGGCTTTTATTAAGGTAGAAGGTAGTCGGCAGGATTCCATTTATCAGCTTAAAAATAAACTTCATGGATGATTGAGACATATATATCGAGTGGAATTTTTTAAGAACACTTTTCAGTGAACAGCCCAACCACTCATTCTCATTTTGATAATCTCATTTAGTTAAATCTTTATATTTTATTCCATCTAGACTTTGGACATTTAGATCATCTTGTAAATCTTTGTATGTTATAAACATGTCCGCAAGATGTCAATAATGTCACGGAGGACTTATGACGAACTATGGAACAAATGTATCTGAATAGCATTTAATTGCAAGTCTCGATTTCAATATAGAAATTGAAGACACCACATTCCTTATATTGCATATAAATATTTTAATATTGAAATTATAATAACCACAATTAAACTTTAAATTTTAATAAGAAAGCATATTTATGTATAATTTCCAATTTAGAATGAAATAAAATTATTTTAAAATGTTGTTAGCTAATAGAGAATATAATGTTAAAGTATAGGTGAGTTAGAAGATAAAGTAAAACATTAATAAAACAGTGGAAAGTGAATATTTATTTTTAAAAAAAGATGAGATGATTTTTTTAAAAATACAATTAATGGATGTCTTCTGCAAAAATATTTATTTGTATTTGCAATATAAGAGCATTTATTTCAAAACAATTTCTCTCTGCTTATTTTTTTAATATATGATTTTCTCCATTATTTAATTTGTTTTCTAATTATGTCATAAAAGGATATATAAAACGTGTTTGTAATTTATAAATTACTATTTCTAAAAACCGGAAAGATAATGATAAAAGTAACTGAACTAATATTACATTTTGAAAGCATTTTAAAATTGAAGTCAAAAAAATTGAAGATATAACTAAAGTACATACAATATATCTAGCAATCATTTTTGTTCAACATCAAGTTAATAGCTAAAAATTCCAAAAAGCTGGAGTTTTGAGTCCAAGTCAACTTTTCAGTATCACAAACTATTTAAGCTTACAAGAAAATGGCTGGGTACAAGTTTTGGGGATTTTTTTTAAATCTCCTACTAATTGCTTTTATAATAGTGTAATATAGTAAATATATATAAGATGTCTTCTATGTAAATAATATTGTAACAAATGTAATTGCCATCAGATCCGTTAGAAATAAATTTGAAAAGAAGTTAATTAATGTTGTTTTTCAAATCATACATCATTATTTGTGATTCCCAAACTGATTTATATTATCATCACAAAATTCATCTCTAAAGTAGCTTTTATCTATTTTTCATAGAGTTGGAATAGTCATTCTCATTCAATAGTTTCTGCTTTTGATGATCACATTGTGATTAAACAAAAAAGCATGCTATTGAATCTCAACTTATCTTCACCTAAGAACTAGTCCAGATTTCATCTTATCTTGGCAGAACTGAGTATTCATATATGAATAGATAATATATATATATATATCCAATGGTAAAGCAGGTCAATGGATGATGATGCTCAGTGAATTCAATTATAATCATGTATAAGCATGCATGACAGTTTGGTGTAGTCACAACAGGATCTTACCTCCATGATTGATTACATTTTTGTCATTAAATACTAAAAAGTGACAGCTAACATTATTGGTGCATCAATAAAAAAAATTAAATAATTAAACATGGATGATTAATCATTAACTATAAAAAAGGATTTCCCCTCTCCCCACATAAATTGTTTATATCTGTGTTATTAAAATTGAGAGCACTGTTAGCATGTCCATACACATTTAAAAAAAAAAATAAACATGAGTGACTACTCATTAACTATAAAGAATCTGAATTTTTTTCTCTCACTGCAGAAAAAAAACATCAAAATAATTCAGTGTCTCATTACAAGAGTTCAATCTGGTCTATCCTGAAAAATTTCTATCCTACATGGATTGAACACTTTTATATATGCAAGCTAATCAAAAAACCTGACTTCAAATTAGTCATATTTATATCTTTGTGTAGATCTCAAACCTATGAGATACTATGAGCACAGGCAGCTCCCAATGCTGCTGGATGAGCTTGATTTTGACAAAGCATTATCTTTACTATCAAACTTTTCCTGCCCAAAACCCTTAGCAATAATGCAGAGATATCATTTCAATCTCTGTACACAAGGCATGGGGGAGAGAGTGAAGTTTTTGCTGTTAAACTCAGAAATCTAGCTCTTAACTGCAACTTTAAAGATTTCCTCAATGAAACTTGGAGAAGTTGTTTCATTTGTGGAGCGAAAGATCTCAATTTTAGAGTCAAGCTGTTGAAGGATCCTAATATCACTTTTAATACAGTTATTTTTGAAGTGACTAGCTGAGTCCCTAGTGATTCAGACCACTCTCTTAAATAAAAGTAGTACCAGCATTAAAGCTGTGGATCAAAAGTCAGATCACATAAAACTTTTCTCAATCAGAATGAACTTAGGGATCTACTAGTGATAATAATATTGCTAGAGTTTGTTATAGATGTGACAAACCAAAATATGCACACACCAAATGTCTACATCTGGAGGTATTGTAAGCATGTTGTTTGCACTTGTTTTAAAAAGAAGCAAGTAGTTAAGAAAAAAATTTATTTCAAAAATCCAAAAGGGCAATAAAAATCAAATAAGACCAATAATGTTTGTATAAATAAAGTGAAAAACATTGATTCAGCTTTCACAAGCATAAATATTAATAATATGTCAATAATAATGAAACTGAACAAATACATCTACAGTTTTCATTGTGTTAAAAAATACATGGCCAATCAATAGAAAAAATAATCATTACTTGCATTTTAGAAAGAGAGTAATAATTGATTATCAAGTCAATCAAATAATACTTTTGGGTCAAACAAGAGTTAAATTTACTTTTCCTAGTAAATCAATATATTTGTTTCTCATTGTGTTTTCTGGTAATCATAACAATTTATTAGATTATGACTGGTTCATTCACATGAGGTTTACAATGATGAGAGTGAACTAGTTCAAAAATAAAATAAAATCAAAAATAGTCTACTCAGATGTTGTTGATGATAAAATGGGTTTAAACCCTAGAAAAATCCACAAAACTAAAAGTGCTAAAATGCAGATAGGTGCTCAAGTCCTATGCCATATATTCAAGTGAATGGACTCAAGCAATTATAACCAAATTAAAAGAACTGCAAGCAGTAGTTTTTTTCAAACAGATAATGGAGAGCAATACCACAGGCACAAAATTCAGCTAAAGTTAAACTATATATTACCCATCAGAAGTGAAGAGTCATAAGCCAACAATAAAGAGTGAACAGTCATACATTATGAGTCAACAAAGTTCAAAGTTACAGGTCTACAAAGGAAAACACCATACCTGCTGATGAAATCACTGAAATTTAATAAAATCAGAAAAGATGACATCCACTTAATCATCGGAATGATTACATTTTCTAGTACTAATTTTATCCAGGGGTGGGGATATTATATCTCAACTTACCAACTAATGGAATAGTTCAGTTTTATCTTATCTTAACTAGATTTACCAGGACCAATAGATATATGAAAAGATAATATATATTCAATAGTAGAAACAGGCCAATAAGTTGATTCTTTCATTATGAAAGAGAATCTTGATATAAATAGTCCAGTTGGATGCTAAATGAGGTAACAACAATTTACTGTCACACTTGAATGGCAATATGCATGTTGACTGTTATATGGTTAATGCAGTGAGACAATTTCATATTAGTACTGGAAGCTGTTAAAACTTAAATCAGACAGAAAGCAGGCTGTCATGTATATCTAGGATTGTTACCATATTTACACATGAGGCAAGCTGTTACAGAACAACCAAAAGTGTCAACATACATACTTATAGAGTAAACTGTCACAATACAACTGCAATTGATAAGGTATCTGAAATTGCTTCTTTTTATAGTTGCATGGTAACAGGCAAAGATGTAACAGTGTAAATATTGTAAAGACAGATTTATGTATTTGTTGTAACTAATAAATATTGAACTACATTTTTATAAATTGTGTTTATTATAATTACACATAGATATAACACATACTTAAATTAATTAACAGTTTTCAAAATGTAGATAAACTGAAATTAATTTTCTGATTGGATTAAAGTGTTGCACAATTCATATGATTGGTCAGTCAGATACTCTAGAAGATAAAAAAAAATGGGGCCATTATAAAAAAGGGAAGACTTTAAAATTATCAGAAAATGTTTAGACTCATAAAGTGAAAAGTATTTGGAAGCAACAGATACTCCTAAAGATGAATAAGCCAATTATAGATTCAAACAGGATATATTGATCTTACCATAGTTTAATATATCCTTAGAACAAATCCTTACATAAAATAATACTTAAAGATTAGTAATTTAAAGTAGAAAGGTTTTAGTTTGTACAAAATATATTGATAAAAAAAAGAGGTTATATCTATGCAAATAGAAATGGCATTGCCTTTTAATGTTACCAGAAAACCATCAAGTATTAACCTTCCTGAAGCTATAGATGTTTTTCTCTGTTAATTTATACACTACCTCTTTGTTTGGGGTTATAGTGAAGCAAAGGGAGATCTCTCTATTTATATAGATATAATCTCTTTATTTTTATTCTTTACCAATCTAAAAATCCATGAAAATATTTCTCAACATGTATATATAATAAAATTTGGATTCTAATATATATATTATCTCTATGTTGGTCATTTATTTGTGTTGTACTCAATTCATTACCCATAGTTATGTTTAAGTTAATCTTAGAGTATAAGTATAGAACTAAATACATAACAATTATAATGAAATTAAAACTGACTGTTAGATGAATGAGATTATAGTTCCAGCTGTGAATCCTAAATTCTATTAATTAATGCAATATCCATAACCCAACCTAGGATATGAATGTATTCTTAATTAATTACTTAAGTTTCCAGTAGAGGGCTCTGGATTAGGATAAAACAATTAGCTTTGAAATAATTCATTCTCTTAATGAATATAAACAACCAAAGATGAAAAATATATTAAACTGACTTACTAATAGCAGTTGACATTAAAAACTATGAAAGATATTACTCAACTCTCCTCTTGCAGTTAACTATACAGGCTTTTGCATTCTATTATTGCCACTTTAAACTCTTTTAAACTATCATTTCTGACTATTTAGGAAAGATATAATTATATCATATTTTTAAATGATAAATTTCTGAGTACAATCTATAGTTAAAGTTAGTTCACCATCTTATAGTGTCAATGACTTGGAAATTCCCTACAAAAATATTATATATATTTAGTACTGTATGTATATTCCCACATGCAAGCACAGAAAATAACTGTAATAATTATATTCAGTAAACTTATAAGTTTGTAATTTATTATTATAAACTTATAAGGAAATGCCTTGTCTTGTAATTTTTGAATACAATAATTATAGATTATTTGTGATCAATTTAAAATAGCTAGAAATTAAAATAAATCTTTTATTTCCTGTTTTAAAACTGTATGTTTGCTACATGTATACACACACATGAATTACATTGCAAAAATTATTTGCATTGTCTTGAAAATGTTGGAAATGTGTGTGTAGTTAAAGAACTTGGGTTCTTTTACTCTACATATACTTGGAATCCAAGCATTTGGTTTTTTTTTTAAAAGTTTATGCAGCTTTATTTCTTCATATATTTATATGGTATTACTATATAAAAATCCAAACAATCTTATTGTTATACTGGAAATATCATACAAATTATTTATTCTAGCAATGGTTAAACAAAGCAGACAATAAAATCATTAGTACAATATATTTAATCCCTTTGATATCTCATACTAAAATAAACACCTAATTAGTTCTGGAACTAATCAACTCAGATATGATCAGATTTTAAATCATATAGTCATGATTTATCTAAACTTTTCCAAAAAAAACTGAAATCACCTCATTTGGTAATGTAATCACCCTGACAGATGGCTTCCTATATACTTATGTTGGCATTAGAAAAATTGTACAAAATAATAGTGATTCTATATTTTAGTTTTTGCTTCCGATTCTAGATCGAAAACATCAATTTTTGCATTATGTCAGGGCTTGTTTACTATGGAAAATATTGCTAATTTTTTTTTCCAATAATTATCTTCATTGTTTAAAAGGTGTTTTAATAATAAAAATAAAATATATTTTATTTTTATAAATATGTTGTGCTTTTAATCGTATTTAAATTGACTGTTGGGAATTAAAGAAAATATATGTTATTCTACATTAGCCTTTCCCAAATTATGTTCTATAGAAAGTTAATAAGTGTTTTGTGAGAAATTTCTAAAAATTAATTTAAGCTATTACTGTGACAAGATAAAACATGCTCGCAGGGTGAATTACACTTTTCCAATGCTGATTATTGCAAGCTGTCAAAGTAAGAAGACGGCAGCTTTGGCTAGCTGAGCCGCTATTATTCATGCCAATATAAACATATCATTATATTATTTTGTTTAAATATGTAAGTTTATTATTATTGATATGAGCACTAGGAATGCTGAGTAAGAAAAGTTTAACAAAAAAAAGTTTTATTATAGCATGCTGAGCCCTTTTGATATGCTTTATTACAATAGATTTGAATTGACTTGGTTACATTTTGTTAGTGAATTTTTTTATTATTACAATTTTTCTTTTATAATAATATAAATTATTTCTTATTATACTTATATTATTTCTGTATTATAATTTTTAATCATTTTATATTTGATTTTATATTTTACAATCTTATTCATTTCATAAGTTAATTTTTGTTACACAGTATTTTATCAAGTCATTTTTATTGAAATTGCTTTTACATTATTGCCACTTTTTAATACTTTTCTTTCACATTTACTGCTATGTATTGCAGTCTTTTTTCTTGTTTCTATTATAGTTTTGACTAAATTCGAAAATTTTTCTGTAAATTTTTGGTTAAAGAGAGGACCAAGAGGAGCCAGTACTTCTTCCAATATATGTATAATTAAACAAGAATCATTTCCTCCCAAAAATTTAATATTAAAAAGCAGATGCCATCTAAGAGCATATCAAAAAGAAAATTGAGTGAAAATTATTTACATTGGGGTTTTTGTATGAATTGGCAGTGCAAATTCTCCTAATGCATTGTGTCTTATGTAAAAAAAAAAATACTAGCAAACGGTCTATTGGCACCAATTAAATTTCATGAACAGAAAAAAAACATGCCGATTACAAAGAAAAAATATACTTTTTTAAAAAAGATGATATGATTTGCTAGAAAAATCTAAATTTCATATGATTACAATTGCTAAAAATGAAAAGGAAACAGAACCATATTTTCATGACGATTACCACATTGCATTACAATTGAGCAAATACTCATTAAACCTTGTGTAAAAGATAGTATATCATGCATGTTAAAAAAGAGATGGCTAAAAAATAGATATATAACAATTATCAAATAATATCTTTTTTATTCTACATCAAAGATCTTCCTGACAATATGATAGAAAGAGCTAATTCATTGACATACAGTTTGTTGATGAGTCAGCAAATATTGCATTACTGGTGTTTTTTCATTGCATATTTGATAATAGTATTGAAGATGATTTATTGATGGGAAAATATCTGCATTAAAGAACTATTGTAGAAAATCTAATCAATTGTGTTAATAATTACATTACTAAACAGAAAGTTAGTTGGAAAAATATACTGATGTTTGTATAGATGGTGCTTAAGCAACGGTAGGAAAGAACACATTCTGCAAAACCAGAAAAAGTCATTATGCTTTGCATAG
Organism: Epiperipatus broadwayi; assembly: GCA_028023455.1. NCBI lineage: Eukaryota > Metazoa > Onychophora > Udeonychophora > Euonychophora > Peripatidae > Epiperipatus > Epiperipatus broadwayi. The sequence continues at coordinate 4,452,380 of JAQFVV010012444.1, read as the reverse complement.
ACAAGCAAACCCTAATAATATACTGGCATATGTAAACCTATATTGAATAAAGCCATACAAATGATCATGTAAAATCTTGATTTTGTATGAGGAAATGAATAGTGAATATACTGGACTTTATAATGATGTGAGATAACTATCCAGAGGTAAAACCCTATTGATTTTTAAACTTCATAATCAGTTACTGGGTTTTTTCACATGAAATAATTTAGGACAGAATCTCATTGAATTTTTAACAAATCTTTCATCATTTATAGCTGATGAATATTACATATTTGGCAAATAATTTATTAAATGCAGCAAACTTAACTTATTTTCATGAGTAAGAATACTACAATTTTTAGTGCAAGAGATAAAAAAGCACCTTTTAATAGGAAGTTACAATTCTGGATTTATACAGTTGAATGAAATAGTTTTGGTTGTTTTCCCATCTTACATGAATTTTTAACTGAAATAAATATTAAAGTAGATAATGAGGTTTTCAATGTAATTTTATTAATGCTTGCAATCAACCCTTTTGCAATATTTTCACTTGGGAATCCATTTACTGTGACAGCTATCATTATGAAATTTGAATTGATTTATTTAATAATGACTGATTTTTTTTAAAAAACTAAGGAAGTGCCATTACATAATTTTTTAAAATGTTAAACAGAAGAGCATGTGCCAAAACTAGCTATGCATATAGTTTCACTTTCTTTTACACCAATATATTTATGTAAGATAGGATTTTTTGCATTATGCTGCACCCCAATCAAAGTGCAGGAACAGATTTAATGTTATAAAAATGTAGTTTTCTTATATTGTAACTATATCAAAAGAAATTGTAATCCAATGATCCAAAAATATCAAAGTCATTAAGAACATAATTTTACTATGTATATATTCTAGTTTATTTTGCTATTTTTGTGTGTTTTGTTTAACATATTAATATTGGAAAAAAATGTTGGATTCTCATATTTACTTATTATTATTATCTACTTACTTTATAAAATAACAAGTGTTCAGTTAAAGTTTCAGGATTTATGAAGAACTTTATTTCTTATGATTGCTCATAACTGATGAAAGCCACAAGTTAGAAACTAGTCTGGCAATATTGGATGAGTAGGCATTAGATTGGGATTTTATGTACAAGCCTTCTGGCATCCATTAATTACTCTGGCTTACACTGAGTGGCACTACTACATGGAAAATTTTGCCTGTTTTTGCTAGATAATATAGAAAGTTAACCATTTATTGTTTCTATTTCTTTAGACAAATTCATTGTTTTTAATATTTTTCAATATTTTAGTTGTGTCTAAAATTATTTTTAATAGTATTTATAATAAAAAATCACTTTATTTTGCCACAAACTCTGTTCATCTGAAGGCCACATTTTGGAAAATTGAATTTTACAATTGAGCCCCAATTTGATTCATTTAATTTTCAGTTACTGGCCAAAACTTTGTTTGGGTATTTAATTTATGGATTATTTTTAGTTTAACAATATGTGGATTTGGATTATGCTATAGTGGATTAATTAATGTTAACCAATTCATATCTAAGACATTAATATCTGTAGCTGATGTCAATTTGTTTTTTAAGTTCATGATTATTTCAAGCTTTAAAATTTAATCCATCTGAGTTTAATATTTATACAGAAAAGGCTGTGTACATAACATTGGAATACTAGCTGGAAGATTACTGTCAACTGAAGATTCTATGAGATAGTTGTCCTAGATAAGTCAATTGGCTGGTTTACATTAACATGATATTAAAGATGGCAAAAATATTTTGCTGTTGTCATGTTGACTGGTTTGTTTAAATATTGATTGAATAGTTAATATGGACATATATATTAAAAATAATTATTTTTAACATATGTTATTGCTGAGATATTTTAATATGTTGAAATATCATTATATTTTAATTTTATAAAAATTGCAGTTAGATGTTAATAGTAAATGAAAATAGTAAACCATGAACTCTTCTTGAATTCAAAGAGGTACCATTTCTCAATGCAATCTCTTGATCGTATATAGAGACTAAAGTGCCACAGTATATATTTATGTTTTAAGAGAAGAAAGTTCACAACTTTTCTCATATTCCTTATTAAAGGTAAATATATATTGTGGCAGTTTAGTCTCTGTATAAGACCAAGAGATTGCACTTAAAAAAGGTACTCTTTTGAATACAAAAAAGTGTTTACAGTCTCTTTTGAATACAAAAAAGTGATTATGGTTTACTATTTTCATTAAATTATGTCTATTAACATCTGATGGCAATTTTTATAAAATATTTATGACAGATAGGTCAACATATAAATATATTTAATTTTTAACTACAAGTATAGTGTCCATTCCAAACCTAATGTAATTAGAAGACATCTGAAAACAGACTTTCAAGCACCCTACAGCTATCCACTCCATCTTATATAACTAATACACATGACCACATACATGTGAAAAAGCTAAATTTCTTCAATATTATAATGGTTGCTGATAAAACAGTTGGCATCTTACTGTATCTGCCATACAGAATGCCACCAAGCATTTGGAACCTGGAAAATTTATATAGTAGGCAGATACGTAAGTTAAGATTCAAAATTTTTATATATATTTCATTCCGACCATCAGCCCATGCCACTAGCTCAGGGAACAGCAGAGATTTAATATAAAACTTGCTTAAAAGAAATATATTAATCTTTAAAAAAAAAAAAGAAATAAGCCACTGCCAGTCATTAACACACAAACATTTATTAATGCACATATAAATAAAATTGAAGAATAAAATGTATTATTTAGGTTGGATATTAATTTTTAAATTTAAATTTTTATTTTAAACAATCTGCACAGATGAATTTAATAATATTTTTAAGAGTGTTGAGTATGAATAAACTACATAGATTGCATTTGAAAAGAAAATATTCTATCCCTTGTTTAACCTTAGGCCAAAAGTTTGGAGTCAAACCAACATCAATCCATCTGATATATCGATGTATCAATGCAGCATGAGTATGGCAGCACAAATACCATACTGTCAGGAATGTACATCTGAACAGCATGGTTATAGAAGACATTGACTCTCATCCAGTACTGGAATACTACATCTGTCTGGTGAGAAGAACAATAAAAAAACCTATTCCATTCCATAAGCTACAAGGGGTGATCCAAGGAGCAAGGAATACCATCTGCTTCCGATGCTCAGTGAGATATGGAACTTATTTTGCCCAAGTGCAGCATATAATAGGATCCTGCACATAGTGAATCTCATGCTACATTTACTAATTACACCAATATATCCAATCGATTAACCCTTTTTAACTATGAAACAAATAACCGAAGATTAACCCTCCCTTAATTAATTAATATAACTTTACAAATCTATGCAGCCATTCATGCCCAACTTAAATTTAACATTTATATAATTTAGTCAATAAATACTTATAAAAAATAAAAAAAATAGAAATGATTAAATTAGAACTCAAATGTATAACAATTAAACATTAATAATTGATTTGAAAAGTCAGATTAAAATTCATTTTAAAAACTTTAGGTTTAGCTTGTCAAATCTTGAAAGTTCTTAATTTTTTTATTTTTAATTTTTCAGTTTATATCTTACAGTAGAAGAGCTCCCAGTTCCTGCTACCAATTCTGGCGAAGACTTTCATGGAAGACCAGTCTGTTGTTCTGGAGGTACCTTAGCTGCTTCAATCTTGGTACTATTTTATTGCAAAACCCATATGATTCGGGTTTGCAACAGTACCATTCATAATTCAACAGTCATTTCATTTGAAATAAGTGAGAGAGGATGACAAGTGTGTCTTATTGCCCTTCTCACTAAATCAAGCTGGAACTGTTCTTAATTTGGCTATTTTTCTTTTATAGTAATCCTCCGGATTCACTGAACATAGTTTCCTGTTCCAATAATTTTCATTAAGGTCCGAGCATTGGTTTGCTGCTTCTATTGGACATCTAATTCTTTTTTTGTTCTCTTATCTCTCTCTTTCATCTGACTTTTTTATATAAGAGCCCCAAGGGCTAGTTTGTTTTTCATTTAATTTATAAAACAATCATTTCCATTTACTGAGATTACATAGGAATCTTTTAACAAAAATATTTTATCTTTAGATCTTGTACTTTTTTTATGAAAAAGTACGTTCAAATATCTTTTTTATTTCTATTTTAAAAAGAAAATAATACTTTTAAAGTTTTCATTCCATCTGTGCAATATATTATATAGTTAAACAACTTTTAATTTTCAGTTTTTAAGTTAAGTTTTTTTCTTTTTAATAAATCCAATTTTTATTTATAATCTTTTTATTTTAATTTAAAATAATGTAACTGCATATTATATACCGTTACAATCAATCAATCAATCAATCAATCAATCAATCAATCAATCAATCAATCAATCTATCTATCTATCTATCTATCTATCTATCTATCTATCTATCTATCTATCTATCCATCTATCCATCCATCCATCTATCTGTCTATCTGTCCGTCCGTCCATCCGTCCATTCATCCATCCATCCATCCATCCATCTATCTATCTATCTATCTATCTAATGCTGCAGTCATCAGTTGATCCAGATTAGTATCTCCTACACATATAATCAGTGCTTATTGAAATAGCAAATCTTCAAACTTTAATGGACAGGCTTTAATCTTCTCCACCCTCCAACTAACTCTTCAGCCATTCATGTCATTGAAAATATGATGATGGAATGCTCAAAGCTCTTGTTGATGCCACTATTGTTGTAATGCCCATGTTGACTTATAGGACTTTAGTACTTCCATTTAAGTACACAGAATGGGAATGGGTAAAATACATGCAGAATATGTAATATTTAAATACAAATATACTGCATATTTAAATACAAATATACTGCTCATACTGAACCTAGTGTAATTCAAAAGGATTTGAACCCAGATATTCAAGTTCCCTGTAGGTATCCATTCCATTTTATACAATTGAACACATAACCACATACATAGGGAAAGAAAAAGATATTCTACAATATACATACTTCATGCTAAACCAGCAATTATCATTTGTTCCAGATCATCATCTCTTACACATACATATAATCAGTGCTCAGTTTATATTGAACAGCAAATCCTCAAACTTTAATGGATAGGCTTCAGTATTCTCCTCTATCTATCCCTTCAACTATCCATATCATTGGGAACCTGATAATAGAATGCTCAAATTCCTTGTTGATGCAAATACTATTGTCATGCCCATGCTGACTTTAAGTCACTCTGATGCCTTAAGTAGAGTGATAAAGACAAAATGGGCATGGCATTAATAAGAGATTTTAGCATTTTATTATCAGATTTTCAATAATACAGATGGCTGAAGAGTTGGATGGTGGAGAAGATTGAAGCCTCTCCATTAAAGTTTGAAGACTTAACCTAAATATAAATTGAGTAGTGATTATAAGTGTGTGTGGGGAAAGATGATCTGAACTTAATGCTGAGTTCTGGTTCAGCATGAAGTACATATATTGGAGATCAGTTATCTTTTTCCCATGTATGTGGTCATGTATATCAATTGTATAGAATTGATTGGATAGCTGTAGGGAGCTTGAGTATCTGGATTCAAATTCCTTTTAATAACTATGTAGAATAATTGTATTTAAATATTACATATTCTGCCTGTATTCTGCCAATCCTCATTCTGTGTATTTAAATGAACATATTTGGTCCTATACATGATGAAACAGAGTGACTTAAAGTCAACATGGGTATGACAACAATATTGGCATCAACAAGGGCTTTGAGCATTCCATTATCAGACTTTCAATGATATTGATGGTTGAGGAGGCTGGAGAAGATTAGAGCTTGCCCATGGAAATTTGAAGATTTGCTAGCATATATTTGTATATGTTGGAGATGATGATCTGGACAAACAGATGAGTGCTGGTTCAGCACAAATTATGTATATTGGAGATCATTTACCTTTTTCACATGCATGTGGCCATGTGTATTGGTTGTATAAGATGAAATGGATAGCTGTAGGAAGCTTGAAAATTTACATTCATATCTCTTCTTATTACCATAGATGGATGGATGGATGGATAGATGGATAGATGAATAGATAGATAGATAGATGGATAGATAGATGGATGGATAGATAGATGGACAGACAGACAGACAGACAGACAGACAGACAGACAGACAGACAGACAGATAGATAGATAGACAGACAGACAGACAGATAGATAGATAGATGGATAGATAGATAGATAGATAGATAGATAGATAGATAGATAGATAGATAGATAGATAGATAGATAGATAGATAGATAGATAGATAGATAGATAGATAGATAGATAGATAGATAGATAGATAGATAGATAGATAGATAGATAGATAGATAGATAGATCCTCTAAATATTTAAAATAGTGATCTCAGATTAGTTATTCCATATATAAATTAAAATAATGGAAAATTTCACTCTATAATTTAAAACATTAACCGACCAAGTCATATATCAATAAAGCTAAAATATAAATTAGTATCATTCTATCATTTTATAGTTGATTGACATTTTTGTAGCTCAGTGGAAGGTGCAGTTGCTTCCACTGTTTTTATTTCAATGGCATATATATATATATTCATTACTTACATAATGATAAATCCATAAAACATATTTTACATATATAAATCTGAGGAAGTTGATTTATAGGATGACAAAAGAAGATGACAGTTTGTGAATCATCATACTTATAAATAAATCCTTAAACAATGTAGGTTAGAACTAAAAATTCAATTTTTCCCTCTAAATTCAGGACAACAGTTAAAATAATTTACTAGAGAAAACTTGTTTAGTATTATAACTGTTAATTAGTAACTCTGGTCTTCTAGCAACATCAAAGATAAATTCTGTTTTTTTCACATGAACGTAATCCCTTAATTTTCATTACATAATAAAAAATTTCAGAAAAATATTTAATATAGATATGTAAATTCATTGAAAGCAGCCAACACTTAAGCAATATCAATACAATCAACAATCTCAATCTGTTGTCAAAGAAACCTTCTTTTAAAAATAAAGGTGAAAATCCACCTTTATTTTTAATCTAGTATGTTTATATAGACACTAAAGATTGCAACTTGACCCCAGAGTGTGAAATTATTGATACAAAGAAGTTGAAATAAATTTCTTTATAGATGCAACTATAACCTGTTCTGAAAGCAAATAACAAAGTCAATTATATATTTCAAACTACACTCCAACAATGTATTACTTAAATAATAAAGTTAATAATGCTTAAGGTTAGATATTGTTATTGTTTAAGTGTTGACTGCTTTCAATAAATTTACATTTACAAACCTATCTAGCCTTGAACATTATTTCCTATTTAAGTAATCCATTGTTGATATGCAGTTTAAGTTATAGCTGACTATTTTTAGTCTGCTTCCAGAAAAAAAATTATATTTACCCATTTACACAAAAATGTATGACAGAAGAGAGAAGATTGCCAGCTTTATTAAATAAACATGAATGGGCTATTAGCATAATTAAATGGCTAATTATTTGCTTAAATATGCCATTTATTGGAGAGGGGGACACAGAAGTCGTTCTTGTTAATAGCATTAATATCTGTCACAGGTACCAAGCACCAGGCCTCTCTCAGTTTATGCTTGGTGTCACTGTGCTCTAGTCATATGATGGTGGCAGATGTAAGCTTGAAGGGGTGGCTGGAAGAGGATTGGTGTTTGGGTGTTTGTTTGGGTTTGAGCATAGTTGTATTATGTACTGGTAATGTGCTAGTTGGTAGACAAGTTGGCCTCCAATTTTCCATAATATACAGCATGGCAGATGATTTCAGGGCATGTGACCTTGTATACAATTTATGATTTTCTGTTTTGGAGGTAAGATCTCTTTTGTGTTGTTAATAGGCAGTTCAGAGGAAGATGAGTGCATAGAATCATGTGGTGAATTGTAGAGTAAATTTTAGTAAGATGAGGAATACTAGAACATGTGGTAATGAAGATCAGGGTTTATTATCAGCTCTGGACGGTAGGTGTCTAAGCTTAAAGTAAAACTTTTTGACAGTTTAATATTTTGTTTTTATAACAAATGTTGCACAAATCTGAGAAATAAGAGTAGATGTTATTTTTCTTATGTGACTTGAACTTACATAAAAGATAATTTAAAATTGTAAATATTAATTCTTATCAAGCACAATGTCATCACATAGTACTTAAATAAAGCTATAACCTTAGTATATTTGCCTTGAGTGCTTAATTTATTACAAGAAAGACCTCTACAAATCTAAACACAAGATTCGACATTATAAAGATAAGAGTGGCCACTCTTATCTTTATAAAGTCAAATCTTGCGTTTAGATTTGTAAAGAGCTCTCTTGCAATAAATAAAGCATTCAAGGCACATGTACTAAGGTTATAACCTTATTTAAGTATAAATGATAATTGCAGTGAAAAAGAGCTTTTAAGCCAGTCAATTTGTGGGATTTTGGAATGAGGATACAGGTCATATTGCATCTCAAACATTGACAGGTTTAATGAGCATTTTATGATTAAGGTTGGTAGTTTCTCATTGAATGTAAATGTTGAGGAAGTTAATGTTTTGGTGGTTATCGGTTGGTAGTTTCTCATTGAATGTAAACATTGAGGAAGTTAATGCCTTGGTGGTTATCTCCATTTTTCTGAATTCATGTTAAGGATAATGCCTGCTAGAGAACAGTTTTATGCTGTTGATTTGTGCATCAGAATTGCAAATAAGCACATCCTTAACATAGTGCATATAAAGAATGGAAAGGTCAGAAGACAAGTATTAAGAATGGAAGGGTCAGAAGACAAATATTAAAATAATACATCTCACTGAGAATGAGGCTTGAGTTAATTCCACTATTAGGGAAGCCCATAGGTCAGCTATTGTCCATTTTGTATAAGGCATTGTTAAATAAAAGCATAATATCATTGTGTAGCCAATGTAAACATTCAAGAATGTATTGTTTTATGCACATTATAGTTGACCTTGCTGAGAGCTTTCTTAATAATTTAAATTGATAATATGTGTGGAATAGAGCCATACAGCTCCGTGACACCTAATGACAACAAGAAATTCTGTTCAATGAATTGTATATTTTTGATTCAAGATACACATTCAAATGAAAACTTAAGGTTGAATTGGCCAAAAAGCCACTGACTAATCATTTGTGAGACCTTATTGTAGTAGGCACCCCAGAAATAATTATTAAGTGACTGGGGCATTCTATCTAGTGTAGCCTTAATATTTGTGAATAATGAGAATGGAGTTGCAGAAAATGGGTATATATCAAAATATTCATCTTGAAAAAGGCTACATTGTAAAATTTACATAGCACAATGGAAATAAATTCATCCTTGGATCTTTTAAGATTATATGAATCAATCAACTTGAATTTTAATTTCTTGATCTGCATTCACATTCCTACAGCAAAATCTGTGCTTTGTTTGGCTATAGGAATATGCATACAGATCAACAAATTAAAATTCCAGTTGATTGATTCATATAATCTTAAAAGGTTCAAGGATAAATTTATTTCCACTGTGCTATGCAAGTTTTGCAACATAGCCTTCTCCAAGTATGAATATTTCAATATATGTCCATCCACTGCAACTCCATCCCAATTATATACATGAATCTTAAGCAACACAAGTGCCACCTTCACTTAATGATCAACCTTGGGAATGCCTATTACTGTAAGGCTTCAAAAATAATTGGTCAGTGTCTTAGCAATCAATTTGGCTTTTGCTGATTTAACCTTAAGTCTTCATTTGAATGTGTATCTCAAATTAAAAAATATATAAACCAATGAACAGCATTGCTTGGTATCATTAGACATCACCGAGCTGTATGGCTCTATTCCACACATCTTATCAATTAAAATTATTAAGGAAGCTCTCAGCAATCACTGAGCTGTATGGCTCTATTTCATAATCTTATCAATTCAAATCATTAAGGAAACTCTCGGCAAAGTCAAATATAATGTGCATAAAACAGAATTCATTCTTGTATGTCAATATTGGTTACAGAATAATATTGTGCTTTTATTTAACAATGCCTTATGAAAAATGGATTAATTCTGGTTTATGGGCTTCCCTATTAGTGGGATTATTTCAAATCTTGTTCTGACCTTTCCATATTACATATGTGCTATGTTGATGATGTGCTTATTTGCCCTTGTTATGCAGAAATCAACAGCATACAAACTGCCTTATTGCAGACATCATTCTTAATATGGACTCAGGAAAATGAAGATAACTACCAAGGCCTCAAGTTCCTTGGCCTCTATTGTCAATGAGAAACCATCCACCTTAATTATAAAATGCTCATTAAACCACATTCAAGTTTGACATATGTCCTGAATCCATCACTCCAAAATCCCACAAGTTCACTGGTTGAAAAGGTTTTTTACATTGCAATCTATCAAATTCAAGTCAGAAAAGAAAAATACCATAGACTCTTATGTTGCACAAGTTTTATTTTAAATTTAGATACTTACCTCCAGAACTGATAATAAACCCTAATCTTTATTATCAGACATTCTTAGTATTACTGTTCACTTTGCTAAAATTTGCTCGATAACTCATCAAATGGCTCTACACAATTCTCCACTTCTAAACTGACTTATTAACCACACAAAAGATATCCTACACCCAAACTAGAAATCACAAATTGTATACAAGGTTACATGCCTCAAATCAACTGCCATGCAGTATATTATGGAGAATCAAAGTCCAAGTTGTTTACTAGATTAGCACAACACCAATACATACATGACCATGCTCAAATCCAAATAGATACCAAATCAATTTTTTTATAAACATAGTTACCAAATCAATTTTTTATGAACATCAATCCACTTCTGGACATCCCTTCAAGCCTATATTTGCCACCAGCATATGCCCAGAGTGCAGTGATGATAACCATAAACTGAAGGAGGCCTGGCATATCACAAGATATAAGAATGCATTTAGCAAGAAAGGCTTTGTATTCCCCTCTTTAAATAATGACCTATTTAAGAAAATAATTAGGCATTTAATTATGATAATTACTCATTCATGTTTCTTTTATAAAGCTGAAATCTTCTCTCCTCAGTCAGTTGCCATGACTGTGACTAATATAATTTGGTCAAAAGTGCACAAGCAAAAATTGCTAACTTCACAGATTTTAAGTATATCTTGTATATGTTTTTACATATGTTTATCCACACTACATTTCTTCAAGATATTATATACCAAAAATTTTCACTGTTACATTTACCTAATTAATGAGGTTCATTTAAATTTCTTTGTATTAATAACTTCATTCTCTTTGGTCAAATTCCAATATTTAGTGTCCATATAAATATATTAGATTATAAATAAAGGTTGCCTTGACAACAGATTGAGATTGTTGACTGTACTGATATTGATATTGTTTAAGTGTTGACTGGTTACAATGAATTTATATTTATGAACCTATATAGCTGTGAGCATTTTATGCAAATGACTTCTTACTGTCTATTTGAGATTTTAGATAGAAATCTTTTTTGGATCCACAATAATCAGAAGTATGAGGATTAAATCAGCAGAGAAATATTAAGACAATTTGATTTGAATCAACTGATATTTAAATTTAGAGAGAAAAACTGCAAATAAATGATAAATCATCAAATATATAATGGCAGATATATATATAACACTAAATATAGGCAATATTAAGCATATTATTGTAAAAAATTAAATTATTCTCTGGCTATTGGGTTATACGGTAAGAAATGGCTGTTTTTTCGCAACAGAAAATTCATTGAATTATTACAGGTAGAAACCAAATTGTTTATATTAACAGTGCTTGAAAATTCATCACTTCAATTGTTATATATATATATATGTGTGTGTGTGTTTGTGTGTGTTCGTGTGTAGTTGTTTCTTATATGTAGTTTCTTAATAGTATGACACTGACTCTTTATGTCGGATTTCTCCAGTAAGTTACCTGGATAGTTACTACATTCATAAAGATACAGGTAATGCATTTCTAGCAATACCAAGTTCCTGAGTCACCCACACTACCCATGTCATAAAAATAAGATCTGTCAAAAATGTTTCTATTATATCAATTAAAGAATAATTTAGCAATCGTATTAATATATTTTATTCCCAAATAATAGTTTGTTGTACCTGAATATGTGAGCTCCCATTTTTTACAGAATGGTGACATTTTCGAGAAAAGTTTTCTAAAGCTTCTATAGATTCATCTTCTTGGATTGCTGACCTATTTACCATGGCAACCAAGGCCACACTCAGACTATTTCTCTGAGCATAAAACACAGTGTAAGCGAATAGTAATAAAATTGCCACCGTATAACGTTGGTAAGAAAGTTTCTGAAAATACAAATACAAAGATAAATGCATGCATGTGATAAGTTCTCTGCCTAAAGATAAGTGTGAAATTAGGCAACAAGTTATTACAACTAAAAATATTACTTAGTTATCACTGGAACAAAATTACTATTAAAAAATATTCTAACATAACATATTATTGAAAACTAAAAATAAGGTACAAATATGTAGATATAGTTTCAAAAATTCCACTGTCTTATCAGCTATATTTGGTCACAAACATTGTTTTTAAAATTCATAGTTTTCAATTAATTAATACATAAAACTCAAATATAAATAAAAGCAACTCTAAAATGTTTGTAAATGGTCAAAATAAATAAAAGTTTAGAGCTAAATACAGTTACTTCCATTCCAATTTTTATTTGTCAGTGACCTTCTCACTAGATCTTGGTATCTGTGGCTTTATTAATAATTCCCCAATGTGGCATATTGTTTTATTTTAGATTTAAAAATAAAATTATTTATATTGTTGCTACATATATATTTGGGAGTGCAGTGACAAAACCTCAATGTCTTAAAAAAATTTGCTTCAAGATTGATTAATCTATTGCCAAATGCCTTGCAGGATTGAATCTCATACAAAGGAACTAAGAAAACATATTTAGAAGCTTGCAACAACAATATTTCTTAACTATTTCACATGCTTCCAAACACAGTTATTTTCATCCTCTCCTACAACTATCTACAATAACCTTATATAGTGTTATAAAATTTCTATTTTCAGATTGGTTATTAATTTTTATTTTCACCCATAAATATTACAGTTCAAAGCTGGAACTAGGGCTCTTATGCTTCTAAAAACATTACTCATTAGGTCCCAGTTTTGAATTATTTTTTCTTCTAATAATGATAAAGAATATAAACTATTCTGGAAATGGAGATTTTACAGCCTTATGCCATATACTGTCTATTGTGGTTTTACAATAAAAATAACTGCTGTTGGAAGTTTTTCAAATGATTATTTCAGACAAAATTTTAAAAAATGTCTAATTAACAACTTTATATGTAAAATTTTTTGTTGTTATGGTTGTGTTTTTTTTTAGTTCAAGTTGAAAAGTTTGTTTATTTATCTGGTATTGAAACTTGCTAATGTCTATGATTCATAGCTTAGATTATATAGTAGTAGTATATATTTGGCAAGCATGGAGTTATCAACAGATGTGGTAGTATTATCTATGCCTCCAAACTTTTAATAATGACTAGCTGACATTTATTCAAAGGAAAAATCTATGGCAGAAAATCAATTTCATCCTCAATAAAACTAATAATCCAAAATTTTCAGCACTATAAAGTTTTGGAATTGTCAAGAATAACCATGTCCGGAGACACTGTGGGATCAAATCTCTTTAGAGGCCTGTACTTAGTTTTTACCAGAGCATATACTTTATATTTGGACAAGTAAAAAATAATAGGTCCAAAACTTCTTATGTTAACAAAATCTTATTAACTAAAACCCTATTCTAAAACTATAATGATTATATTAACACTTCTATCTGGTGCTTATTATTTTCATAGCATTTGCATATGCAGCAAAAGTGCTTATTAATAATCCATAAACAAATTTTCATAGTTTTTTCATGATGAAATTTAATTTTACTTTTTTTAAAATTAAAATATTTCTGTCTAAATTTCAATAATTTTTAAAATTCAACCGATATTGTCTGATACATTTTAAAAGTGATAAAGTATAATTGATGTTTAAAAAATAACTAATGTTCACATGTTATTAAAACTATATTCATTTATCTATCTTATTTGCCATATTTGAAGAGCTTTTTTCTATGTTTATGTTTTCACCATAAAAAATGGAAGTCTGTAAGAATTGTAATTCATCAGAAGCACTACAATTTATAATCTATTCCATATATTTCTGCAGCTTAATGGCAATGTGTTACACATATGTATGTAATATTAATTACTCTAATAATGGTTGTAATAAGGATAACAATTATCCCCATTTTGTAAGAGTGGTGTCTTGCTGTGATAAAGATGTAAAGTAGAGAAGTGTTCTGACATCTGATTTGCTAAATACATTCTGACTTGGTAATTGATAATTATTATATATGAAGTTAAAAAAAGCTGTGTTTAAATTACTATTTTATTAGATATTATAAATGTGGATAAAATATTCTCAATTTGTGAAAATTTATGCTGGTTGAGTACTGGAAATGTGAACACAGTAGACATTTACTTTTGATTGTTAATAAATACAAGCTTAAATAGTATATTAAAAATATTTTATGATAAATATTTTTATTTACTATAAACTAAAAAGTCAAAAAATAACTATGTTCAACCACAATTGGCAATTTTATATTTAACTTGAAATAAAAGTGTAGATGTCCAGAAATTAAGTAATTCATTATTTCAAGCTAAATATAAAAATTCCAATTGTGATTAAAGAATCAATAAATTTTTGATAAATTATTTTATATGTATTATTAATTAATTTTAATGTTCATGTATTTTATGAAATTAATTCAATTTAAAATAGACATAATAAACTATAATTTAATAGTAAGAAAACCAAGACATACATCATGTGATTTAATTAGCTTGTATTTAAAAATGTCATATAACAAGTGTGCTAATAGCTTTAACCCAGATTTTTTGAAAAATGCTGCAAAAGCATTTAAAATCTCTATATAGAATTATCCCTACCTCTAAATCAGTTTTGAGCTATTGTCTCTCATCAGTGAGACACTAGGACATTCAGACACTAGATCTAAAATACAAACTCAAGCTCAGCATTTTCAGACATCTATGCATGTCATATGGCCATTTAAGTTAGATAGCTGGATTTGAAGATATAAAAATGTTGAAAAACTTCAGATTTTCTACTTAATAATTAAGTATTTGATAAAAGCTGGGCTTGAGTTTGTATTTTAGATTTAGTGTCTGAATGTCCTAGCACCTCACTGATGAGGGATAATTTTAGATAGAGATTTTAAATACCTGTTTATAGCTGTTTAGCATGCTCATTATATTAAACTATAATTTATAAAGGAAAATTGTCTGTACTAAAGACTGTTTACAATAAGTAAACATTTTAAATAAATCATTTTTTACAATCAAAAGGAAATAAAATCCCACACATTCTTTTTTTAAAACATGAATTTTTATGATCACAAGAAATTAAAAGTAATATTTTTTTTTCAATTTTAAAGGATTGTTAACATTATTTAGTCTAAGCTTTTTTTAATGTATATATACCACCATCTCATGTGTATCATTGAAAACTTACTGAATGGGTATCAACATATTTTAAATTTGCTTTGACAATCCCACAATATTTAAGTAACAGAGGACCAAACTGAAACATTTCATTTTCATATTGCATTGTCATTGATTTAGAACACATATACAAAATTTGAAGGCATTCTACTTGATAGAAATTATTAAACCTTGATTTAATGTCCTAAATAAACAAACAGACTTTTTAACTTAAATTAAAGCAATTAAAATCAAACCTTCTTATACTTACAATATATAAAAACATTGGACTATAAACAGTGATGTAAAAATATAAGTATTTAATAATTCTAGATTCCCTGGTGAGTAAAAAATTAATCAAACTGTTTATTGCTCAGAAGTTTATAACAAACTTGAGCACAGAAACTGATAGAACTTGGATTGGATTTATAAACTTTAAGCTCCAGATCTTGCCACTTTATCAAACCACACAGGATATCTGATAATTGAAGATGGTTTGTGAAATATAAATATATAATAGGAATTTGTATTCCACAGATATGTTTAATCCGACATAGGTAGTACCTGATATAAAAGTGTAATAGCGATCCTATCAACTTTTTAACTCAAGCCCCCAAACACAGGTTAATTAAGATTTTACATTTATTAAAGGTATTACATATGTGTCAATAAATATTTACTTAAAATATAAAATACAAATTAATGACAGTTTTTCAAAAAACATTTATTAAATTAATTTTTTTATTTATTTATACTTTGCTACTTTATTGTCAAAATATTTATATTTTTGTTCACTGTTATTTAAATGATTTTGTTTACATAAACTCTTTTATTAAACAAAATTTGTTAAATGAAAGTTTTGCACAAAATATTTAGTTTTTTATAGCACGCACAATTTTTAAAATGGATAATGATAAAATGGTACAATAGGAAATAGTTTGCATCTCCACCCTAGGATTTTCATAGTAAGCTTTATAGGTAAAGTAGCAAAAATTAACTCTTGCAAATTTTAAATATAGAGTAAATATTGCAGTGAGAGAAAGATAAGTAGAAAAAATAAACCAAATAATCAGACGCAAATAAAGGTAAAAAAATATCTTAATAGTATACAAACAACTGTAACTGAATAAAGTTCAAATAAAAAAATAACTTCTGACAGACCATTTCAAAATCCTCTAATTTTACTCACAACTAATTATTTAAACGGCACGGATTTAGTAAATGATCATAGACGGCAATGATTGATTAAAGAGGTCTGCACTGTCAAATGTAAGAATTAAATTAAAAAATACCTTAGGCACGTAAAAGGATCGGTGACCGAATAAAGTTTAAATTAAAAAATAACTTCTGACAGATATTTCAAATTTTAAAATATTATCATTTCACTTACAACTAATGAAATAAACAGCATTGATTTAATAAATGAATATAAATGGCTGTCGTTGAAAAAAAATATCACAGTCTATATATCACAGTCTATATATCACAGTCTATATATAGTATATATGGGTGGGAGATGATAATCTGGACCAACCGATGATTGCTGGTTTAGCATGAAATACGTATATTGGTGATTATTTATCTTTTCAGCATATATGTGCTTGAGTGTATCAGTGTTATTAGATAGAGTGGAGAGTGGTGGGTCATGTGAAAGTCTGTGCTCATATACCCTATATTACATATATAGACACATGGTATATATGAAGCCTGTGTTTCAGTTATTACATTATAGAGATGTCTGCCTATCCTTGCATATGTATTTAATGGATTATGTCGTGTACATGTGGGGTTCAGATTGACCTTGGGTCAACATGGGTGTGACAAGAATCTCGGCCTTATGGTGGCCTTCAAGCATTCCATCATCAGATTTTCAATTGGATGGATGGTTGAAGAGTTGGAGTGTGTAATAGGTTGGAGCCAGTCCATTAAAGTATGAAGATTGTCTATCTTAATATATATCTGAGCACTTATAGTATACATGGGTGGGAGATGATAATCTGGACCAACTGATGATTGCTGGTTTAGCATGAAATACGTATATTGGTGATTATTTATCTTTTCAGCATATATGTGCTTGAGTGTATCAGTGTTATTAGATAGAGTGGAGAGTGGTGGGTCATGTGAAAGTCTGTGCTCATATATCCTATATTACACAGTCTATATAGAAATTATAGACTTACATTTTTTAAAGTCATCTCCTTCATTACTCTATATTATTATGACTTAAGCAAGTATTTATTTGTTTGTTTGAAGCTATATTTTTAAAATGCATCATTCTAAATCATCCAATAAAATGAGAGTTTGTAATTTACTCAATATTTAACTGCTTCTAACAATGCTTGAGTTTGGCATGTCAATAACATGAAAATAAGTTGAATCTAAGATTAAAATCTTTTTGGATGAATTAAATATTTACATAGAAATTCAGACTCATTTCAGGTAATCAACTCAAGTAGACATCCAATAGTGGTCAGCAATAAATATTTGGATATTTTTAGTTAAATAACATGAAACATCATCAGGTAAGTTAAAAGCAAAGCAGTGGGACTAAGATGCAATACTAATGTTATATTTAAGATTAAAAAGAGCAGGAAATAGAGATAGAACCCAACTTGTTATATTTGTTGACTCATTCCTTAAACCAACTGTAGAGATCAGAAATGTATAACCACACTTAAAAAACACCATTTGCCATCCAAAACATTTCAGATCTAACTGTAATCATCTTTGCAACAATCACAATAATTTCTTAAAAAAAATAATTTCCAAATTAATTTGTTAAAAATAATGCTTTATCATAAATAAATTCAAAAATAAAATATTTTTCAAAAATGAAAGTGCTTGTAAATGAGATTTAAATAGCCCTAATCTCTTTTCACATTATTTGTGAATTTCTATAGAGGAGTAAGCCTCATTAAGCCCAGAAGTCTACTTAACAGCACTACATAATTGTTAGGTATAGTTTGAGATGAATAAATGTAAACATTTTCAAATTTCTGAAGATGTCTGCTAGTCAATGAAAACTGTAAAAGTTGCCATTAAAGGAATATGAAAGGTGCATAATGAAAAATGTGAATTTTTATATAAATATTTTTTATCCATGCTTTAAAATGCATGTAGTGTGAAGTAGGGATTGTACTACTGGAATCCAGATCATAAATACTAGAATATCAAACATTTTTCTTCTGTATTTGAATCCCAGTATTTCATGAAAAATACCAGTATTTCTGGCATTTCTGTCTTTATGATTATTCTATACCAATAGAAATTAAAAAATATATTTTTATGTCTTAGTAAACTCATCCCTTATGATGCTAATTAAAAAGACCATGACATTGAAATTTTAATATGAAGTTTAAAAAGTTAATTTTTTTTTTAAAATTTTTTTTTAAATATTACAATTAATGTTATTTAAATTATAAATTCTAAATAAACAATAATTTTAAAAATAATAAGTAGATCTGGCAATATAGCAAACATATAAGGAACACACTGATGCTTCGCCACCAATCAATGGGGAATCTCCATATTTTATTTCCATGGCAACTACTACTGAAAATGGTGTAATAAAATTGCATCATATGGAAAACATTAAATAACAAGTCTCAGAAGGTAGCTCTTTTTTTAATTTATATAGATTTATTAATTAAAATAATATTAATTTCTTAAGACATAATGTCTAAAGAAATTACATTTATAGAACATGAAAAGGGTAATAATGCAACTCCAGTATCTTTAGTATAATATTATACCTAATCGATAATTCTAACCAGTTTTCAAAATAGAAAAAAAAATGTATTAAAAAAATAAAATGTGCTGATGGTTCTACTTTTCATTTGTATATGCATTTAAAATCAATGCACAATATTAATTCGGAAAAAAAACATGCAGAAACTTCTAGTACACCCACAGAATCAGACAAAGCTGAAGAAAATACAGCAAAAAATAAGAATGACCTCAATTACCACATATTTTAAATCTGATCAATACAAAAATTTGACAGAAATACTTGGAAAAATGGTACTCTTGATAGTGCACCATTCAACATTTTTATTATATCTGAAGATATTCTCATGGTCTAATTTCCAGAATCTTCAAAGATTTATCAAAGACAGAAATTATAATTAAAAACATGGCAGTAGATTTTAGCAACCAAATTTTTGATAAACTAAGAAATAAAATTTATTTATTTAAAAATTAAAAAAAAAAGTTCAGTCTTACATGAATGAATATCAATTCAAGATAAATGTTATTTAAATATAAATGTACATTTTTCAAATGAGTTTAGGAACATTAGATTGGTTTGTATAAAAGATAAAATATTTGCAGAAAAATGTGTCAAATTAATAGAACAAAAATTAAATAAATTTAATTTAAATGTCACCAATGTGTTATTATAGATGGTGATTGTATCATGTTAAAAGTGGGAAAATTTACAAAGGACAAACAACAGCTATGTTTAGTACATGCTATACACTTAGATGTAACTCATGTACTGTATTAGATGACTATTTCAAATATAAGAGAACAAAAACGAATTTATAGTACAATATGCTAAAATTATAAAAATAATTGGTGGTGTAGAAATCAAAATGGAATTTGAAAATATTCAAAATCTTGGCCAAAAGGATTTTTTACCCTTAGCAATTAAGATCAGACAAGGTCCCAACTAAGAATGATAAATTGCAATATTATACAATTAGACAATAAAACTCATTGGAATTACGTATGCTCAAAAATTTCACAATGATAGGTATTGTGTGTAAAAAGCTTTAATAAATTTAAAGTCCAATATTTTAATTTATTATTAAATGCAACTCTGCTCTTATTCCTATAAAGTTAGCAATAAATGCATTTTGTCACAGAAAAAACAATCTTTTAATGGCAGATGTATGACTAAAATTTATGATTGAAAATCTTGATAATCAAAATTGCTCAATTGTAAAAATGTCTCAAGATGCCATTACAATATCGAATTTTACAAAGACGAACAAATTTATAATTTTATAAAGATTTTTCACAAGTAATTCAATTGTTACAAATCCATGTCCAATGTGATGACAATTTAGACCAATTGTTGTTCTATCACTTAATAAATACCATATTGCTAAAATAATAGTTCAGTTAATAAGATGTCTTTCTTTTGTAGAAGAATTAAAATTAGAGATTTCAACTCCGGTTGAAAAAGATATAAAAGCAAATATGATTACAAGTATCAATATGAATAAAAACTTAGAACCAAAAGAAAAATTAAAATTAGCTATCAAAGAATAATTATCTCCCAGCCAGATAATTAAGAGAGTTCAAGGATTGGATAGCATGGTAAGAAAAAAATTTTTTTTTGTGCAGAAAGGCATAAGAGAATGGTATTTACAGATAGCATATGATTTTTTAAATACAATGTCACCAACGAGTGTTGAATCAGAAAAAAAAATTTTCTTCAGTATAAAGATTTTGTACAAAAATTTCTCATTAAAATAATGAAAATTTAGATAGCTCATTTTTTTTTCAGAATATATTTTATGAAATTATACAAGGGATAATTTAGTTCTTAAGTATTTGCAATTATTAAAATATGTTTTTTGTTTCTATTTTTATTTAAAAAATAGTACAAGAAAACATTTGCAAGTATATTCCTTTTAAGTAACTTTTTTTTTGCAATACTGCATGCTTTTTTTATATATATTTTTTGTAAAAAGTAAATTATTACAATTTCTAAAATAATGTTTCCGTTTACTACTATTCATGTTTTATTGTAAGTAAATTAACACTATGTATCTTTTTATACCTGTTTTTTTTTTTTTTGTTAATGTAATGAATACATTTTATTAAAAATTTTGAAAACAAAAATATACTTTTTATTTAAAAATATTCAACTAGTACACTTTTTTTGTGTGTGAAACTGGTTTCAAAACCGGTATTACAGTTTTCTAATTTTATAATACAGGGATTAAAATTGTTTTCTATTACAATCCCTAGTTTAAAGTAATGTAAAGGTAATTATTACTTCCAACAGATAGATGTTTACATGAAAATTAAACTATTATGTAATATTGTGTTTTGGTATATAGTATTGTTCTGAATAAAGTCAAAATTGTTTGTGGACTGATTATAACTGAGTAAATATCATGCAATGAAGTACATATTGGAATATATTGAGAAAACAGTTTTCTTACTTTCTATATATATATACATTAATGATAAATTTTTCTGTGACCCACAGAAATCTTTATATCAACATATATATATATGTATTATTATATAGCAATTTATACATTTATAAATTATTGGGATATATATAAAATACAGACTTTCTAATAATGAATGATAATATAAAACCATGTCTAATTTTTTCACCAATACCAAACAATTTGTTTTACTATAATTCCAATTTAATTGTAACTTCTAGCACATACATTATTCCTCATAAAAACTATAAGATATTTTGCTACATCCATTTCTCTTGCAATATTCCATAATGTTGTTCATTATTATTTATTTTTTTGCATATAAATAAATAAACAAAAATCATAAAAGTTTATACAATAAATAAATATTGCATTATTTAATTGAAAAATTATTTTTTAGCAAAGTTTTATTACCATCCTCAGTGTAATATATGTATTATTATGAATACTTATAAACCGTTATATATAACTATGTCTAGACTTTCTTTTGAACTACTTTTTTTAAAAATCTGTTTATATCTAAATGTAAGATAAAAAAATATTATGCTGAAAGTAGTGATGCTTTGTTTTCAAATTGTGTTCAACAACTTAAAATTTACTAGATATATATATTATAATGGATGTTAAGACACCATTACAAAAATTATACTTTTATAGGGGTGAAGAAAATAAAATAGATTTTTATTTAAGATTTCATTTGTAAAACTTGATTAAAAGTTTTTTTTAATTCTTGTACTAATATATATGTATGTGCGTGGGAATTATATTTTAATACCACAGTTATAGTTGTTTTTTAATTTTGATTTAAAAAAAAAAAGAAAACTAAGATTACTTTTTTGTTAAATTTATGTAAAAGTAAAGTGACAAATAGATTGCTTTACGGATTTTGGATTTATATTGATAAGAATAATTAAAAAAGAAAGAAAACAAACAGAAAAGAATTTTTCATTAGTTGGTTCCTAGATCTGTAAAGGGCAATTTATTTCGTTAATTAGATAACTATTGTTAGCTAGATAGAGAATTTTTAAATTTTAATTAAAAAGAAAAAGTTTTGTAATTAGGAGATATGATTCAGATAACAAGTTCTAATCAGGCTTTCGGATTATCTTTGAAAAGCTAGAATACTTGCATCAGCTAGTATACTTGCACCAGCGCAAAGAGACAGACACCTACTAGGAGAGGAGAATTGCACAAACTCTGGGACATTTCCACCAACTCTGAGAGATACTTGCACAAACTATTCCTGCATATTCTGAAAGCGGATCCGGTAATTATTCTATCTAGAATGAACATTAAACCTACAGCAAGAATATTTTCTTTACCATGATGTGCTAAGCTTCTCGCCAGGACAGATTCGGATGTCCTGTGTCTCCATTAACTGCCTACAATGCCATAAGAACCAGCTCCAAAGAAACCACTAACCAACTCGCCCAAGCCTACCGTCAGTGAATCCAGAGCAACAGACTAACCTAAAAAGTCTAGTGCACTAGCATTTAAATAAATTATTAAGGTACCTTACATTTTTGCAATTTAAATAATGTTGTCTTAGATTTGTTCCCTTTTGTTTTTAAATATAAATGTTTTTCAAGTTATATCTTATGTAATTCGATTTCTGTGTGCTTGATATTTTTTTTTTAACGAGTGCTAGTTTCAAACCTATTACTGTCCGTCCTATTTAAGTCTTAGTAAGTAAGATAGTAGTTTATTTATAATCTCACATCCCTTTTATTATAGAAAGCTGTCTGGATATTACAGACTATTTTAATTGATTTCTGGCTCGTGACCCATTTTATTATTAGTTCTACTGTTGTGTTTTGGTCTGGATTACAGACCCAACTAACAGTAAATAATATAAAATAATACTGACACAAGTATTATAATTTAATATATTTATTATGTACAAATATATACAAACAATATACAGTATACAAATGCATGTTTATAAGTTGAATCGTGGAGTTTAACGTGAACTCTGGGTTTTGCCTTTCACTTCCAGCCACACCTTATGGCTTGCCTCACAGGTAAGGTCTATGACTCTTCCAGCTATGTAGTTAGTTTGCCTTGAGCTGAGGGTGATCTTAGCAGTGTCCAGTCTCTGTGGGACTTGCCTAGCTGGGTAGATCTAAATAGCGTAGTGCTATCAATGGGAATACTTGCTGCTGTTTATGTTAGCAGAGTTTCCCTGGGAGAACGCAAAACGTCTGTTTAGGTTAGACACGTTCTTCCCTGATTCTCACAAAAGGCTGACTATTTATACCCAGATCCCTGACCTTATTGAAAACCTTCGGATTCAGCAAGAATCATTGCTCATTGACCTATAATAATCATTGGCTATGCTTTTATCTATACATCAGCCTATTGGCCTGAGGCAAATAATGCTTAATCCGATCAGATAAGGCGGCATCTGGAA
The DNA here is from genome assembly GCA_028023455.1 of Epiperipatus broadwayi. Classification (NCBI taxonomy): domain Eukaryota; kingdom Metazoa; phylum Onychophora; class Udeonychophora; order Euonychophora; family Peripatidae; genus Epiperipatus; species Epiperipatus broadwayi. The sequence continues at coordinate 4,428,184 of JAQFVV010012444.1, read as the reverse complement.
TAGTCCACTTCTGAGAGAAGGGAGGACTATAACATCCCTCCCCCAGCTAAAAGTTACCTTAGAGAACATAGTCATGCAGGTGTACTGGAGGATGATGGAAGCACTTTGGTGCTGGTTCTGGTTTGCTGTTGTCTTTGGTTTGTTGGTCCTCCTTGCTTGTACTGTATGTCTCTGTAGCTTTATTCCTTGTGATTGCATCAGTATAATACAGTCTAAGTTGTTTTCGATGGTGATGATGTTGACATCCATCTGCTGTTTTGACTATAAGGTTGTGTTTTCTGTTGGATCACAACTGCTGGAATCCATTTTGTGGGTCCTCTACATTCTGCATAGCACTTTAGCCCGCAAAGCTAGTGGTGTTCTGGAAATCCTGGTGTTTCCATTTTTCATATTCATTTTTGTTATCAGCTTTTTGTTAAAGACTTCTGATTCATAAGTCTTCAACTTTGATAATGTTGTGAGCTGGTTCACTTTGAACCCTAAGTGACTGAACCAGTCACGGCCTAATAAGTTGCTGTGATCACCTGTTGCCACTACCAGTGATAGGTGTCTAGTTTTATTAGGCATGGTAATTTTCACTCTTGTCTGACCCAAGAGTTTTATTTTTTTTCCCTGATAATCTGTTATAGTCCTAGTGCTAGGATGCAGATTATATTTATTATGTTTGTTAATGATAGCCCAAATCTTTTTTGAAACAATAGACACTGCTGCCCCTATGTCTAGTTTCATTCTCACTGGTGTATCATTAATCCTAATATTCTGTATAAATCCAGACTGATTGTCCTTAATGTGATTTATACTGGCAACTTGTTTATTTTTCTTATAGTTGCCTTTGTGTTTTGGAATGGTTTTTTCCATTCTCATATCCGCAGTCTGTCTTTTTAAGTTTAGACATGCCGCTCTTATATGACCGACACGCTTGCAAAATGAGCACACAGTAAGGAGATGTGGACATTCTGTTTGCCCATGGATCGGTTCATCGCATCTATAACAACACTTTACTCTCATTGTTGTTGTTGAGCTAACTGAGTGCTTGTCGGACTCAGCATTCTGTTCAACTTTTTGAACAGTATAATTTATTTTTTGTAGTGGCTTTGCCTGACATGCTATAGATTCTGCCAGCATGGCTTGAGTTACAGCCTTTTCAAAATCTATATCCGGTGTCATTAATAGTTTTAGTCTTAAATTGTGATCATTCATGCCACAAATGAAATGATCGCATAATGCTTCATTTAAGAACTCTTTAAACTTGCACATGAGTGCTAATGTTCTGATTCGCGTGGTGAATTCTCTAACTTTTTCTCCCTCTGCCTGGGCACAGAGATTGAAATAATATCTTTGCATTATTGTTAGTGGTTTGGGGGGAAATATTCCGTGAGAATCGCCAACGCTTTCTCAAAATTCAAGTCAGCCAGTGTTTCTGACCCAAGTTGCGATTTTAATATATGTTTGCGACCCGATTATAGTTATCAGCGTCGCTAATTTTATTTCAGACTTTTTGATCTGATTGGCCTGCATATAAAAAAATTAAGTGCTCTTTGTAGCTTGACCAGTTCTCAGGGAATCCTGGATCATAAGCTTCCATCAAGCCAATTATACTAGCCATTTTTTTATTTTATTTTTCTCTGTCATCACGTGAGAAAAAAAATATTTTTTTTTGTATATTTGCGAGTGGCGAGTAAATACTCTATATGATTGTTTGACAGATTTTATATGATTGTTCGACAGATTTTTTACTCTGCTAGGGCTAGCTTCTGTCTTTTTAGCAAGGCCAATTTTGATTGGTTTATGAAACACCAATCGTATTTATGATCACTTTATGTTTCCTCCCAGACTTAAGTGATTTTGTCACTGGTGATTTAGTAAATACTATCGTGTATTTTACTTATTTTTCCAGAAATAAGTGATTTCAAGAATCACTGTTTAAAAAATACGTATACGTATTTTAATAAATATTTGGACTGTATTTATGTGTGATTTAGTAATCACAGCTTCGTAATACGAGTGTGTGCGCACTCGTGTATTTATGTTTTCCAAGTTTTTTCTTTTTCCAGCCGTGGGGAAAAAAAAAATCTTTTGTCCAACTGCGCCAAATCTGTTGTGTTTTGGTCTGGATTACAGACCCAACTAACAGTAAATAATATAAAATAATACTGACACAAGTATTATAATTTAATATATTTATTATGTACAAATATATACAAACAATATACATTATACAAATGCATGTTTATAAGTTGAATCTTGGAGTTTAATGTGAACTCTGGGTTTTGCCTGCCGTTTCCAGCCACACCTTATGGCTTGCCTCACGGGTAAGGTCTATGACTCTTCCAGCTATGTAGTTAGCTTGCCTCGAGCCGAGGGTGATCTTAGCAGCATCCGGTCTCTGTGGGACTTGCCTAGCTGCATAGATCTAAATAGCATAGTGCTATCAATGGGAATACTTGCTGCTGTTTATGTTAGCAGAGTTTCCCTGGGAGAACGCAAAACGTCTGTTTAGGTTAGACACATTCTTCCCTGATTCTCACAAAAGGCTGACTATTTATACCCAGATCCCTGACCTTATTGAAAACCTTTGGATTCATCAAGCATCATTGCTCATTGACCTGTAATAATCATTGGCTATGCTTTTATCTATACATCAGCCTATTGGCCTGAGGCAAACAATGCTTAATCCGATCAGATAAGGCGGCATCTGGAATAGTCCACTTCTGAGAGAAGGGAGGACTATAACATCTACTTATGTCATGAAACTTTATTTATAATAGACTATTAAGAAATATAATAGTTCTTAGTTTTATTTCTTCAAGCTTCCAATTCATTTTTTAGGGGCACGTACGATCGTTTTAACCCTCTCAATAGATAGATCATGAGCTCCTAGCCTGTCTCACTCAGAGGGAGGTCAATCGATTGAAAGTAATAACTTTCAACACTTTTTATTATTATTATTAATGTTTTGGAAGCTACCTTCGTATTTCTTCTGTTTCGACATAAATCTCTTTTCCTAACTATGGCTTATAAGCAGGAAGCTAACCTCCCTTGTCTGGTGTGAGATCACTGTATACTTACTAATACTTCTGCTACTGCCAGTATTTTGCACTCTTTCACACACAGGAAATCGCTCTCAAAGCCATATAAATATTTTAGTTCAATTTTGACGAATGTACGTGAAGTACATATTTTAAGTGTGCTTTAAAGATTATTATTTAGATTTATGTTTATTTAATCATACTTTTAATAAAATTATTTATTTATTCATTTACTTAGTTGATTTTGTTTTCTGTTGCTACCTTTCCAACTCACTGAACAAAACATAGATCTCATTTGCTTGATTGAGCTAGTCCGGCGCATTCGATTTGCATATCCTGTAACCCCTTAAAAATAAATGTCTAGTTCCAAATTTCGGACTAGTGGCGCCCTGGCGGTCAGTATATGCGAGTCTAAAGCTTTTGTCTGGTATAATATATTGTATAAAGTTACTGCAAACTCACAATATAAAGTCACACTGTTCACATGTATTAAGTCACATGCGTTATGCTCAATTATTTGCTAGCATTTGTAAAGCAAATCCTATGGAATAATGTTGATCCAAAATATTTCTTAACAAATGTTATTCAGAGAACTAGATAGCACCTGATAAATAACTATTTATAATCCAACCACAAATTATTTGTGTATTTTATTTTTTAACAAAATGAAATTATAATCCATTCATTTTATCTAGATCTATAAATATGTCTTCTGGCAATAAATACTCTGATATATAAATGTATCTTCTGATAGCAAAAACAGCTCATCAAACTGGTGTCATTTCATAGAATGGTTATTGATCATAGTAATTGCCATGTCAAGCATTAATCAAAACACAATTACTATAATAAGCTCATTAATAAGAGCAATTGCCATAATAATAACACTAATTAAGGAAAAGATTATTTTTCAAGTTTATGATTTTTAAATTTAACAAAAGTGTGCTATATAATTTAACACTTTAATTAGTGTATGCTAATATTTTATACTAATTAAGTCAAACATTTAAAAACAGGTTTAGTTTCTTCAAGTGGTTGAAACATGATTAATTAATAAAAACACACTATTATCAACAGTTTTAGTGTTGCTTCCACATTTCTTTTGCAAATAAGATGAGAATGATGTGTTAAAAAGCAGGTTTTTTAAAGTTGAAAAGACTCATGTTAATAGCACCATAAACTTTAATATTCTTGTAAAAATGTTAAATTATTGATAAAAATAGATTGATGCCTCTAGGAATTATTGTTCTTTCATTTAATTCTGCATGTTTGATAAGTGATTTGCTATAAAGAAACATGTGGACTCTACAAAACCATATAGTAGTGGGAATAATGAGTTTTCAATGGTAAGATAAAAATAATTTACTTCTATTGCTTCAGAAACTCAACTTGCATGACACACATAAAAGTATACCTACAAATCTGAGACTGACTTCCCTATTTCTTAAGAATCTTGTAATAAAAGCCATGATAATAAAAATTCTAAATTATAATAAGTCCAAATAATGTATGAAATTAATCATAGAATTAAACTTGTTTGGAGTGTTTTTGGTAGAAATAACTTGGTACTAAAAGGAAATATGCCTATGTGTTTGAAAAGAAAGGTTTTTAATAAATGTGTTTTACCAGTTCTTACTTATGAATTTGGGACTTGGACACTTAATAGAAGAGCAATACAGAGACTTCAGACAACTCAAAGAATTATGGAGAGATGCTGTTAAAAGTAACAAGAAGAGATCGAAAATGCAATATATGGGTAAAAGAACAAACAGATGTTACTGACCTCATTGAAAAAATTAAAAGACTCAAGTGGAGTTTGGCTTGACATATTGCTAGAAGAGATGATAATAGATAGACAATTGTAATCTTAAACTGGATTACAAGAGATTGTAAAAGACTCAGCAAAAGACCACATGTAAGATGGATGGATGAAATAAGAAAGTGTGCAGGGGTGATATGAAGAAAAGAAGCTAAAAATTAGAGAATATGGATTGAACTTGGAGATACTTTCATCCTGCAGTGGATTGATAATGGTTGTTGTTGTTGATGATGATGAATGCATGTTAGAAATTATGTTTAAAAGTGACTGCTAAAAAATATAAAATTGCAGATTAATGGGGGTTTGTATGGATTTATTATTGTTATTTTATTCTCTAGATAAAGATTGCTCAATATATATATTATTCAGTAGTGGATAATATTAGATGGTAAACTATATCAATAGAGCAGCAATATGTAGTCCTGTGCGACTACTTTTCCAAGCCAATTCATTTTACCTTAGTAGTCCCATTTTAACTTCTAATTTCAAAAACAAACTTTATTCGCACTCAGAATTGGTTTTAATCTTAGAAGTCATATCACTGCAATCTTTATTGAGAATTAAATAAGAAAATATATCCAGTTAATACAAAGACTGAACCAACAAGTTTTTTAAAAAAAATATTTAGTTTAAAAATATAAGGCCAGACAGGATAAACAGAATCATTTTAATGTATATTTTTGTTTACATAAATATCTAATATTCTTGTTTTGTTTAATAATTTGAAATGAGAAAATAGGCAATAATCCTGAAATACACAAATATATATTTGTAAAATAATATATTTATAAAATATTAATTCTGTCGATTAATTGAAGTCACGAGTATAACTGTATGTATCACCCTATACATTACAAATGTGCGCACTTATTAAAAATGGTTATTAGAAAAGATTTTTGCTACTTATAATATAGTCTTAGCTCTTTATTTTTGATTTGATAATTTTTCTTTCTATATATGCTGCGATTGATTAACATTTTGATTGTGCATTTGCATAAACATAAAGGAATTAAGTCTTTCCAATCAATTCTGTAGTCTAAATGTGATGAAAATAAAATAGGATCCAAATCTAAAATGCAGATAGCGTCCGAAAATATAAATATTTCTTCTCTTTAGCAATGTGGGTAAAGTTAATATACTTTTGTTGTTTTACTATATACATATGTTTGTGTGTATCTAATACCACTTGATATGATTTTTGTTTCATTACATATCTGCCAGACCAAGGTGCATGCTAAGAATATTTTGTTTTCCGTTCCATATTTGGAATACCAATATCTGATTGATGACAAACTTTCTTTCCAAGCTTCCTGCAGCGCCATTTATGAATTAATGTATGTATTGCATAGCAGGATAGTTGAATTATTCACAACAAAAGCTTTAAGTTGCAAGCATGTCTGAATTATGAGTTAGAACTTCACATATTAATCCATGATGGAATAATGCACTAACATTAAATCTTGTTTTAAAATGAAAAACTACTATTAAAACATTTCAAATGATTCAAATTGAGTACGACAGCAAATTCATGCATCACAGAAATATTTTTATATAGTTTATAATATTTTATAATGGCAGGGAAAGCATCAAAGAAAATCCATAAAGGTACAAAACACATTTTCCCATTTCATGCCATAACTCATGATGCAGAATTGGTACATACAAAGGTTATAAAAAGGTGTTATTCAAGACACATATTGGTTGCACCATTTTTGATAGTATGAAGCTGGGATATATCCAGGTTGATGCAAAATTATCATTTTACAAAAAAAAAAAAAAAACATTGAATACTCACTAACAAAAACATCCCTGAGTATCAAGAAGAGAAAATATACAAACAATCATCATTGGAAATAAATATATTATATTGGTTGGGGTGTATGGTCTTACAGTATCTGCCATACAAGGGTGCCACCAGGCCATTCGAACCTGGAATATTTATATAGTAGGCAGGTATGTATTGTTAAGATCCAATTTTATTTTTTAAGACCGTTATCCCATGCCACTAGCTCAAGAAGATGCAGAGATTTATAATACACATAACTTCTTAAACATTTTAATAAAGAACAGATTTAAATTCTTAAAATGTATTTTTTATATTTAAAAAAGGCCACTGCCAGTAATAATCCACAAAAAAACATTTATTGATGCACATATATAAATTTAAACTTGAGGAATAAGTTAATCTCAAATTTGTTATTAAATTTAAATTGTTATTTAAGAAAGTCTGCACAGATGGACAGTTTATAAAAGTTTGTTTTATAATGTTAAGTATAGATAAGCTACATAGATTACATAATTAAAACTTTTCAACAACAATTATTCAACCTCAGACTATCTGCAATGTGATATTATTTAAAGAATGTGATTCTCATCCAGTACAGTCTAGTGAAAGAACCATGTATATAATATTTGAGAGAATTGCTATGTATGGGGGAGAATGGTCTATTTTCTGACTTATAGTCCCTAGAGGTCAATGTGTCAGGAAATATGTCTGCATCCATTGCAAAGTAGTTACATCTTTTGGGTCATACATTCAGTTGGGCTTTGCCTGTATGCTAAACACACTTCACATTACATTGATATAAACACCTATATATCCCTGGAAAGCATAAAACCACTTGCCTGAAATTAAACCCCTTTAAAATAAACATAAATGAATTTTAATATAATGTTATTAACTGAAAGTTGCTAGAAGAAATTTACAATAAAGTAATAGCAATGACCCTCATCATAAGGTGCCACATTGACAACAACAACTTAAAAGATATACCAGTAAATATGTTTAGACACTCTATCAAGTGTCATTTACCGATATATATATATTTCACATATAAAATCTTAAGAAATAATTAACATAAATGTTAACGAATCTATGCAGCCATCTACACCCAACTTAAATTTAATACATTTTAAAAAATTTAGTTAATAACTACAAAATAAATAAAAACAAAAAATGGAAATGATTACCAAACTTAATGCATAAAAAAATTATTAATAATTGATTTAGGATTTTCCTTTTTAGATCAGACAAGAGTTCATACTTTATATAACTAATTGAAAGTTTGTTAAAGTTCATATTGAATAAACAAGAGTTCATACTTTCCATGAGGGGTCTGAAGCCTGTCTTGTCTATGAGAGATGTGAAATCCATTTAATATTTCTGGGAGCACTGGTCCATTGTTTACTGCCATTCAGTAGTCATTAGTTTGGAGGCTGCCTCAGCTGGCATATAACAGGAAATTAAATCTATTATAGTCTCCTATATCATGGAATCTGCAATAGCTACAGTTCATAGAAAATTGATAATCAGAATTTTGCAACTCCTTGAATTTAATTATTTTGGCTTTTATACTTTTACTAGCCTCTTATCAGCAATCCTACAGATCGATCTAACATGATATCACTGATACTAATGTCTGCATGTTTTTCCATTATGGTCCATGTGCTTGTTGCTGCTTCAGAGCAGGAAACAATTTTTAATTTTTATCTATAACTCCTATCTGACCTTTGAATTTAAATGCCCGAAGGGCTAGTTTGCTTCAAAACAATCATTTCCATTTTCTAACATTAAACATGATTCTTAAAATAAAAATTGATCAGCACTTATTTCTATTTTTTTATACAACTTTTTAACAAAAATATTTATCTATCTTTAGATCTTTATTTTTTTTTACAAAAAAGTACTTTCAAATACTTTTCTTTAAAAAATACTTTAAAGTTTTCCATCTGTGCGATATATATATATATATTAACATAATTCTTTTAATTTTGGCTTTTCATCATCATCATCAACCATTATCAATCCACCAAGTTTAATCCATCTTCTCCGACCTTTAGCTTCTCTTCTCCACAACACCCCTGCACATTTTCTTATTTCATCCATCCATCTCACATGTGGTCTCTTTTGGCTTTTCATCATCATCATCAACCATTATCAATCCACTGAAGGATGAAGGTCTCTCCAAGTTTAATCCATCTTCTCTGATCTTTAGCTTCTCTTCTCCACAACACCCCTGCACATTTTCTTATTTCATCCATCCATCTCACATGTGGTCTCTTTATGGGTCTTTTACAATCTCTTGGAATCCAGTTTAAAATTTCAATTATCCATCTATTATCATCTCTTCTAGCAATATGTCCAGTCCAACTCCATTTCAATCTTTTAATTTTTTCCAATAAGATCAGTAACACCTGTTTGTTGTCTTACCCATACATTGCATTTTCGATCTCTTCTTGTTACTCCCAACATACATCTCTCCATACTCCTTTGAGTGGTCTGAAGTCTCTGTATTGCTCTTCTATTAAGTGTCCAAGTCTCACATCCATAAGTAAGAACTGGTAAAACACATTTGTTAAAAACCATCCTTTTCAAACACATAGGCATATTTCCTTTTAGTATCAAGTTATTTCTACCAAAAGCACTCCAACCAAGTTTAATTCTATGATTAATTTCCTCCATTATGTTTCCATCTGTATTAATAATCTGACCAAGGTATTTGTAACTGTTAACTTCTTCTAATTCTTCATAATCAAGCTTTATTTTCATATTTTGAGCAAATCGATTAAACATTACTTTAGTCTTTTTAACATTTATCTTTAGTCCTACTTTTCTACTACCATCTGCTAACTCCTGCAACATTTCCTGTAGCTCTGAAGCATTATTTGCAAAAACAACTACATCATCTGTGAAATCTAAATGACTTAAATACTCTCCATTTACTTTCACTCCTTTAGTTTCCCATTTTAATCCACAAAATACTTCTTGCAGCACTGCTGTAAAGAGTTTTGGAGATATGGAATCACCTTGTCTTACACCTTTCTCAATGTTGATTTTTCCAGTATCATTATGTAATCTAATTGTTGCTGTTACATTTTTATAAATATTCTTTAAAATATGACAATATCTTGATGATCCAATAAATCAATTTTTATTTAAGATTTATTTTCTATTTATTTTAATTTTAAATTAATGTAATGGCATATGTATACCATTACAATATTAATATAATAAGTATGTATAAATATGTCAAGAATCATCAATCATGCATTGTGACAGAATTTAGTATACAACACAAATTTTAAGCTAAACAGCATCTAGCCAGCATCAAACCAAAGCAATCAATATTTCAACTGTATGCACAAACACAAGTCTGAAATTAATTATAAGAATAATTCTATATCATAAATCATGGAATCACTGTATCAATGCTTATTATCATCAATAAATGGCAATTTGGTATCATGGGTGTTCTGGCCATCCATAACTAATTATCAAACCTGTAAAGTAAAATGAAGTATATGGACTTTAAAGATAATCTTTATCTTTGTGCCACATAATTCCATAGAGAATCATCTGGATGTCCATAAACATACTAGCAACATATATTGCAAATAATATTATTCTTAAACTCACTTTGGAATTGCAAGGGCCTAATCATAATAAATATACATGTTTAATTTATTATATTAATAAATAAGAAAACAGAAATCTCTTAGAGAAAAGCTATGGAGAAATCAGGGTTACACACATAATAGTAAAAAAGATTGGTAAAAGAATAAAGACAACAACAAAACAAAACTTTGAAAATTATATATATATATTTTAAAAAATTATCTAACAAATAAAGGAATAAAAAATTAAGAAAATGGTAATTTGTACAAACACCAAAGTTAACAAACAATCAACTTTATAATAATCAATAAATCAAGTCATATATAACATGAGATTGCTTTTAAAAAGCTTGTATTTACAAATATGTAATATAGCTATTTGAGTTAGATAGCTGGATTTAAAGACATTTTTATGTTGAAAATTTCAGATTTTCTTCTCAATAGTTACATATTAAATAAGTGCTGGGTTTTGAGTATTTTGGATCTAGTGTCTGAATGTTCTAGCTCTTCACTGAGGTGAGCCATAAGCTTGAAATCAATTGGCCTGGGGATAAGAATATTCTAGATAGAGATTTTAAATATTTTCTCTTACCACACTTATTAAATAAGAACTTGTTTGAGCTATTGGTGCACTCCCTGTATTATTCATTATAATTAACTTTATCTATACAATATACAAATAATTTCCTATAACACATATAAATATTATTTTCTTCTAAGAAATTCTTTATTAGCTAGCATTTAATCTAAATGCCATATTCCCTCATAATAACCAAAACCCAAGAAACATTTCACCATAAAGAGGGAAAAAAATTTAATTTGAACCTTCATCCCTTTTTTTGAAAATGATGGTCTTTCCATAATCTAGTAAAAAAATAAAAATCATGTTAACAAATTATTCTCAATTATTACTTTCCTTATAAAGTAACACTTAGAAATATAAATTACAATACCTTATTTTACCAAGGATCATTTTATCCTTCTTTTGTAGTTGTCTAATTCGATGTCTCTTCTAATAGATATTGAAGGTATAAGTTTGTATGTCTGATTATAACTTCCTCAATAAATATAGCTTTACTTCTCACTATATGTAAAATATGTAATTGTTAATTAGAGAAGATATTAATTAGTATTAAAGTTTATTGGCTTAACGTTTTCGAGGATCCATGCCTCATATTCATAGCCTTCATAAAATGTATAATAAAATATGCAAATACGAATATTCAAATAAGCTAGTGTTACATGGCCCATTTCTTCGAGATCTCGAAGCAAGTATCCTTTCTATTAATGGCATGGATGTTTCTATTGATGTAAAAATAAAGGAGGCATTTTACATCAATGGAAACATCCATGCCATTAATAGAAAGAATACTTGCTTCGAGATCTCGAAGAAATGGGCTACGTAACACTAGCTTATTTGAATATTCGTATTTGCATATTTTATTATACATTTTATGAAGGCTATGAATATGAGGCATGGATCCTCGAAAACGTTAAGCCGATAAACTTTAATACTAATTAATATCTTCTCTAATTAACTTCCTCAATAGTTATTTTATCAAATTTACTTTTCCTTCTTTACTTTTGTAAATCCATGTTTCCAATTAAACAATTATTTCATTTCATTATTCTTCTATTTATCTTTTTTTTCTTTTTGTAGTTCTTATAAATTTCAGCTTATACAAGTATAGATAGCCATCATTTTGAATGAATCAATACATAAGACTTGTTGTAAACTTTTTTCAAGTGTATTTTCCTCATCAGTAGTGATCAACTTTAAAAAGAGCTTAACATGTTTTTTTCTAAATTTCACAATATTATACAAACATTTTTTAATTAAGAGTGGCATTAATTTAGCATCAAACTTCCAGGGGGAGCTTCTGATTGCTGACTTTATCTCCGTTTAAGGAGAAGTCACAGTACATCACATCACATCACATCTCCCTCAACTTCTACTGGATTCTTCTGCCTGCACATTACCCTGTTTTTTTATGAAATAATCCTGACATCCATTGAATCACATGACTACTTCAGAAATTACTGTATTAACTCTTGACCAATTGATTTTTTTTTACAAGAAAAACGTTTTTGCAAATTAAAAAATATTTCATTTCTTCAGAAATAAAGTCCCAATCTCTTTCTGTTTTTATTTTTTTATTAACTGATTAACTACTTTTAAAGATCATAATTTCTTTTAGTTTTTTTTAAATGACACTATACAAGAAAAAAATATCTTTTTTACAGATATATAAAATAAAAGCTAAACATTTATATTATAAAATGTTTTAAATTCTATCACATACTTGCAATTCAATATATAAAATATTTTCAATGTTTAACAACAAAACATGTCTGAACACAAGGGGGATTTGAAACAAAATTCAGCACTGTATTACTAGTCTATCTCTTTTTAGATTTTTCTAAGATTTTTTTTATTTATGGAGATTAACTTATATTTTTTTCTAATTAATCTAATTACTCCATAAATAGAAATAAGCATAAAAGAGTTTTTTTCTTTAATTAACCAAACTAAAATCATAATTCTTTTCATTAATCCAGAATAAGCGTAGGATTAAAATTTAATTAAAGCATTTCTTTAATATCAAAAGTAGTTTGCTAATCCCTAAATTTGTTTGATCTAAACAATTTATTTCTAGGTTTTTCTCTTTTAATAATAATGTTCTATAAAAGAATTATTTTATTTAAGTTTTCATTTCCATATAATAAAAAACACATATTTAATTAAAATAATTAACATCTTAATTTTAAATCATCTTAACCCATAAAAAATGAAAGAAAAATAAAATATACTTTTTAACTTTTCTTTCATTTAAATATTTAGTAAGTAAAGAAAAAGAAACATATATATATATATTTATTTAACATTTAATTAATATAATTTTGAATATATTTGACCTTTTTATTTTTTTTAAATCCAGTGTTTACTCCAAATATTTTTATGCATTATGTGAATATATAACTGAACATATGTCTTGATGTTTTAAAGTAAGTTAGTAACCAATTTATGTGCACTTTCAATCTATTCTTAAAAAATAATTATATTTTAAACCCCTAATGTTATTGTTCATGCATATTTTATGTACCTTAGTAATAAAACATTGTGTGTGTATATATATAATTTTTATTGGAGAAATAACTTTTGTAGCTGCTATGTAATACTTATAATATCTTTGGATGAAAAGTATTTGGAAGAAATAATTTAATATTAAAAGAAAATATGCCTATGTGTTAGAAAAAGGATTTTAATAGATGTGTTCAACATGTTCTTAGTTATTATTATGAGACTTGGACATAACAAAAAAGTAATACAGAGATTTTAGGCCACTCAACAAAATGTAGAAAAATGTATATTGGGAGTAAGAATGGATCAAAAATGAAATAGTTGGATAAGAGAAGAAACAGGTATTATTGACATAGATTGACAAAATTAAGAGACTGAAATAGAGCTGGGATGAATATATTTCTAGAAGATATGATAATATATGGACAATTGCAGTCTTAAACTGGATTCTAAGAGATTATAAAAAAGTTAGAAAAATGTAAAATGTAAGATGGAGAGATAAAATAAGAAAATTTACTAATGTAATGTGAAGAAGAGAAACTATACTGTATCAAACTTGGAAAGATCTACATCCTGCAGTGACGTGATAATGCTTAAAAATGATGATGATACTTAATATTAGAAGATTTATGACCTGAAATATTACATAACATACTAAGAGCAAGGATGTTTTAGTTGTTGTCTGTACATAAATAACATTATATGTATATTATATAGTTTTCCAAAATGTTGTTTATATATTCAATATGAATTTCCATCAATTAGGATCGATAACTGTTCAAATTTCAGATTTTTATTACTTACACATATTTTCTAATTATCCAAATAATAAAAACCTAATATATGTCAATATTAATAAAGTAAATTATTTTTTTAAAAAAATCATAAAAAATAGATGTTTGATTCTAACAAAAAATAAAAAAAGTCATAATATAAATCAATATCATATAGTTATAAAGAAAATTTAAATATTTCTCTGTATACTTTATCAAAGGTAATTCTAATTTTATATGGTACACTCTTATTTTCAAGCTCTTTTTTGTAGACAACTTTTATATTTAGAGCTCTTCCTTAATTTATGAAAGAAATCAGTATTCAGTTAAAAGTATTTTAATTCTCCAACATCCATTTAACAATTTATATTTACTAATATTCAATTTTAATTCAGAGTTTTTATTTTAGAAAGATTCAAACTTAATGTTATGAGGAATAACTTTCCTTTTGGGTCGTTCGAGAAAAATCGTAATTGTTATGGACTATTGATGCTTTTGATGTTGCGCGCACGCACACACGTGCAACGGAATATCTCATTTCCACATATAAGGCAGAAATATGATTTATGATATGAGCTTTTCACAACCGGAGCCTTGATTAACTGAAAATAGTAACATAGGAGATAATGAAAGCAAGAATAACTTCCATTAATATAATTATGATTGTTAATATATTCTACATTTATAGTCTAATGCGTCAAGTGATTTCAATTAACTATATATTTTTTTTGTTGGAAATATTAGTCATTCATTCACTTATTCATTATTTACCTTCTCTGAATATTTTTCACTAAATGAATCATCACAAATGTCTTTCATTGAAGATTTTAGAAGTATCTCTTCAATAGTATATGCTCTTCGACCCGTTTAAGTTTTAAAAAAAAATTAAAACAGAATTGGTTAGACCAATCTACTCAATTTTAACTCATATTTTCTTTCTTAAAAAATATGACTTTATATTGATTGCTATGTATTTCTAAGTAACAAAACAATAACGAAAAAATTCATCAAATCACATGATTTATTTGTTTTATTTTTTTTAACATTTTAGAATAGCAATTTAAAAAAAAAAACAGGTATAATCAAGATTAATTTAATTACAGCACTTTTCTAAATTAGCCAAATTCAAAAACATATTTTAAAACCTTAATTAAACAAAGCGTTTTGATTTCTCATTTGACCATTTCTAATTTTATTATTGTACTTTTAAACTAGAGCCACGCATACTCTACAGCTAAATTTAAAGACTAATTTTATTCCAATCGCAAATTTAATAAACGATAAAATTAGCACTTAACACACACATATATATATACACAGAAACAGATTTTAAAAAAGGAGTAACTCTGCACAGAGAAACTTAGGGAAAAATCTATGGAAAAATAGTTAGCATGTGAGTTATCATATCTATGATTTTGGCTTCAATTATGAGTGAAATTTTAGATTTTTTTAAGGTATATGGCTATATCTAATCGTGTCAAATGTCCATCAGTTTTCTATGCAAATACATAGCATAAGAATGCATTAATCACCAGATTTTTCCATTTTCAGACTGATAATGACTTGAATGATATTTATTTTTATTTTATTCTTTAAAAGGAATAGTTTAATTATTTACCATATGGATTTAAAGAGCTTAACTATTAACTAAATATCATAAAGAAGTCTATAAAGATTCTAATTAGGAGATATATTCACTAATGGGTTTATTAAATCTTTCAATTCAATCACAGTTGTCATAAGTCTGACAGTCATTAATCATGTGGTTTACAATTTGTATTTGTCTATATTTACAAAAATCAGTGACTAATAAATTCCATTTACAAAGCAGATAAGCATAATGACCATAGGTTACTCTGCTGAAGAGACATCTGAAAAAATTAATTTCAGCTGCTTTAATTGTTGGATCAAAAAAAAAAAATTAGTTGGAATCTTGTGAAAATTTCATTTTAATGCCAAAATTCTTTGATTGTAGATTCTTGGTTGACATCCAAAAAGATGATTTTGATTTGAGTCTTAGGTGTTGAAATTATACCATTAAGTTATTGGAAAGTATGATCTGCTTAACAGTTTTTTTATACACTTTCTGTAAAGCAATTTCTCTTCTCATATCAGGTAGATAAATATATGACAGAACAGGAAGCCATTGTCAACAAAAAGAATTAAACCATATGAGTTATTGTCCAGAAATTTAGTGTGAGAATTTGTTCTCCAAACAATGACTTAAACTGAAGAATATATTAATGCTTAGGAAACTGTCCATAAAATATTTGCATCAGAAAGTAAATTAGTATTATACAGCTTTACAAGGAGTTTATTCCTAAAAATTATTTTCTATCTAACCTTAGATAAATGAGGAAAATAAGGTAAGCTATAATTCAAGATTATTCTTGAATTGCATGAGAAAGAATCATATTTTAGACTCTAAAAAATGAAAGAATGTGTAAACTGTCTTCATTGTATTAGGAATAAGATCCTGGTCTTTAAAAAAAACAGGTACATTTTTTCTAATCCTTATTGAAAGACTTTTATAATTCAGAAAAGAATATCTTTTGAGATGCCATTATCAGCATAGATAAATTTTTATCTGGAAGATTACTGATGGACATATTAAGGAGGTAAAAAAACTAAACCCTGTGGCAATCTGTTCTATAAAATGTATCTAATACATTTGCAGATATAATAATGAATAATTATTCAGATTTTTAATAGAATATTTACCTGAAAAAAATTAAAAACTTGATAAAAAGCTGGAAAAAAAAAGCATTTGTTCTATGGCCCCATTATAATAATGTACATCTCTTTTTTTTTTTTTTACAAAATTTAGCATGAAAAAAAAATTTCTGGATATTTTAATTGCTATAAAGACATTCTGTACTGCTAGAAATTTCACACACACAATACATGTAAAATTTTAATTCCTACCATCATCATCATCTCATATATTTTCTGTTGCTAAAAATCTTTTTAATGAGATTACAATGATAATCTGAAGACAAATTTGATTTTGGCCCAAAAATAATTGAAAATTGAAAATATTCTGCTCTTTAATGTTTACAACGAACACATAAACAAATATTTACATAATACTGATGACAAAAAAAAAATCAAATAGTGAAGCGGAAAAATCTTTCTAATTCAGCCTTCCATCATTAAATGACATCAGTAGACAACTTGTTTCATTTCAACAAAAAAGCCTTCATATTCCACTGAAGTATTGATTTTTTTATATAAACCTAAAAATAAAATACTTTTAGCATATCAAGATGTCTATGAAATGTCATATTTCTAACCCTCAAGAAGCTATAGAAGTCATTTGAATAGTTGTATTAGTTCAAAAATTAGAGAGCATAAAAATATTTTCAATCAATATTCAACTACATTAGCTCTTATGTTTTTTTTTAATATTTTGGCCAAATTTGAAAAAGCTAAGTTGGCTGAACAATTTAGTCAAATAGGGGTGCTAAAATGTTTGATATATATAAATGTTGTATCTACTGAAGTTTGAGATGAGTTTCAGTATGTGGTTAAATGTCAATCATAATTTTGTTTTATTGTTGGCTTGATTTTGATGTCAGTCATAAATTTTTTTTTCTTTCTTGTTTGATTTTAATGGTGGGTATCTTAACCTATAAAGCATTGCACTGTGTTGCTATGACAATGATAATATGGATATAAAAAATTCTTTATTATTAATTGTATTGTATAAAATTGTGAATTGATTTTATTCATTTTAAAATGAATATCTGAATAATAAAGCTTAAAGTTTGAATAAAATTATTGTTCTTTCATTATTATATGTATTTTGTTACTGCATTCACAATAATAAATTATAAGCAATACAACTAAATGTCTGCTGTCTCAAATATTTAATGTTATTTTATTTGTATAATATTATACTGGATATATATATGAAAATATATTTCCAGTGTAGTATAGTGAGAATGTATTATAAATTGTTTAATTTGTGTTAGAATGAAAGAATGGTATTTGTATTCAAAACATAAATATTTGTTACATAAAATAATTGTGAAATTTTTTGTCATTATTGTGTAATAAGATTTTTATTTATGAAATGCTGAGTGGAAGTTGGTAAAGAGTGAATAAAAGATATTGCTATGGTTACTATGATGTAAATGGGAAAAAATATAAATAAAACTGAAGAGAAAAAAACTCTCTCTTGTTTTAACTTCAATGGAAGCACATTTAAATTTCTTTATGAGATTTTCTTTTCATTTATTTTAAAAGTTTATAGTTAACTGTTGAAAATGATGGAGTAAAAAGCAATGATATTCACCACGAACTGTACAGTGTATCAAAAATTTGTGAGGGGACACAGTTTATTATAAAAATGAAAAGTAATTGAAACTTAATTTTTAGGGTTTCAAAACCATCAGAATATTTCTTAGCTTTAAAAAACACATATTATCTGCTTTTTAATAATGAGATCTAAATGTTAACAAGAGAAAAATGTACACAAAGATTATGTTTACCTACTGATATAATTTTATAAGTTTGATGCATTATGAGATAAAAATCAGTTTAATTTCCATAGCATCATTATGGATGAAACTAGCATCTGTCCCCTTGTAATGTTTTATGAATTGATTACTTGCTAAATAAAAGAATATATTGCATATATCTAAATTAGTGTTTGTATACTTATAATTTTATGTGAAAAAATAATTTGGATATTTGGAAAATATTGAAATTAACCAAAATGTAGTTCAAATCTCACAGCTTTTCATGATAGTTTTACTGTTTTTGGAATTATAAGCAGCTCAGGATTGTGATTTAAAAAAAAACAGTACAACTATGGTATTATTTTAGAAAGGCTGTATCTAAAGACTATTATTCAGGTTGTTTGTTTATATTTATCATTATTATCACTATATATTTTTTTTTCATTTAAAATATATAGGATTATTGAAATGAATAATTATATAATTATAAATTAAATAATAATCTATTTACATAACTAAATGTAAGAGTACCTTCCTATGTTCAAATTTATATCTTGCAGCATAGTAATTATTATTTTAATTTAAAATATTTATTTTCTGTTTATTTATTGATTATAAATTAACTTCAGGTATGTCACTTATATTAGGACTTCAATAAGATTTATATCATAATAATTATTTATTTTATTTTGTTCCCTTATATTTATATCAACAAATAAGCAGATTCATTTATATATATAGTTTGATTAACTATATTTTTATATGAAGTATAGAAAGAAGATATATCATGAACTCTCTTATACTTTGAAAAATGTGAGATCTACAACATTTATTGTGTTATATAGACATGTATGTTTATATTTAGTATCTAATAAGTGGAGGTTAATGTGCAATCACCTATTTAAATGTGAAGTTAATGTCAATTGAAAATCTATTTCTTAAAGCATAATTAGATTATGTGCATATATTTGAAATATTTATTTGCCTTATACACCTATGTCTTGTTTTATGCGATAGATAGGTTCCTCAGAAAACACGCGCAAATGAAATTGTGCAAAAATAGACGTAACTTACATTGAAAAAGGGGGGATGCGGTCTGTGATTTTTCAAAATTCGCGTAAAAGCAAAGCACCAATGTAAAATTACTTTAAAATTCGCACAAAAAAAAAAAAATAAGGAAATAAAATATGACTAATAAAAAATTTCAAATTTGAAAAAAATTGATACGAGACAAACTTTTTTTAACTATAATATTTAATTTTATTCAAAATAATATATTTTTATGCATAATTTACAGTACAGTAATTTACATTTTTTTATACACGTTTTAATTATTATGATTTTCTGGTGACAATGTAATTAGTAATTAATCTTTGAGATGATGATTTTATTAATTGTTTATGAAGCTCATGATATCCAGACATACAACCATTTAGCTCTCGTTGGAATTTAAGAGCATGTTAATGATTAGTGTCATTAATAAGAAAATAATAATTGATTACGTTCTTTTTTAAAAAGCAAAAACAGAATGTGATTTAAAATGCAAAATTAACACGCACAATGTTTGAACAAATTTATATTATAATCTTGTAAAATTTAATATGTGTATACATAAAATGTGGAAATCATGATTTTAATTTCATTATTGCATAAAATCTTACTATTATAAAGCACTGAAAATATTGAAATTACTAAGATGAAAGTCGAATTCCAATAATGTCCTATGACTTTCAATATAAAATAAGTGCGCAAAATTTATTATTTAAAGTAATAGCACATTATCGGAAATTGACTTCTGGTGAAACACGAATTGCGTAACTTCAAAATTGTGTTAAATAAGTCCATGTAAAAAGAGACCCAGGTGTATATATATAAATTTGTTAATAAATTTTGAATCAATTTAAAATAATAAACTTGCTTGGTTATTATTCAATATTACAATGCAAATTTATTGGTTAATCATATTTGAAAGAGATGATCTTCACTAATTGATTATATTACATAATTCATTAGGAGCAGTTATAAAAATAATTTGGAAATCAAAACCACATCATGAGCAAGAATTTGTAATTATATATCTTTTTTTTTTCATTGAATATGAAGTTTGTTATTAAATCAAGTGTAGATTTTATACAGCAATAAATTAACTGATTTGACATTCTTAAATATTTAACATGCAATTGGAAGCTTATTGTAATTATTTTGTTAGTAACAGGTAATAGATATATTAAAATAGAAATTATATATGAATTGATTTAATAATTGATAAAGGTGCAAATATGATAATTATTGATAATAAATTAAAGTAGTTGCAATGAAATGTTCACATATTTTATTTTAAGTCAATATTGATTAAAATAAATATTACATTAAGTTAGTATACAGTCATAAAGATCATAATCTTATTCAGTTATAAAACAGATAATAGTAATATATTTTATTGGAATGATTTGCTTTAATTATATTTAAAGTTCATTAATATGGATTGTAAATTTAGTTTCAATATTAAATTTTAATATTAATATTTAATTATAATAAATTAAGAACTTTTCATATGCTTTGATGGTTATAGTCTCAAGTTTTAAACAACTTAGCTTTAATAAACTGAAGAGTAATTGGATATGATTTGTCAATTCTTGGAAAAAGCATCAAATAAAAATCTATCATTTATTTTATATATTGTTGTAATTGAATACTAATATCTTAAGGTTATTTGATAGAATAATTTTATTTTATAATATTTTAAATTGGTGAAAGTGGAAAGATATGTATTATTATTAATTATTTAATCTTATTGTAATCGATTTAGTTAAAAATAATATATTGATATCTGTGGTCTATCAAAGTTGAGTTAGCAGTATACTTTTACTTTATTTAGTTATAATTAGAAATCAATTATTGAGTTATATATATTTAGTTAGATATCATTGATCTTGTAAACTTGTAGGGTATATTAAGATTATTATTTCATCAATCCATGAATTGTTTCATTTAGGTGTAAATAAAAATAATATTTGACTTTTGGTAAAAGTTTGTCTTACTATATATGGTGTGTTAATTCATGAGGAATATTATAAGTGTGTCTGTGTAATTCTTTGTCATTAATTTTACTCTATTATAAGATATCTATATTATAGGCATATAGAGTTATTTTTAAGACAGTGATATTTAGTTTTATTGCTTTATTTTTGATCTATTGTAAATAATGCTTATATTTTAGAGTAGTTTGAAGTAATGTTTGATTTGTTTTCTATCCATTCTAAATGCTAATAAAATTTATAAGGCTATAACAAAGATTATTATACTTAAGAGTTAAATTGTTGTTCATTAATAGATATTCATTTTAGTTAGTTTATTATTTTTATTCTGTTACAAATGATACTACAATTCATGGACTTTATTAAATTAGGATTGTTTTTTATTGATTCATATATTTATTTTGTTACAAATGTCATCTAAATCAATGGAGTTATAGCAAAGGTTTGCATACACACATATTTATTACTTTACAAATGGTTCCCAAATCTGTGGAGCATTAAAAAAAGAGTATACCCTCATATTTATTCTATTACAAATGGTGACCAATGACTGGGTTATATTTTATTTATGCTATATTAAGAATTATTATTTCCTATTGCACACTTTTGATCTGTTACAAATAGCACTGCAATTTGTGGAGTGCAATTAAAAAGGATCATTCTATCATAGCTCTGTCATATTCAATCTGTTACTATATATATATATATATAATGAATTGAAATAAATTTTTAAAAATATGACTTTTGCATATTCAGAAGTTTAATTAATTACAAAACTCTTTAATGTTAGTAATTAACAAAAGCAAATATATATATATTGAATTATATTTTTTTATGAACTTTTAGTTTGATAAAAAATGGAAATTAAGAGATTATATTCATGTAAACATAGATAACTTTTTCTTTTGAAATTGCTAGAAAACTATCAATTACTATTAATCAACAATCCTTCTGAAATTAAATAAATTGAATTAAATAAATTTTCTCCATCAATCTATAATAGCTCTTTTGTTTAGGTTTATTGAAGTAAAAGAAGATTGAGAAGAATAATGGAGACATCAAACAAAATCAAAATTGATATGGAAATTAAGATTGTCAACTCTGTCTTCAAATCTTTCTTGGAATTGATGACAATGATCAAATCAGTGTCTAATCCTTCTCTGACTTTTACTTTAAACATGGGTTATATTTCCTGATTATAATCATTTTTGGTAACTAACATTTTATCAATCAATCTTGCAATCTCTATCCATTTTTACCTTAATTTAGAAACTCATGGCAAAGACCAGAGCTTCAGGATGCCATCTTCTCTCATAAAAGAACTACCAATGGATACAATCTGATGATCACAAACTTCTACTCTATAATGTCAATAACCTCACTATTAATATTCCAGAAGTATTTCAGTTAAGAGAATAGACTCATGTACAGTCCAAATGATGGAGATGATGAACTAAATGCAAAAGTAATTTATGGGTTAAGCTAACTGGTAAAATTGAACAGATAACAGGTTACTAAATATTTTTATTACTTTAGTAAGAAAATTATTCAATAAGAAGTAATACAAATATTAAATACAATAGTCACAATATTACTGCAGGAATTAATATTACTTTATTTTTTTTACGTGTGTATTTATGCATTGCATGTAGAAGTAACATAAAAAAGTAATTATAAGTATCTACCCAAGAAAACACCGACTATCAATTAAGAATTGGTACTGGTATTAAAAGCTGAAGTAAGATATTCTTTAAAAATTAAAAACAATCCCATACATTAACCATAAATAAAAATAAATTTTAAGTACAATAGTAACACACAATTGATACACCTTCTATATTAACATAAAGTGCTAAATCACATACATAAATATTATAAATAAGCATACAATTTATTTATTTGAATACTTGAATACCACTAAATTAATGGAAAAACATAGGCTTGCATATGTCTGTAGGGCCCAACAATGTTTTTAACTTTAGAAGTTTCATTCAACACCAGCATAGTTTTTAGTTCCACAGTCTAGTCTTTTCATGGAGGATGATTGTATAAATTTTTACACAGATGCAGTCTATCATAAAGTAGTCTCATAAATAGTTCTTTCACTAAACCTTGACCGCAGCAGCTACAACTACTATAAGTTGCAGGAAAATAAAAACTCAAATATCAAAAAAAGAAAAGAAAAATTTAATATAGGAAGAAGATAACATTCCTTGAAACATAATTGTTATCTTATAACCTTAAAAAAAGTCCATTATTACAATAAACACATTTATTTTCATATTCCTTATACAATTTGCAGAGTTACTTTGGATGCATTTAACTTTGTAATTCCATATAATATTAATAATGAAAAATTAAATATATTACGTGCTTCTAGCTGACACAAATTCTTCATGATATTACATTTTTTGAAGATGCATGTAGATGGGTGCTTGGACAATTATCTTGAGATTTTTTATTCTGTGCCCAGAGATAAAAACAAACGCATGACAGAGTTAACATGATTAACTTAATTAATTACATATTTCAGTATTAAATCTTTTTTTTCTTCAAGATTTTGCAGTCCGCATTTTTTTTTCTTTTTTTCCTCGTGCTCTTCATCTGTGCAATTCATTGAAATGGTGTTTTCTCTAAAACTAATTAGTTATCAGCTGATAGTTTAAACTTCTATATGCTTTGATTTAATGAACATTATATAGTTAAAACTCAAAATATATAATCAAAATTAAAATAGACAAAACTCTCCATAGAGTAGGGCCACTCAGTGCACACCAGAGTAATCAATTGATGCCAGAAGGCTTGTGCATAAAATCCATATCTAGCTTCTATTCATCCAATATCCTTGTGGCTTTCGTCAATAAGGAGCCTTGATTACTCTGGCTTACACTGAGTGGCATTACTGTATGGAGAGTTTTACCTGTTTTAATAACAGTTATGAGCAAGCATAATAAATGGTGATCTTGTGATGTTTAGTGGTTTAATATATAATCATTTTGGTAAATGAAAATGATACGTTTCTAATTAAACAAATTTCTTAGTTGAATGATGGGGGTTTTTTTTTTATTAGCCTTATACTAAAGAAATATTCAAACACAATCATCTAAATTAATACACATTAAATATATATATATAAATAAAATTCATAGTAATTTAACTCAGGGATAATATATATAACCAGTGTTGAATGTCGTATTCTTAAGATGTATATTATTAGGCAGACGTTTTAAATTTATTTTCTGAATTCAGTTGAGAAATTAAGCCAAACTGGTTGGATTTGCAACATATTTTAAATAAGATTACAAACTTTCTAAGGTCTTTTTGACTTTGTTAGTGCTTTAAGATTAATTAATATGAGATTATAGTAAATGAATATAAAGATACGACACTCAGAAATGACTACCAATCATAGCATAGCTTATTATCTTCACCTTAACACTAAACTTCTGATTTAAAACGAATATCTAATATATGTTTGCAATGATAATAAGGAGGATTGCCATAATCTCGTTACAATATATATATATTATTTATGGGATTATTTATATATTACTATATTTAAAACATGACTAGACCATGGTTAACAAAAATATTAATGTTTGGATAATCTATAGATGATTGCTTTTGATAACTACAGAAAGTTGGAGCATTATGAAAAAGAGTGCATATCCCTCTTTACGGTTTTGTTCTTGAATAAGTTTCCCTAGTTCTTTTACATTTTGGCATAAACTCTAAATTAGTCACATTCATCTAGTTTAAATAATAAAATTATCCAATTCTAAGTGTATAATCACTGATAGGCTAATCATTGTTATTCTCTAGAATATATCTTGATATCAGTGTCAGAATAGTCATCAGGATGTTCTTTAGAAAACGTTATTGATATAAAATGTCTGTTGTTTAAAAACATGTTTTAGAGCAAGCTGCAGTTAATATATAATTTATTATATAAGGGATTTGAACTCAGACTTTTACACGTCCCTCAACTCTCCATGCCATCTCTTATTGCTGATCCACCTGATCACACACATGTTGAAAAGATAAATAATCACCAATATAAGTATTTCGTACTAAACCAGCACTCATCAGTTGGCCCAGATTACCACCTTTATACATATATACAATCAGTGTTCAGCTTTATTTTAAGATAGCCAATCTTTATACTTTAATGGACAGGCTTCAAACTACTCCAACCCACAACTCTTCAGCCATCCATTTCATTGAAAATCTAATGATGGAATGTTCAAAACCCATATTAGTGCCATGGTTGTCATTCTACCCATGTTGACGTTAGTCATTCTGACCCCTCATGTATCCGAGAATAATCCATTTTTACATACATATGCGAGGGATGGGCAGACCTTTAACGTGCTATGTTTCAATATGTAACTTAATACACTGTACAGTCTTACACACACCTGCATATATATATAATTTATTGTTTTTCCCTACAAATAATTAACATTAATAAGCACTTATTGAAAACCAATAAATATTAATTTTAATAATTAGCATAATCTGTTCAATATATTTACGCAGCGAATGTGTAAATTTAAAAATAAATACGGCTATAAATACTCTCATAACTTAATAAATAAACTGTTGATAATTATATTTAAAGTTTTACGTAAATGTTACAAATGATCACGTTGAAAAAGCCCTAACTTACCGAGCGTTTTTGATGATAAGTTGTGCGTGGTTGTTTGGATAATAGCAAAACAATGTCCTTCTCTACATTATTCGATTTTTGACGTAAATATTTTAAGACAAACGTCATCCCACCATTATTTAGAAGTAAACTGCGCTTTTTTTTAAAAGAGAATTTACGTTTTTTTTTTTTTAAAGAGAATTCAATTAGCAAAATGACCTTTGAATATGCACAGAAATATTGAGCAAAGAAAAATTATCAAATCGTTATAGTCATTAATCTTTTCAAGTCAATTAAATCGTACAAATAAGATAACATTATAGACTATTGTTTAAGTAAAAAGCGTACTGACTTTTATTAGATAAAAATTGTAAAATTTACCTAAAGGATTATTTCTAAGTGCTGTATTTGTATATAGAATTAAGTTCGATTGTATTACCTTTATTTTTTCACAACTTAATTCATAAAATGTCACTTGATCTTTAATCCCATATTTCACAAATTTAAATAAGATAGGGAATATTAAAATGCGAGATCAAATCCATGCACTAGCTAAAAATTTGGGGCTTTCTTGAAGTTTAGTCTCTTTCATAATACCACAGTGACTTGACTATATATTATTATGTACTGAAAACTATTACAGACCTCTTAAAATATATAATATAATTGTAAATAATTTGATAAAATAAAAGATACTTTAAAACTAATTACTTTTGATTCTGAAATAGAATTGAAATATTTATATGGGTGCGCTTATATAATTCATCAATAAAAAATTATATGAAGGCATGTAAATATATATACAAAACGTTTATTAACAAATTAATGTATGGAGTCATTTCCATGTAAATTGGATACACGTGTGTTTTAATAATGATATTACTAAGAAAACCATCAATCGTTATTTGACAGCTCCAAAGCTAAAGTACCTAATAGTTTTCTTTGCCATAGGTTTAATTAGAAATAAAAGATGTCTTTTATTTATAACCAAAGTTGTTATATGAATTTATATTGAGAAAGCTATTTTATAATTACCAAATTCAGAAAATCACAACTTCTTCTAACATTCTGTGAATAATATTTCATCTCCTTTAGAGAGTTGTATATGTTAGATTAGAATTTTTTATGGATTTATAATGTAACCAAATTATTATATGGGATCATTTCTATGTAAATTAGCTACAAATATATATAAATAAATCATTTTTATATAGCGCTTATAGTTAAAATCTTCAAAGCGCATGTGCAACAGCGTAATGCTGTTTTAAATACTACAAATATATAGTAATCATAAGTGGTTTAGCGTTAAAAAAATTTAAATGCAATTGATGGTTTCTCTAGTAACATCACTGCTAAAACATATGTGTATGTAATTTACATGAAAGTGACCAAACAGATTAATTTGTTTACATCATAAATTCATGAAAACTAAGTGCTTATATATATATATGTTACAATTTGATCTACAAAAGTCATACTTCTTGCACTAACTTCTTTTGCATGATTCACAGTTAATAAATAAATAAATAAATGAATGGTTTATTCCTTGGGAGTTCATTAGAAGTTTGAGCACCAGAAGATTGAACTGTGATCCATGAAACTTCAAATTTAAAGTTCATCACTTAAAACTGCACTATGTCTCACAGAGCAATAAATTAATGATTATTAAAATATAATATAAATAAACTAAAATTACAATATGTAAAATAACATAAATCAGTAAAAAAATGTTTGCTAAAGATTGGTTTTATTAATTAATTATAATATAAATTATAAATGCATGATTAGAATCAAACTTTAAATGGTCACATGCAATCATTTCTCAAAGAAATTTATTGATTCTGTGAAAATCCTAAATCAGACACCCTTATTAATAAAAGGGATATGGAAATATAAACCCAAAGATAACAATAAACTGTCAATTGCTTGAAAAATTGCTGTGCCCTGAGGTCTCTAAAAACCAATCAGGGAACTAAATAAAGATATAATATACTTTAAAATGTATATATAACAAGATTTATTTAATAAAATATTCTAATGTGGTAAAAACAACATAAAAAGGTAATAGTCCATTAATATTTATACACAATATTTTTCTCAGGTGAAAATAATCTTTTTTCATACCAGGATTATTCCAGTTATTAATTATTTGTGCTTTCAAATTAAATGTCTCTTGTAATACAATAAACATATCTAATTTCAAGTATAGAATAAATCTATTAAAGCTTGCAATATTAGTGCTTAAAACGGCACACCTAATTTATACATAACCATCTCCGTTTCCAACTTATATCTTGCTGTTTCATTAAGCCTTAATTGATTACTTTTTACTGGTAATAACCTTTTCAATACATAAACAAGTAACTGCCTCTTGCTTGCAAGTATTCCATTTTAGACTTAATCACTGCTAGTCGATCTACTAGTCTACCATTGATCATTCTTTACTGCTGATCTGTAACACTTCAAATCAACACTAACTTTACTCCAGTCTACTATCTTAGCTGCTTCCTCTTTCTTTTTCATTTACTGGGGGATAAATATATATATATATATATATATATATATATATATATATATATATATATATATATATATATATATATATATATATGATCTAATTTATCTACAACCAGCTTTATTTGCATACAAATTCTATTCTAATTTAGTCTACAATTTTCTAGTCAATTTCTATAGTAAATTTCTCCAATAAAGGGAATATGAAGAATGCTTATTTACAAAAATAAACAATCTACTTACATATACAGTTTTATATGGGTGGATATTTACCTCCTCCCCCAACTCTAGTAATATGGGTTTAATTTGTTACTATGTCTTTAAACTTGTCAGATGGTTTACTTTTACATTTATGTGAAGTTTTGAGTATAACTTTCTTTTCTTTTTTTAAAAAATAATTCTGTCTTCATTTTCCTCCTATACAAATAAATATTTGTTTATCATCAATTACTTTAACTTGATCTGAATCAGTAATTAAATCCATAAAAAAAACTTTCCCTCTAATTCTTTCTCTAAAAATATATTTAGATGAATATCTGACAAAGTATCCTCATTATGTTGGCGAAGATGTTTAACATGTCTTTTCAACTCCCACTCATTCTGTAGTTTTACTATTCTTATATTCTTCAATATTACTTTCACTATTTTTCCAGGTATCCATTTACAATTAGGAAGATCATGTATCCATGTTTTTAACCTACTAAGAACTTGTCCCAATTGTTATCTTCATTAGTTTTACAAGTTGATGGTACTAGCTTTGTTAATTGAATCACAGGAATCCTAGACTTTTTCCCCACCCAATTTACTACAACCACACTACTGGAGTTTAACAATTTATTATTCACATTTCTAATAATAACTGTTGCTTACTCCACTGCACATGCGCTTTACAGATTGAACACTAATTATAATGAATACTTCCTTTCCAAACACAAGATAAAGTCTTTTTAAAAGATAGAATAAATCACTCTATCCTTATCAACCAAGCTATATGTATAGGCAAATAATAATTAGTATCCATCTGTAAAGCACATGTGCAGTGGGGTAAGCTGTAGTTATTATTATAATTTATAAAAAAACATCGTGCTATATAAATTAAATATTCACATTTATGTGAATATCAAGTGGTCAAAATCAATTTCTTCCTAACAAGGAATTGAAATTTTTATTTACTATGTAAAGTATCAGTCATTCCACACTAGAAATTAATTTTACAGTCCTACCACTTTTCCTCGAACAACAATTTTATTGCTGTTTATATCTATAGCTATCACATCTGTATCTTAAAATGTTATTTTCCTTTAACATTTTCATCTATTTTTAATCTAATTTCTGAAAGATATCATTGACAGACCAGCTCTGCTATCTACTTCGATTTTTACTATTTGATTTCAAATAATTATGTCTAAAAATATGTGGTCCATTTCTTTGTCGTTCAGTCTCTTTATACTGACATTCTCATAATTTAATCTGATTTATAGTCCAGTTTTACAAAATTAATAGCTCTGTTCTTCCTAAAATGAAAAACTGCTGCTAAATGACCTTTTTTATCATAGCTTTTACAATTTTTATTTCTATGTTTACTTTTATTTTTAAAATATCCAGCATTACCACAACAATAGCACTTTCACTCTTTTCTATCACTTCAGATCTCTGCAATAAATTCTACCACTTGATTTGTTAGCAAAAATTTTCTTAACTGTTGTGGCTCTATAAATTTCAATGCATTATTTTGTAAAACTTCTTGTCTAACACATTTCTCTCAACTCTTTTATAACCTTGGTCAGGGTTTCTGAGCAATACTTTTTTGAATTTATCATACTCTATGCTGTATGTGAGTTGGTCCAATAATACATCATTTATTTCCAGACCAAAATTACAGTGTTTAGCCAGATTCCTTAGAGATAATTTGTTGTCCATGTATTTTTATGTGGTAGTTTTCAGTTTCTCAATCTTAGTCATGCTACCCACTTTTGATACTCTTGGAACAAAATGTTCATTTAAAATTTCTACAATTATATGGAAGTTTTTCTGAATGATTGGATTCAGTAAGCCTATTTGCAAACTGTATAATGTCTTAACCTGCAAAATAAAGAAGGGTATTCATACTGAGATGCTTATCTTTAAATTTATTTATAATCATGACACTCCACATGTTCTACATAACTTTTCTATAAGCCCATGTTGATTATATCAAATTCATGGATTACATAACTTAGTGCCACTATATTTCATTATTCACAGTAGAAGTTATCCTGTATTGAATTCTGTCATTACAATGCCAACTGTTGTGACCTGAGGATCTTTAAAGACCAGTCAGAGAGCTAAATAAAGAAACAATATACTTTGAAATGTATATATAACAAGATTTATTTATTATCAAATAATGTGATAAAAACAACATCAAAAGGTAATAGTTCATTAATATTCATACACTATATTTTCTTCGTGTAAAAATAGTCTTCTTTAGCATCAGAAGTAATACATTTATTAATTATTTGTGCTTTCGAATCGAATGTCTCTTGAAACACAAATAATCTTATCTATTTTCACATATAGAATAGTGCGTAAATTGGTACACAATTTATATGTTATATATTAACCATCTCCAAATTGCCTTTTGCAGTTTGGTTAAGTTTCTGTCAATTACTCTTCACTGGTAATATTTAATATGCAAACAAGTATTTTTTTCTTGCTTAAAACTCCTCCATTTTAGACTTAATCAATATTAGTCGATTTACTAGTCTACCATTAATCATTCTTTACTGCTGATCAGTTATCACTTCAAATCAACACTAACTTTACTCCAATCTTCTCTCTGTCTTCATTTACCAGGGGATAAATATATTTAATATGTATGAAACTAGCCCTATTTGGATACAAATTCTATTCTAATTTAATCTACTATTTTGGAATGATCTTTCCAGACAATTTCTAGAGTAAATTTCTTCAATAAAGAGAATGTTATTAAAGTGAAGAAATCTTTGAATATTTACCAAAATAATTAATTTTTTATTTACATATACAGTTTTATATGTGCAGACATTTCAGAAATAAAATGGTTCCTTAAAACCCAAAGAAATCTGCCTCTGAAAGTTAGAAAATATATATTATAGGTTGCCTTAATATTATTATAATTTTGATAACATTTTGAGTTTAATAGTAATAATATATTTAATAAACTAATGTATTAACTATTATGTATTTATATATATATATAATAAATAAAGTTTGATATCTGTATTCGTTTCACAATATATGTAATATACAAATCAATATATATATATATCAAAATACAGTACAATTTATATAAATTATATTCTTTTAGAAGTACTTTCGACTATACACTTTGTAGTCTTTATCAACTATATAACGTTGAATAATCAAAACGAGACAATCCTTAACAATACCTATAGTTCAATTCAGATTTCCCACAATTCTGTTATCTTAACATTTGATGACTGGCGATTCATTAACATTTGACGATTTCTTGAAATCAACATAGCCTCTTTTATTTTACGTTTATTATGACAACGTTCAATTTGAATAATTTTCATATTTTTATAATCAAATTTAAATCCATATTGACAAGATAAGATGACTGAATTGTGGGAAATCTGAATTGAACTATGGGTATTGTTAAGGATTGTCTCGTTTTGATTATTCAACGTTATATAGTTGATAAAGACTACAAAGTGTATAGTCGAAAGTACTTCTAAAAGAATATAATTTATATAAATTGTACTGTAGTTTGATATATATATTGATTTGTATATTATATATATATATTTAAATTTAATATTTTTAAAGGATTAATATAGATGCAAATTATTTATTAAATGGAAACTTCTTATGTAAATGAAGTCAAATCCCCATCCAAAGTGTATTGAAATGCAGCAACCAATCAACCCAGTTTTTATGACTGAAAGCACAATAGAAAACCTGTCTATGCTATTCTTATAGTTTAATGTCCATCTACTAACTCATACAAAACAATGTAAATGTCTGGTAAAAAGTTTTCAGGCTTCCTTTTGATTAATAGTAGCTTGGACAGGTTTGCATTGCCAGCAGAACCAGTCTGATCAGTTTCTGCACTTCAATGCACATTGGCTGTGGATTTAACTTCATTTATATAATGAGTTTCCATTTATTAAATCATTTACAATATAAATATAGGAGTGCCCCAAAAATAACCAGAAACATTCTCTGGTTTATATGTCTGTTATAGTATATGATTCAGCTGTTACATTCTTTATGTAGGGACCTTTCTGCATCAATCTTCCAAATAGCATTTCTGTGTAAAATCATGAGGCCATGTGGCAAATTGTTTTGTTAAGTGCATTAGTCAATTTTTTTTTTGTAATTGCTGTTTTTTTTTATGAAAATGCCATTTCCCCCTCAAATTTAGTTCATAATGATCAAAATTTTTATCTGCAAATTCTGAAACATTTACATGATGTAGTAAAATGTAAATATATTGTATTGTGCAAAGAAAATAGTGCAAACTCCATCCCAATAGTGTCATCTCTCAATGCCTGATTTTGTGTGGTTGTTTTTAATCTCTCAAATGAAAAATTGTTTCAATTTTTTGTTGGCTTAAAAATGAGGGGGTAAATGACAGAAGTGTTTAAACACATCAATCTGCAAGTGCTTTTGGACTACTTAGAAAAGTGACAAATGGTTTATACCAGTTCGTTTCATTAAATAGACTATATTTTTTAAGCAATTCAATTTGCAACACCTAAAAATAAATATACAATTTTTATTACAAAATTCCTGTTATTTTTGTGTTCCACTGTGTATATATATATATATAATATTATCATATGGTTCATTTACTCTTACAGTTCTAATATATTCTATATTCCATGTGAAAACATAGCTACAGAAATTTAGATATTTATTATTTGCCTTGATGTTGTGATTTTAATAAAATTTTGAGATTAATAGTAATAATACATTTAAAGAATCTAGCACATTACCTGTATGATATGTTATCAGAAAAATAAGAAAAGCAGGCATTTTAAGAAATCTATAGAATGTATGATAATTTTAGACAAAGCACAAAATATATGATCATATTTTGGGCTATTTCCATCATCTATCATTAAATAATGAATGTATAAAAAATTTGAAACTTTATTTTCTGTACATTCAACATTTAATTATATATCATGGAAATAGTCCAACATATTATCACATCTAATATACCATCATCATCAACCTTTAGACAAATACAAAGCATGAACTTGTTTTATTTTAATATTTTACATACTTTCCTTAAGAATTGTCTAGAATATCTAGACATTATATAGAATGACAAATAATATTTTGACCAAAGATTCATGCAAAAAATATAAGAACTACAAAATAAAGATTTGGGATTTTTCTATAGAAAGTAAAAAAACTAATGCTGAACTACTTATTGCTACAAAATAGACAGTAGTAGCGTTTTGAATAGACTTAACTGTCTTTTTCACATAAAAACACTTCACATTTTGGCACTTAGTCTTGCAAGTATACTTCATAAACTCTTGGCTGCTATACTTGGTCTAAGCATAAGCAATTAACTGGAGAGCTATTTTATGGTCTGAGGTATCTCTATCTCTTAGTAAGTTCTTGGGACACAAAGTTAATTGTGATCTAGCATACAGTTGATTTAAACTTCTCTCAATTCCAAGTTAGTAAAAATTATCATTTGTCCCACTCATAACAACTTCCATCAGATTGCATAAACCATCCCATTCTTTGTTGATGCCTGGGATATGATCTCACACTGTGGCTTCCAATGGTGAGGAGAATTTTTTTTTATCAAAATCCATTTTTATTTTTCAACATGTAATTCCAAATTTAGTACTGATCTATTCATATTGCTACACTTTCTTTTATCTTTGTTTTTTAAAACACTTTCTATGTCACCAA
This sequence comes from Epiperipatus broadwayi, assembly GCA_028023455.1. Taxonomy (NCBI): domain Eukaryota; kingdom Metazoa; phylum Onychophora; class Udeonychophora; order Euonychophora; family Peripatidae; genus Epiperipatus; species Epiperipatus broadwayi. The sequence goes on along the minus strand of JAQFVV010012444.1, from coordinate 4,393,502 downwards.
AAAATTCTGGAATAATTAATCAGTAGATTTAAGATTCAATATATTTTACATATCTAAAATCTAAATTCATAAAGAGCTCCAAAAATCAATAGAGAACTTAAAAAAAATACATATTTTTCCATCAGTGTGTTACAATAAGTACTGATTTTTTTAAGTTGTTAGAAATTAATTTAAAAATAAATTTTATGTTTTTTATTGATCATATTGTTAAAACATTTTTACTTGAAGAACAGGAAAATGTTAGATTTGGAGGTATTCTTTTAAATTGTATTATTATTAGTTTTTTAATTTAAAAAGTTAAAATAAATATTCTTACATTCTTCATTTAGAGACCTTGGGTCATATGTGATGGAGAAAAAAAGATAAAGAGTTTAGAGTGATTTTGCATTACCTATGTATACTGCCAATAAATTACTTGATTCAAAACAAAAGTGCCAATTTCTTTAATTTTTTTGGATTTTTGTGAGGTCACAAGGTAAACAACTATTGGGTAGGTGATGGGAGTCCAAATAAATAAGAAAGTTTCATTTTAAGCTTTAACTTTTTTTGTTAATTTGTTGTTGTTTCAAAGACCCATCAGTTCATTTTTATCTGGATTGTTAGTTGGATTTGTACTTTGTGAATGTACCTGACACATACTGTATTCATCAAAATTGACAATACTTTTACAATTCCTTTCCCCCCTCCCATCTCCCACTTTTTAAGAAGTAAATAAGAAAGAAATATAAAAAATTTAAAGGCAGATAATAATAATAAAAATTTCCAAATAATAAAAATTTCCAAAAAAATCTGTCAATTGCAAATGTTAAAAGAGATTATTTGAAATTATACATCAATTAATTTTGTAAATCAATATTAGATAACATTATGATGAGAAATCAAAAAAATATTGAAAACTTAAAATTGATATTTTTCCTTCTTTCTTCCACTCCCCCACACTCTCCATGTTTTTAAAACCAAAGAAGAAATTGAAAAGACAAATAATACTAAAAATGTGCAAAGAAAATAAAAGATATCAGTGAAAAGTAATGTGGTTTTAGATTCCAATTTCAATTTACAAATTCTGTAGTATTATAATAAATCTCTTTTCCAAATCCAAAGAATCTCCAATTGATTGATTGGTCATCCTAAAATTCTTTCATGACATCAAAGCAGTGTTTTAAAGAAACAAAGAAAAAATGTAATATAGATAGCTGATTCTATTTGTACCCCAGATTCAATTTAGATTGAACTTGCCTTGCAGCATTAAACATTGCTAACAAGTCTTTTATATTTTGCTGATTTGCTTTTTGGCATTTTATAGAATGCCTAGGAAATGTGTGTTTTTCATACTTTTCCAGTTACATATATAATGTTATACATGACTCGCATTCTTTTGTAGTTTTGATAAATCCATATTCTATGTGAAAATATTGCTATGAAATGTTAGATGTTGATTGTTTATAGTCATAAATATGGTTCATTGTTAAAATATTATCACTGAATTAAAATTTAAATTAACCTAACATTGGTACACTTTTGGTGTTCGGTCACTTGACAGTAATTATAACATAACATCAGTTGAAGTAATTTAATCTTAAGGACAGTTAAATGATGTCTCATTGCTGGAAACAGGTTTTTATGTTTTTTAAGTTAAAAAAATGTTTTAGTTAAGCTTATTTATCTAATTGTGTAATTATGCATACCACTTTGATTTTCTCTAATAAAACTTTATATCACATATTTCATGTTTCTCTTTTAAAGATTATTATTAGTTGGCCTACTAGAAATAAAATTTATATGCATATATATCTAAAACTCATTGATAAAATATGTAAAACATCTTGGTTTACAGTTTTTAATACAATGTATTTTTTATTATCAAAAATAATTTTACATCTCATTTACATCTTTGCATATGTATATTGAAAAATGTGTCAAAATAATGTTTTGAATTAATACAGGATCAGAATTCTTTGAAGGCTTTACAGTCTGCAACTATTTATAACATAATCTCATAATAAATTACTCATAAGATTCATTTGTAGACTGTATCCCTATATTAATGTATTCTTAGTCAGCAGTTACAAATCATTCATTTTGGTATGTTTTGGAGTTATGATGGAACTGCAATCATTATATCTTCTCTTTGTAATTTTGTGATTATCCATAATACTTTTGTTTTGCTGCAAAAATCATTTTAAAATTACAAGTTTAAATTTTTTTAAAGATATCCATATCAGGTAGATCTATTCAAAATTACAATATGTAAAATTTGCATATGATAAATCTTATACCTGCCTAATTTGTCACAATAGAAATGAAATTTTCTGATTGATGGGTTGTTTATCCTGAAGGCAAATGCTGAAAATTTTGTTTGAAAAGAAAAATTGTAATTTTTACAAGTTGGTAAAAGTTATTTGTGGGATATTTTTACCAATTCCATACTCTAAATCAAAAACCTGTATGACAACAATTAGATTTTATTTGAAAACATTTATTTTTAAGAACACAAATCCTAAAATGTTCATTATAGCAAAGCAGAAGCAGATTTTTTCTGGGTAACATGAATGACTTTTTATCAATACCACTAAAAATATTCTTTTTTATATTTCAATGGCAATGAATATAATTTTTTTTGGTACTCATCTTATAGCTAAAGACGCAGCTCTATGGCTCGTTTTTCACGCTAAAACACATAAAAATGCTGTTTCCGTGGCTGACACATTCGAACCCGCATTTTCTATAATACAAATTTTTTGTTGTGCTACAGAATGCAGGCCACTATGTCACGTTGCAGTACAGCATGTATGTCGCATAGCAGCAAATACATTTTCCGAATTTGCACAGTTTATATAATAGTTACGGCTTGATGAGAGAGTTTGTATTTGAATTGGATGAAAATGTTTTCATTTGATTTTTTTTGATTTTAAAGTAATGAAATGTTCAGATTTTTTAAAGTAATAATTCTAAGACTTTTTACAACGTACTGTATTGAAGTTTTAATTGGGAAAATATTAAAGATCTATGTTTTTAGTGAGTTGCAATTAGGTAATGCATCAAGTATCGTACTGTTCATAACCTTCCATGAGACAAAAAAAAGTCTACTGTGTGTATATTTTTGAAGTAAAAAAGAGCGGTACCAAAAAAATATCCAGTAAGAAAAATACAAATATGCACGATTTTTTGTAAATTTCATAAAAAGCAAATATTATAACCATGTTTAATAAGTAAAGAAGACATTTATAAGTGTTTGTTGTTGTTTAAAAAAGTTTGAGTTTCTTTCTTTTGTCCGAATATGGTTACGATTTTGATATTTTTTATTTTAGCATTATAAACAACAGAACACTAACCCTAAAATTAACCCTAACCCTAAAACTAACCTTAAACCTAACCCTAAACCTAACCCTAAAACTAACCCTAAAACTAACCCTAAAACTAACCGTAAAACTAACTCTAAACCTAACCATAACAACTTTTTATTGTCATTCTATTTGAAGTAAAAAATAGCCGTAATATCTTTTTGTCTGTAAAAAAAAAAAAAAAAAAGTAAAACGAAGACTAAAAAAATAAAAAATAGACTAAGGAATTATACTTTTTATTACAATTATTATTTTTTAGTTAAACAACAACAACAACAAAAGTTGTAACACAAGTAAAAAAATATCCGATAGAAAATTGATAAAAAAAAGCCGTAACACAATTAAAAAAATATACGATAGAAAAATTACGAATCAAGTTGTAATTTGTTGATTTTATTTTACATTTATTATTATCATTTAAATTGTATACATTAATAAAAAATAATATTTATAAAAGACGATTTTGTTTTGTTTTTATATTTGCATTACAAAAAAGCACAGCAAAATTATTATAATTAATGGCCCGGGAATGGTCATATTTTATAGTTTTAGCATGAAAATGGTGCCATCCAATGGCATCTTTATCTATAAGACAAGCACCTTTTTTTAAGTATGTTTCTATTATTTACAAAGTAAATTAATTTGAATTCAGCTCATCTAATATAAATGTTATGCTCCCCTTTGCTTGTAGACTAAATGGCCATAATTTTTTTCTGATTTTCTTTTCTACTTTTTAAGCAAGTATTATCAAACTCATTCAACTAATGGCAACAGTAATAAAAAGCAAATTTATTTCATTATAATAACTGATTATAAGAAAGCAACCAACTGCATTCAATTAAACAAAAGTAATTTTATTGCTTTACTTCTGTGATTTTATGTCTATATTCTACATATAAACATTTTAATATGTATTGTAAGTAATGCTTATAATTAAAAAAAAACAAATTTGAGTAATATATTAAAAAATACTCTTTTTAGTTGCAGCAATTGATATCACTTATAGTCTGTACACTTCTATAACTATTGTAGTTTTTGGAGATAATGTTTTTCTTTGTATTAATAATGTTGAATAGTAAATAAAGTGCATTAAATATTTCTAAAATACAGTATTATATATTTGTAAAATTATAGTTTTTATAATCATAATTAATTCTGACATTGAATAAAAACATTGAAATCAATCATATATATGTGTGTATCATCAGATATAGTGTAAATTTATCTAGTAATAAAATGTTCTCTAATTTCAATACAGTCTTAGCCTTTTATTTAATATTTTTTCTCATATATATGTTAGTGATTGAATAACATTTTGAACTGCATTTGCATAAGTGCATTCTGTAATCTGGTTGTGGGAAGTGTAAAAGTATGTGCATGTTTTGATTTAGTGGTTCTGCATCTAAAGATTATCTAGCAAGTATTTACAAATATAATTGTTTTTCCTCATTAGAGATGTGGTTATCTTACAATTGACCTGTGTATGTACTATCTACTATCATTTGATGTGGTTTTTTTATATTCCATTACATTTTTTACAGGCTCACATATCATGCATTCAATTATATATTTGTTTAACCGATAGGTGGCTTTTGATAAGTAAATATAGGAAATTTTAGTTACACATCTGAATTCCATTGCATTTTTTCAACACAATATAATTCTTTGATATGTTTCCAAAACAAAAATCCAGAAAGTTTTCTGTTATCAGCTAAATAAAAAAAAGTAATTGATCAAAACAGCAATGATATATATATAATGGAGTAACCATTTTTTCTCCATATTATGAATGAATATCTACTGACAAAACATCAATAAAATGGATCCACATATTTTTTAAAATTTTGATGTTCATAAGTTTATTCTTGCTAACATTTATGAAAATTCAAAATGACTTCAATATATCCACAGGAGAAAAACATGACAATATTAATTATTAAGTAATAGTCAATTATTTTAGAATGGAGATTGAATCTCATTTTTAATAATCTTTTTCAAGATTTAAACAGAAGCTAATATATATATATATTAAAATAAAAGAAATAATAGAAAACTTCAAACAATTTACATGATTGATGTTACAAATGAATATAAGAGGTAATGATGAGATAGGTTTTGAATGATTCAACAATAAATAAATCAAAACTCAATCCAATAAAATTTAGAAAATGAAGAAGAAAAAGTAGAAGAAATAGAAATACAAAAACTAACTTGTAAGATAAAAAAAATCTATAAAAGGAATATTCAACTTCATGATATTCCAGGAAAAAACATGATACAAGTTGTGCTAGACATTATCCAAAAGATGAAAGACATAAAAGTGGAAATGAAAGAAAAAAGACAAAAACATCAAAATAAACTTTAAAATGTTAAAATTAATGAGTCTAAAAACATTGAAAAGAGTGAAGTCTCTAAAAGTCATGAAAATGGCATAATAGAAAAGATATGAATTTTATAGAAGAGTCTATAACAGATATAATAAGAATAGAATATCTTAAAAATTAAGGAAGCATTATAGAAAATAAATTAAACTAAATAAAATTCATGTATTCATTCAGAGAATAGATAAATTCAGCTTAATACATGAGTTGTTTTATAGATCAAAATTTAACATTGAAATGTCTTAAATGAATATAATGCATACTCAGATGCATTTCAATGATTAATAAGATGGGCAAGAAGTGATACCAAGAACTCACCCATGGATAACTATGGAACTTTTGTAAAATTGTTAAATTAAAACAAAATCTATATAAAGACAATATTTAACATTATTACAGAGATAAAAAGGGTATGTAGCTTAAAAAATGAAGAGATAAAAATTATAAAATTTGAAATGATGAAGGTGAAATTCTGATGAACTATTCAAATAATAATCTCTTTTTAATCTTGATCCTTTGATAAAGACAAGACTGGAGTTAAATCAAAAAAGTGTCTGAAACTTAAATTCTAAATAATAAATTTATATTTTATTTAAAAAATGGGAATAGGTAATGGAATAAGATTAAATCTGTCTTTCAAGAAAATAAAATACTTGTCAATGATTGTAGGAAATAATGACAACAAATTATAAAATATACATGTTTGATGATAATGAAGTTTTTCAGACTGATACAATCATGACAAGTGTTCATTATATGAAGGCAAATTTAATTAAGAATTATATTTATAATTTTTAATGGCATTTTCTGCCTTTTGTCACCTGAAGTTGGAAATAATGTGAACATTTCTGCCCGTTCTGGTAAAATACCAGGCATTGTGGCTCGCAACTCGACTCGGATTCTTTTGATGTTTTCACTGCCTTTGACTGACTGATCTCTACAAACACATTATGATTTAATTAACCATTTATCAATCTCAGAATTAAATGTTTAATGAAGAGTTATCAAACGTAGTAGTACCAGTGATACTCATTACAAAGGCAAAACTAGAAAACTGTGCAAATAAGGGTATTCTCCGGTATTTATAGTGCACATATATATGTATGAATTAACTGTAACTCTATCTAATAAAACTGATACATTCAAGCATATATATGCTGAGTTTGAAAGTCTGTGCTCATATACCCTATTTATTATATGTATGAATTGTAAATAAACATATTGATTATTTAGTCGGCTACATAGGGCAATGTGTAAATTTTTACATTAAAATATATAACTATATATAAAAATAAAACTAATTATCTACTTCTAATTTCAAAATTTGAAATGTATTCATCGGTTTATTTTGACAATATATGCAGCCGGGTTACGGTTGACAATTTGAAAAGTTATTATATCATCATACATCTTGTGCGGTATGGCGTAGTTCGTAGGGCGTCCGACTTGGCGATTCTGGCGCTCGATATTAACTCTCGAGCAATAAAATCAAATGCGTTTTTTTTTTTTTAAATTCTCATACAATAATTAATATATTCTTTTAATTCATTATGAAATGCTGAGAATTATGTAAAGGGTTTGGCATTTCAAAGAATTCTTCGAATTATTGATATTTATTGCTACTTGTTTCAGAATTGTTTTCCTGTTATTTTTTTTTTTTTAAATATATATTTAAAAAAAAACATTTCTTTGAAAAATTTGTAATAACTAAAAATTCTTCTCGATATAAATCATCTATTTTAAATACACAATATATTTTAGCTCTTCGCCGCTATACTTTTTTAAGCTCATATAATGTATTTTATGAGCTAAAATTTGATATTAGCTGCAGGCTATTTCAAGACAATTCATTTTAATTTCTCAATATTTAGAACTACATTATAAACATTATCAAACATCTTTAAAATAAATTTGACAATTAAGAAATTGTGTTTTTGACTCACCATTTATAAATTTGACATATATGATAAATAAATATATTCAGAGTTTTGAACATCACAATGCAATGATAATAGCACATGCGTTGAAAACAATGTGGGCTGTATGATATTCATAGATTTTTGATAACAAAAAATATAATTGGATTAAAATACTAGAAAATGATTGGGATAAATATCATTATCAATGTATAAAATATCTGCCAAAAAAACTAATTAAAAAATATGGGGTGGATTATTCCCTACTGTATGTAAAGTGTTTATTCGTAAAAAAAAAATGTTTTATAGTTAAATTGTAAGAAAAGAAGGCAAAAAAGGTTGTTTTTTATTGTTTTATTTTCTATTAATAAAGTTTATTTACTTAAAATAAAATAGAAAAAAAACTTAAACAAAGATGTATATTAAAAACGTTTAATATATAATAATTAAAATAATGATGAGATAACGAGGGGTAAAAAATATAATCTAAAAACATAATTTAAAATAATTAGTTTAATTTCTGCAAATGGAGATCAGAGAAAACGTATTAACCAAGAGGAGTAGTTAGTTGTTTCTAACTAAGCAATCTAAAACTAGCTATTGAAGATTCTTTGGAAGATTGAGATAAGTTCAGAAAACGAGAAGCAGAACAGTTTAAAAGAAAATTAAGCCATGAATTTAGAAAAGTCATTAGGACATAGAGGAAGTCCTACAAGAAAGAAAAACTTTGTCTCAGAACCTAAAGAAGTCACAGCGGAAGATGACATGTGGGATGACCCGGGTAAATGGCAGTTTTTGTAAAGTTGTTTGCATTTGAAAAGTTTAAATGAAGTTTAGAATTTTTTAGACATTTAACATTTAATGATAGATAATGGAAATAGTCCTACTTATTATCACTAATAACTTATAATTAGTTTGTAATTATAACAAATCACCAAACTAGTGTCATTTAAAGTAAGCTTGATAATTGGTTATTACTAGAAGCATATAAAATCCTTATTTTTATTACTTAAATCTTCATTGTATCATTTTCTGGGAGTATTATTATAGTAATACCAATGAAGAGAGTATCAAGGAACTTTTAAACTTTAATAACAAAATAGGAAAAGTGTGTCAGTTTCTACATATGCTTAATAGATAAATGTAATCTATTGCAGTGTGTTTTACTTGAAAAAAGTTCTTCACACATCTATTTGGGTGTAATTGCAATATATATGTTAGGAAAAGCAAACTTAAATTGAGCAGTTATATCACCATTATGCAGATAATCAGCTGATATTGTAATATGCGTATCATACTCCCAATTATTATATTTCCTCACAGTTTACTTATTTTATTACATCTTCATAGCACTTCATTGCATCTCATTACACACACATATAAATCATGACAGGAATTTTTATACAATATTCCATTTATGCATAATTATTCCTTATTTGCATAATTGATATGATTGGCATATGCAGATTTTCTAGAGTAGCTTAATAATAAAGTGAGACAATTAATTCATGTATTGTCTGTACATATTTAATAGTTAAATAATCTTTATTTACATTCTCACATATATATATCTTAAAATAATGCTCTTGTTTGCTTACATAATCCTCTAATTTATTAGGTTTTCTGCATACTTGTTCTCTTCTCTGAAAAAGTTTTTCTTCTTCTCCTTGTAAAGATATAGTCCTTTCTTCTTGTTGGAGTTTGTGTGATGTCACACAATCTTTAGCTGATTCAATAATTTGATCCCTGATTGAATTGTTTGTTACAGCTTGATCTATATCCACAACTTGCTTAAAATTTTTCTTAATAAAATATTCATCACCATTTGCTGACTTAACATTAATATTATATGCATCTAATGAGTCACTTTCATGATGCTATAAGTGGTTATATGTCTCTTAAGCATTTTTCTGTTATACATTTATATTAATCTAATTTGCTGAGATAAAATTTTCAATATTTCTCTTAGCAACCATTTTTATTCAATGTATTGTGTATCTAAATGCTTTCTCCACCTTTAAAATTTTCATAATCCTTACCTTTTATATTTTTTGTGCATTAATAATTAAGCTGGTATCTTATTAGTAGCTGTATACAGAGTAAATTTGCTGAAAAAACATTGCATCTAATAATGCCTCTGTAATATCCTTGTAATAAATTTTACTCAATTTAGATTTTAATTGCCGAACTGTCTTTTCTGTGAGCCCATTAAATTCAAGATCATATATGGTGGTGCAAGTACATAATGCATTCTTTTTTCAGTTAGATAATCTTTAAATTGCTGATATATCCCATTGTCCATTATAGTAATTCTGGGATTACCATGATTTACAAAAATCTCTTTTAGCACTGTAATTGTATGCTCAACAATAGTGTTTTTAATGGTTTTATGTTCCATCCACCATGAATATGAATCTACAACTACTATAAATATATAACAATTCATTGTTCCACTGTGGTCATGTTGTAAATGTTTTTATGGCTGAGTAGGTTTAGGCCAAGATTCCAATGTTGTTAGTAGTAGATGAGTGGTTGACTAATAAAGTATACATTTCTTCTCCATTTGTTTTATTTCTTGGCTCAGCTTTGTCAGCCAGACATATAACTTAATCAAAGCTTTCCTAGACAATTCCTAGATGACCTTGGTGAAGTAAATTGAGTAAATGCATTTGACCTACTGTAGGAATGAGATCACAGTTGGTCATCAATACACAACTGTTACAAATTAATAAACACTCACATATTCTAGATAGACTTTACAATTTTATTAGAACAGCTTTCTAGTCATTTTTATTTTATCCATTTCATTAAAGTTACAAAATCAAAGCTTTTCATCATCTAATTATCTATTATTAAAGTGTTTTTAAATTAAAGTTTATGGTAATCAATATAACTAATTTTTCTCAACTTTTGCTGACACTCATTGACAATGGGTAGATATGATAATGCATCTGTGTGTCCAATCATCTTACCAGAGTTATATTACAGTTCATAATCATTATGCTGCTGACTGATTTATCCTATATAACATCCGTTTACTTATGTGTTCTGGAATTTTTTTATTATTGCTGAATATTTCCAGTAATATATGATGGTCTATACAAATCGGAAATTTCCATCCATACATACACACATATATATATTGTACCACTTATGGAAAAGTGATCAACTTGAAATTTTTGTCTAAAAATTATTAAAATAAAATTATCATAAATAACGTGAATGTTGCAGTTTGAGAGATTGTTATTTATAAAAGGTTTAAAGAGTTTTTTTTATTAAGCAAAATGCATGTTGCTAAAAAAAAATAATTTATAAAAGTTACTATTAATTAATTAGAAGGGGAAGAAGGTTTAACTTGATAAAAGTTTAAAAAATAAATCATTTTATAAAATTAAAGGTACCGCTCTCTCTTCTTTTAAAACTATTTAAAGAAAAAAAAGGTAATCTTAAAAACTAAATAATGAGTTGATTTTGGAAATATATATGTGTGTGTTTAATAATAAGGAATAAATGAAAGTTAAAAAATATTGTATAATCATAAGATATATAAACACAGAATTTGCAATGGCTATAAGTTAAAAATCCATAAAACAAATTTGCAATGGCTACCAAATGAAAACACATAATCAAAAGCTTATCTAAGGAATGTATTCAAAAACAGTGGAGGAATTTCAGCAACAAATATAGCTAGCAGACACCAAAATGACAACAGGTCATCATATAAATAGTCCAGATTTTCTTCAATCAGTTCAGTGAGTTCAATCTATCAGTTGAGTTCAATCTATCAGTTGAAATCACAATCAGATTAAATCAGTCCATCAATCAGTTTTACAATCATGCAGTGTTAATCATTGTTGGAATCATACTACCTTGTTCCAGCTCTTAGCCTAATGAAGGTCAGCAATTTTGCCTGATAAAAGTGATGTCTGCTTAACAACAACTTAAAAACTGCCAAGATATCTAACTCTTTAAGAATAGTACATGGAATAATAAGCATTAAATCTCCACAAAACCTCAAATACAACCATTTGGAAAGATTTTCAGTTAAAGCAACAATCAGCAAGAAGTCAACATTCAAATCCTATAGGTAATAAGTAACTTTTATTATTTTCCTTTCTGATATTAAAGTAGCCATTGAAATAATTTGAAGCCTCCCAGAGTCAGTTTATATATGAACTCTATAGCATGCATAAAGAACTATTGAAGTGCATGTTTTTGAAATGTTGCAGATGTGAATGCTTTATATTTTATATTGATTTCATATATATATATTTAAATGTCATGTATTATTAATGCTTGTGTTATATTTTATTTTATCATATGAATTAAGAGGGTGTGCATAGTCATTATATGTAATCATCATTGTCTAATTTAATTAAGTTCTTATAAAAGTATTTAAAATTAGAATAATAAATGTTTAGTTAAAATAAATTATCTTGAAACATAATATTTGTCAGTCAATTCTTTATCACTTATTAGAGCAATAATGTGTTAGATTATTCTTTTTATTGAGCTAGTTATGGGATATTTCAAGCACTGGATTATGGGCATATTGTCCTGGCATGTTAGTTCTCATAGCTGGTTGGTGCCTGAGGTTTACCTCAAAACAAATAAAGTGCTTGAATAGTAGTGGTTTCAATCTAGCAGTCATAGTGGGCCACAGTCTGGAAATGTGATCGTGATATGCATTGCATAGCTCGGTCTGATTGTGGGTATCGTTGATATCTCTGCTATCGACAGTATTCTTTCCTCTGCTCAAAGGGCCAGTTCTTTCACATAATCTTCATAATATAAAAATTTATAAAATTATGATAAATAAGATTTAAACCCAGTTAAACCTAACAAATAGAGTGTTCTGAATTTTATAAGGAATGGACACGGTTCAACATATATATATATATATATTAATGGAAATTTTTATCGGGAAAGTTACAACTAAATCTTTTTTGTCAAAATGACTTTTGGAAATGTCCTCAAAGCATAAACTGTAGGAAATTCTTCTCCATGACAATAATGGGAAATAAACCACTAAACATCACATGATCACAATTTCTTATGGTGCTACTGTATGAAGAGTTTAGCCTTTGTGTAATAATGAAAAATCATGGTAGTGATTCCATATTCCAAGGCATCCATTGTAATTGACATATCCAGATCACTACAATAATGTGTAATGAGTTGCTTTGACATAGGCAATTCTTTAGATTACTGAAAAGCAATATTATGTTCTTCTAACCATATCCAGCATTGTAACTCTTTAATAATTTATATAATTGCTATAACACATGAAACTTTCCCTGTAGAAAGCTCTCAAAAACATTTAATAGACCTAAAAATGCTTGCCATTTGCCATTTTTTGTATTCTTAGATCACTCAGCATTTTTTGTTTTTACTTTAACCTTTAATTGTACTCTCTTGATGATTCTTACATAGATTTCCAAAGGATGGTTTCTCCCTACTAATGAGCTAAAACTTTTATCCAGGATATACAATGGTAAAAATTTAACCTTAGAATTTAATTTCGCAGGTAAGGTCACTTTTTATGCATATCTATCTTATTTCCAATTACATTGGTAGCAATGACATCAATTTTTATGAGTGACATTTTTTTCTTAAATCTATTACTTATCAACTCTCTATAATGATAGATTCAGTAACAGTGGACTGCCACTGTCTACTTCCATGATGCTTGAACATATTCAAGTCCATCAGAATATGGTCATTATTGTCCTCATTTAGTTTTTTTATATAATTTTTTATTTCTTTATCTATCTCTTCAGATTTATAGTTCAGTATTAATTTTGTTTTAATATTTAAAACTTTATTGTGGCAGTTAAATGTCCTATTGTTTTAGAAATATTGCATTTTTCCATTTCTAAATCTGCAATTTTCCTTTAAGTGGCCATTTATTCCACAGCAATAACATAGCAAAACATTTTTGTACCCTTGTAGTCCTGTATATTAGTATCTGTTTTCTTTACTTAAATTGAATATTTATCCATTAGCTTAGAGGGGCCTCTTATCTTTCAACCTATTTTCTTAATTATATAGGGAAATCTAAAGCATTTTGACTCGGGAGCATGCAGCTAATAAATTCTTCACTGATTAAGTCTACTATTTCTGTTAAATATTAACATTCGTGAAATCTTTCAATTTACAACAAGTCAGTCAAAATGCTTTAGATTTGCCTATGTAATTAAGAAAATAGGTTGAAAGATAAGAGATCCTTCTTATCTTTATAAAGTTGAATCTTGCATTATGATTTGTAGAGGTCTCTCTTGCTAATATTAAGCACTCAAGGTGCATGTACTGTGGGTTTAGCCTTATATAAGTATTACGTGGACATTGCGCTTAATAAGAATTAATATTTACAAGCTCATTAGATAAATATAATCTATTGCAGTGTGTCTTAATTGAAAAAAGTTCTCATGCATCTATTTGGGTATAATGGCAATCTGTATATATTCTATTTTTATTGTTAAAGGGAGATCGCCTTGACAATAAATTGAGATAATTGATTGTTATTGATATTGGTGTTGTTTAAGTGTTGACTGATTTTAATGATTATATATTGAAGCAGATGGATCTGTAGGCCAGATCCATGCTTTATGTCTTTCTAGATTACTAGACAAGGATCAAACCTAATCCATACGTGTTACGATGTTTGTAAAACTTTCCGTCTGCCATTTTATCTACATTTAAATTTTAGGCCAGTAAATAAGTTATTAAAGTATAAATTTTCTATTAAAATGTTTTACTATAAATATTAGAGGGGCCCAGTTAGATAGATATATATACATAAATACATATATATATAGAATTACAGATGGAAACTTTTATAAAAATCAATATATAAATTTTTAATATGATAATTTTTTTATGTATTTTATTCTGGAGATTTGCTTTCACGATAAACCTCACTAACATTCCATAGTGTTCAAACAAAAGAAAATTTAGTAACAAAATGGTAATTGATTTTTTAATTAAAGTAAAAGATAATTTGAAATATATATTCTGCAAATCTACATTTAATTAAAAATAGATTTGAAACAATTAAATCATTGGGTTTATCAGAAAGTTGATCTCAAGAATACAATACCAATATATTTTAGGTATTTCAACATTTGCCACTTAACCTGGAGCATATAAAAAAGGGAATTTCCCAAAAATAATTGAAAAAGGTATAAATAGTCAAAGAGAACAATAAAAGCCAGCCAGTCCAAAGTTTTTGTCAGCAATTGCCTGGCAAATCTACATCAGGCAAATTTTTAAAATCATGATAAAAATGTTCCAAAGTATGTAGACAGTGTCAATTTGCCCGTCTCCCAGGACCAAAACATCATCAAACTACCATAGGTCAGAAAAATCTCGTAAAAATGAACTGCTGAATTGCTGAACTCTTATTCAATTTATAGCTAGCTATGCCTGTGTGGAAATTCAGTTTTCATCATGGGATTCCAACTTCCACTTGGATTTATAATAAATTAGGTAATGTATTTCCAATTTGTTAATTTTTAACCACCTAATTTATTCTTCTAAACTCCAGTGACCCAATAATGTAAATCTGGCTAATTGTAATGTTTTCTAAAATGTAATCCCCATAACATAATTTAAATGTAATTTAAAATATTTAATTTAATAGTCTGTAAACTACACTTGCTATTACTTAGAAATCTAATGTCTTTGCTCTCCTTCTATCTGTCTAAAAATTATGCCTCTTCTTAATGCTAAACTTCCTTTTAATTGCAGTTTAGAAAATATTGTTATTAATTACTAAAATGAAATGAATATATGTCGCTTTTGTTCCAACTCGACAAAAACTTTACTTAAATAAATATTCGCTGCCTATTTCCCGACCAATGTTTGTCGGTAAATAAAAATAAATAATTCTCTAGCTCTGAAAGATTAATACTTGAAGCAATGTTTGTTTTGTCGAGATGAAACCATTTTATATTATTATGTCCTTTTTATATTTATACATATATGATTTAGTTGTGGGAAGACGTGAGATTCAATTATGAGAGTTTCATTTAGTTAAATTATTTCATTTTTAAAGAGTGAAAGGGAGGGTGTTTATATAATTATATTCATGTTAAATAATAAGAGAGAAATAGAATGTTATTTGAAATGTTAGTGGGATTTTGTGTTGAAGGGAGAGATGGTTCGCTAATTACAAATATTTGTAATAATAATTAATGCTTATTTTATTCGTGTTTGTCTGATTTTGATCAATCCGTATGCATTTATGTAATCTTTTTAGCTCAGCACAATTACATATTTAAAATGCTAAAATATATTTTCCAGTACTGTATTTTGCCTTGCTGGCATTTGGCTTGATTGTTTGTCTTTTGTTCTTTGGTGATCTCTAGATCAGAACTAGACCACGTGATAATTTCACCGGCAATAATTTTCTTATCAGGATATGAAAGCTAAAATGGGAAGAACTGGGGCAATGTAAGCTCAGCTAGCTTTGGCAATTCCCATACTTTCACCTAAAATATTTTGGTTTGCAATGGCACAGACTATTCTTTATTTATTTCTTGGTGTTACGGGAAGAGGGCAAGTAAATTGACTCTATGCTAGTAGTGCAATATCGAATACTGGGATTTGTTCACTTTCCTTTTGTCTGAGTACATGATAGCAGATTGACCGTGATCTGATTAATTTATGTATTTTAAATCTTGAAATATTTACTTGTGAATATCGCGATCCATTTTTATTTTAAATGTGTCACTCTCTCCGACACCAATCCCTATAGTTTGAGTTAATCATTTCTCTCTTAAAAATAAAATCAATCAGAATAAAATTATGTTTATCATAGCTCTTTGAAAATATCCTTTATTAGATCTCAGACTTGGGTGGGCATCTTCCACAAATTGATAATCATTTACATTTGTTATATTGGCATATAAACTATACCGCTCTCTTGCCAGAGGCATAATAAATGACAGAATAGATAATTTTATTAAATAATTTTATGAAATCAAATCAGAGACATTAGATAAATTATAAAATGTTTTATTAAATATATATATATGTGAATTTAAGCTACATGTAGTTCGCTTCTATTTATTCATTCTAAAATTATATATTTTCTAATTATTGTGCTGCTTTCTGATGACTCAAGGTCACACTCATCCCATTTTATATTTAAATAAATAGATAGTCTAATTAAAGTTAGGAATTAGAGTTAGACATACGAATTAGTTGAAATCCATGCTCTACCATTGATGCTAGTGGGATGGAGTGTAGAAAAGATTAATTGCTTGCCTCGAAAATGTTGTTAATTAGTTTGCAGATTTAGAGAGTGGGTAAACAAGGCAGAATCTATAAGTATTCTTTATCTTTGATCTCGCATACAGTTGCATTCGAGGTACTTTTACCCAGGCTGTGTGAATCGTGTTGAGTTAACATGCAATTTTGACCGGCACAATTTTTATCTCTGACCTGAAGCAACATTTTTTTTCTCACTAACTATTGGGAAATGAAGCAATGGATCCGGAAGTCTGATCCATGCTTCACAACCTTCTATAAACTTACCAATATTGTAAACCTGGGTTAAGTTTATATCCAAGTATCAACAAGATTTTGCATTAAATATAAAATTAACGTGTTTCATTTTGTACATTTAATGCTTATTAAATTTAGTTATTTACTTTAAAATATTTCTTTTAAAATAAAATTTTGTTTAAGATTAAATTGTTATTAAAATTTCCTTTTCAAAATTTATTAATCAAACATATATATATACAGAAGCATATATATATGATTAAATGCAAAATTCTGTTGAACTAAAATGTTATTTTATTAAAAGAAATATTAAGATTTTTTTTTTTTAATTTTTGTTAAAATATGGCGTATCATTTTGTTTTATGATAAGCCTGCTAGCATTTCTAAAGGAATAGCATTTGTTCAATTAGTTAGTCCATTCAAGGCAATTAAAGATGGCCTTTTTTAATTAAATCAAATTCGAAGTTAAAAACAGGAATTTGATAATAAGAAATTAAAGTTTATTTTTAGCAAAAAGTTACTTCGAAACAAAAGAGCGTAGGGGGCTTATCAAGATCTAAAATCATATGCAAAACAATAGAAGAGTATCTCCAGAAAGGTATAAAAGGTGGGGGGAACAAAAAACTGGACTATTCTTGAGATTTTGCTTTTAAAATCGGTGTTGTTCCTGAGAAGATTTAGATTTGCTTTTAGAATTCATTGAGATTTTGTTCCTGAATTATTCAGATTTTGTTCATTAAATTATTCTGATTTTGTGCTTGAAGATTTATTCAGATCCTGTGCTTTGATAATTTGGCATTTTGTGCTTTAAGTGATCCTCCTAGGTTGTTCTGAAAACAAATGTGGAAAACAACAGAGTCCTAGTTTTGCAGAAAATTCCTGTTCAGAGTTCCAACATGCGACCTGTTAAAAGTTCTATTAATTTGGTGGACGTGACCATGTTCGGCAGCTAGGCTCAACAGCTTTGCCTGCTGTCAGGGTCCTAAATCCATCAAAATGCCGTAATGTGTCAAACCAATAGTAAACCCAAACTGTGAGCCGTGTGTGCCCTTCACATAAAAATGCTGCATATTTCAAATTCCTTTGTCCAGACAAATCACTTTACGTATGTAATCAAGCCACAGACGGCAAGGGAACTGGATCAAAGGAACAAGGACTGGTAACTTTATATATCTCCTCATGAACTATGACTTTACCTTTTTATAAATACCTTTCGCTAATTGTTTCTTTAATTTATATTCATAATGTAACTGTTTTTTTTCTTATTAGATTAATATTAGATTTATATTTATCTTTCATTTGATCATCTATCTATTTTATACTTAAATTTTTCCCCTTCGCTATTCCTCATTTTAGTGTGTTATATAAATGCTTTCTTGTTTCATTGCAGTGTAAATTATTTTTCATTTAAAAATATTTCCAATTTAAAATAATATCTATAAATACTAGTTAAGTTTTCTTTTGTTTGCCAACTTGATCTCCTCGATAACGCTTACTTTGTTCGCTTTTAGTTTCATAGTTAATATTAGTATTTATAGATGTCTTTAAATATTTTAAAATTGTTTATAAAGCACAAAGCAACTAGAAAATGCTTTGTGAAAGAGTTATTTTAATTTTGCTTTATCGAGGGGACACGAGTTAATAATTTTATTTAAATTGGGAAAGTAATACTTAGACCGCAAAATATTATGTAATTGCCATCCGCCTCATTGTAAAATTATTTATCAGTAATCAATCAGGGAATAGTGGAGATAGTTAAAACATTTCTAATATTTTAAAATTACATTTATTAAAATATATTATTTAAACTAAAAAGCTTAAGTCTTCTAATGTTATTCCAACTTTTATTAGCTTAACCTTTTATATTTATTCTCCAACGATTCAAGCACACACCAACACTCAACTCATGTTATATTAAGTGCACATTTAACTTAGTTAGTTCCGTAAGTATTCTACTCCATTGCCTCACCCTGATGCTAAGCTGTGGGCCAGGGTTATAAAATAATTTATGCGTGCCTCGGATATGTTGTTGGTTCATGGTTAGACTTGAAAATAGATTAATAGAGCAGAGGCCTTAGTATTCTTGATTTTTATATCTCATGTATGAATGGCCTTGAGGTACTTTCGCCTAGTATTTGAACTGGGTTAAACCAATATACATCATTCAACTGGCACAATATGTATATATAATATGAAGAGATTAAATATATTAAATGAAATTAAGTGGACTGAGTATACTTTAAAGAGGTATGCATGACAATCATGGTGATGGTGTTAACAATCTATACATCCCATTATATATTCATTTTGTGAAATAAATGACGCCTCTTTGATCTTATATTTTCTATCATTTCTCTCTTCATGCATTATTTTAATATTAGAATAAAAAATGTGCCTACTTTTCCTTTTGTGGTTGTAAAATGTGGATGTATTAGTTGAATTGGTCAATAAATTTGGATTGCACTACCGTACTTTCCATGCATCAGAAATAAAATTATAAAGATGTACATTAACAAATTTTTCTGTGGAAAATAGAACATCTACACAAACTATATTGACTTTACATAGAGCACAACCAAACAGACTGTCCTTAGACTTACAATGGGGAAACAAAAGCTAATTTGAAAACAAGATTAACACAACACACCTTACTGTACAAAAAAATCCAAGATTGATTCAACTAATAGATCCATATTTTACAACTAAGATAGGAAATGCTAAGATAGGAAATATGGACATAATTTTGATTCTAGTGTTATTAAAAGAATGGGAAAAGAGAGAAATGATAGAAAATATAAAATCAAAAAGATGTGATTTGTTACATAAAAAGAATACACAATGAACCAAAGATTTAACAGTATTCAAATTATCAAAAAAATGGATTTCAGAGATTCTTCACAAAATAACCATAATTATGATGCACATAACATATTTAATTTCTATTATAATATTTTCATATTATTATTATTATTATTATTAATGAGAGAGAACCTAGATATTATATATATGCGTATGTGTGTTCTAAAAATAGCAATCCTAAATTTTGGCAGTTATCATATCACTACTATCCACTGTTGTATTATGTGAATCACACAGTTATTAAGATTCATCACAATTCATTATACTTGATTACATCTACATAGCACTTAATTGCACCTCATTATATATGCATAAATCTTAGTGGAAGTTTTTATAGGAGGTCATTTATGAGTAAATTTTCCTAATTTGCATAATGTAGATTTTCTAGAATAGTTTAACAATAAAAATGGGTAATTTATATATATATTGTTTGCACATATTTATATAGTTAAATAATAATCTTTATTTACATTCATGTATATATTGTACTGCACAGACAGTTCACATTCTCATACCAGCTTTTATCTTTATTAATGAAGTTCAGAAACCAAAGTTAGTCTACTTAAGTTCAATTTTTTAGATTGATTTAAATTTCAAGCTTTTGACTTGATGACAGGTGAAATGGAATTAAGAGTAATTTCTGGATGCATCTCTATATTTCTTCTAACTTTGAATCCCAAGTCTCACTAATAAAAAAACAAAACCCAGTCTAAGAATGGACATTTAAATCCTAAAAGTGACAGATCTCTGATTACTCAAGCTTTTGCTAGATGGTACTTTTGTAGGGAGCCGTTTTCATCTTATATCTATTTTCTCTACATTTGGTATTGCATTATTATTTAAATATATATATATATATTAAATTTGTATACATATAAATCTCCTTATTGCTATTTAATAGTGTTAAGTTAACTATTCATATTAACTTATATTATTGTATTCGTTTTTTTTTTTTATTAATTTATATCTTTGTTCAGATTCTTTGTTGATGACAACCTTACAAATTATTTGAAAAGTTCATTGTTTTTGGGCAGTCAGTTACTTAAGTAATGTTATTTTCTATTTTATTTGTAAGAGCAAATGAATAATCAAAATGGTGCAGCTAATAAAATGTGACATCTCATGTCATAAAAAAACCATTGTGTGTAAAGTATTGTTTATTTAGATCTGTATAGTAAATACTGTAAAAGATTGTCTTACATATTGTTTACATTGTGGAAACACAGTATGCATTGCATACCCCCCCCCCTTTAATTGTCAGGATTTTTATTTTTTTCAAAGTTAATTACAATTGGGTGATATATATAACAAGTCTTTATTGTCAGCAAAGTACAGTTAAGTGAAATATTATTAAACATTGTTTTTAAAATTTTAAATAATTTACCATTAATAATATAAGACTATGAATTTTAAAAAATGAAGCTTTACTATGGATTTTGTTCACAAAAATTTAGTAGGACACAAAAAATTATCAACTGTGAGCCGACTCTATATTTTGCTGTACATTTGTGTGAAAGAATACTTTTTTTTCTAGTGATATTTTTTTAAAGTTGAGAACTATATACACTTTTATCTTGAATCTGAAAAAACTAATAAATATTATGTCACTTCCTCAACCTATGGGTCAAAAAATCATCACAACCTTTACCAATTAATGCAGTGTCTCATCAACACTTTGCATAAGAATGCTGATTAAACAAGATCCATAACACAAGAAGGATTTGAAAATAAAAGCAGCTCTTCATTTTTACAGAGGACACATGGACTACAATCATTAATACAAATCTTAGCACTACATAGTAGAAAGTCTGCCTACAGCTTATTACAAGCACTGAAGTTGAAAAGAACCTACTTCAATTATTTGGAAAACCATACTTGACCTAACCACAAAAGCAACATTTACCGAAGTTGATAATGACAACATTGAAAAGCTTTTGAAATCACAGGTGGAATTAACTAATGAGGAATTAATCCAACTGGATGAAGAAAAGGAAGAATAAAGGAAAAGTTGACAGACTTTTAGACAAAAAAACCTCAATTTAAAAATACTGCATCAAATCTAAAAATATCTAAAGTCAACTAATGAGAACTTATAAGAAGTTGTACAAAAAGAAAATCAAAAAAGCACATTAATGATTCATTCTAAATCTTTTTATTTTAGAGATTTTTATCCATCAATACCTGATGCACTTTTTCCAAAAAATCAAAGTCATCAAAGAATTTAGAAGACAATGATGGACTCTTATACTGGATTATTCTATGTCAGGGGTCCCCAACCTTTTTGCACTTAAAAGCACATTCTATAATACCAGGCAGGTGGCAGGCATCATTTATTTTTTCAATATAAATTTATAGTTGAATATTGTTAATAATACACATAATGTACAAAAAAATATTTATTTCAAAAATAAAATTTTAACATATAATTAACATTTATATTTTTATGTAAATTACTAAATTATATATAATATTACAAGTCAATGCAATCTTTGGCACTGCACTTCATTGGCAATTGCTTCATAATTAGGGGAGTATGATGATATTCCTGCTCATAAGCAATCATCAAGATATTCATCACTCAGTTAAGATCTATATTTTGATTTTATAATATTCATGGTTGAAAATAATGATTTACACAAGTATGTGGAACCACAAAAACATTTTATTTTGTATGATGCTTTTTTCAAGAATGGAAATTTATTTCTGTCAACTATTTTCCAGAAATTTTCATTGATACATTGGATTTTAGGACAATGTCATTCTAAAGATCCAAAATTTCTAACACCAGTTCTTCAGTCCTGACTTGAACAAGCTCTGCAATTTGTGTGGCTATTTCAGTTACATTTCCTTGGGAAGTAAAAGAATTGACAAAAAAGGTGACATTGGCTCAATGATATTCAACTGTTGAAATCGTTTTTCAAACTGGTTTTGAAGTAATTGAAGACTGACAACAAATGATGAAAAGTCAATTTCAGCATTGCCTATCATTTTTTTCATATTTGGAAAATTTCCAAGTTTCTTCATTTGCAGATGTGATATCCACAAAATCAGTTTGGTTTTAAATGACTTTGCAGATCTTATCATTGTAGATATATGTAAGTTCTTCCCCTGCATCTGCAAGTTTGAATGATTTAATTTTTCTATTATATCTGTGATGAAACCCAAATCCACAAACCAGGAAGAGTTTATTAATTCAACAAAATTTTGATTTTTAGAATTGAGATAATTTTTTATTTCTTCAATTAAATTGACAAATCTTGAAAGAGTTTTACCCTTACTAAACCAATGTACTTCACTATGAAGTACAAGATCTGGTTATTCAGAATTTTCCAATAGGTCTTTAAAAAGATGGTGTTGTAAAGAGGCTGCTCATATAAGATTCACTATTATAGTAAAGGGGAGTATCCTATCACACAAAACTTGCTGGTGGATAATGCAATGGTAAGTCATAAAGTTAGGAAATGATTTGTCTTTCTTGCAGTAAGCGATAAATTCATTGGCATTACCAACCATTGCTGGTACTCCATCAGGGGTTATCACTGACAGCTTGTGCAAAGCATATCTATCAATTTTGCATATGTTAAAAATATGTTATAAATATCCTCACCTATTGTTTGTCCTTTCATTGGTAATATTTTTAGTAATTCTTCTTTTACACTAAAATTACTAAATATCATTCTCACCATAACTGCTAACTGAGCTGTGTCTGTTATGTCTGTAGACTCATCAAATCATAATGATAACCATTTACATATCTCCAAACTATGCTTTAATTGAGTTTGCAAGTCTTTTAAAATGTTGTGTATTCTTCTTGTGACGGTGTTATCAGACAACTGTAAGTCTTGTATTGCTGACATAATCTCACGTTTGTTAGAAAATCTTTTAAATAAGCATTCGGCACCAGTCAGAAATGCTTCTTTTAACAATTCCTCATCCTGGAAAGGCTTTTTCTTCTTTGCTAGCATGTGAGAAATTTTCAAAAAAGCAATAGTGGCATTTTTAGATTTTACCACAGGCCTACTGAAAACTGACTGTTGGATAGACGGGTTCGATTTTAGTTGAGATATTTTCTTTTTTTTTTAATTCAGATTTAAGTGGATAGCTGGTATTAAAAGTGGAATGGGTTGTCTGGAAGTGACGTTCAATATTATGTTTTTTGCAACAGCAACACTACTGCTGCACAACAAATAAACACATTTATCTTTAATATTGATTAAACAATGTGATTCTTTCCAGTCAGTATTAAAATTATAGGTTCTTTATCTTTTACTCATTTTGCGGTTAGAATTTTTGAAATTTTATCTTTGAAAAATAAAGAATAATTCAATTTATTCTGAATCCGACTTAGTATTTTTCAAAATGGCAAACTTTTATGCACAGATACAATTTATAAACATGCGCAAAGCAGAGAGATTGATGTCTGTGTTAACTTTACTTATTCTGTGCTAGTGCAGTGGGCAGAGAAAGACTGCACTTGGTGGACTGAGAGATAGATTCTTTTATGCTGTAAAAGTATAATATGCCCTACAATTTGATTACAATATAATACAATAATTTATAAGAAATTTTAAAAATTAAATTTATTTGTTTCAGATAAATAATTTTTTATCATGTTCGGATAACGGCGGGTACACATAAAATGGTCTGTGGGTGCCATGGTGCCCATGGGCATAGGGTTGGGGACCCCTGTTCTATGTAATATTAAGTTGAACCTTTGACATAAAATTGAATGTAATGGTATGTAAATAAAATAACTGTCATTATATTGATAGAATATTTATCATTTTTAGAACATCTGGTGAAATCATATCTTGAATTATTAATAGAAAACGTTTAAAATGTTTAGAAAATTCTCTAGAATCACATAAAATTTTAATAACATTTCCAATTACTTGCCTATTTAAGGGCTGATAAGTATGGATACTACAAACAGGTATCTAGCCTAAATTTTAATAAGCCAATTTTATATAAAGGATTGAATTATCAAGTACATTAGTGTTGATGTTTATATCATCAATAATTTTGACTAATCACAAAGTAATTGATAATAAATAGATTATTCAGAAAAACACAAATTCATGCTAGAGCTGGTCCTTTTAAAACACTACAGAATTTTATCACAATAATATCTGCAATTACAATCAGCTTTACCAATAAAGAATGAACAGTGCATAAGTAATGATTGTACATTCCAACATTATAGTAATAATGTACATAGTATGTACCAGTGGAAATGTAATTGCATTTTTCAGCACTATTCTGAATCAAGGCATTTGTTTCAGATAAATATAGTTTAGCTATACCAATGGCAAAAATTTTAAAGTGCTAGAATGTGTGATTTATAAGTTATAGCATAAAATGTGTTAGTGTGTTTTGTATATTTAAGCACAATAGAATCTATGCTAATACGAAATTTTGTTTAAATTGGAAAAAACTACTACTTAAATGTTTGAAATGATTTAAGTCTGTGTATGGCAGTAAGATATAAAATATTCTCAAATGGTTTGCAAGACTTTGTTATGGCACAGAGAGCATTGAAAATGATCCATAAAGGTATAAAATGCCTCACCACATTTCACATTGTAAATCATGATCTTTACATGCTAGTGACTTAAAATATTTGTTTGAATAGGTAAATTATTTCTTTATGTGACATGTGCTATTTAATTTAAAGGTAGCAACATCATCCCCACATTGATAAATATAAAATACATATAGAATTAATATAAAATACAGTGAATAAGAGCAGTGAATCAGCATGAACAAAGCCATAAAGTGCATCTCCAATATTATAGAAGAAGAAGAATCATTAATTACCAACAGTCAACTTTCTGAGTGGATTTGAAAAGGGTCCATTAGCCACTTCCAAAACCCCTTGCTGCACTAAGTGCTAATCTACACCTCATGATAATGAAAACATTATGATGGGATACAGAATCATGCTAACCATCATCAATGTTCTGGCCATATAGTACTATTAGTGTATTTGAAAATTATAAACTAAATTTCTAATAAGAAAAAACAAAATGCAGTAAATGGACTTCAAAGGTGATACTTTTGCACATCTAGAGTTATTGTTTGGATGTGCAAATACAAACATAAAACCTACATCCATTATAACTATTATGCACTAATCTAACTCAAGAAGCAAGAGCTGTATAAAGTGTTACTGTGAACAAAAGATAAATAAATATATCAGCTTATTCTAATTTATTTTAAAATAGCTTTACTGGAATTATTTGAACACAATCTCTCAATCTCTAAGCTATATTGAAATCAAATCACATACACTGACCATTCATGAAATACATATCTAGAGAAAAAATGTCATTAACTCTAAAATATTTTTAAACAACCATTTAATAAAATAACCGATTATTAATAAAAAGAAATAAAATTTTAAAAAATGGCTTGAATAATATGATGATTTAAATTTCTACATTCTTATCAAAAGTATAGTTTCACACTAAAAAAACTAACCAGTTGATTTTCATTCATTACTTAAATTAACTTTTCTATCATTGAGTTATTTTCTTTTCAATAAATAAAATTGAAAAATGATTTTAAAATTACAAATAAGAAGTTAAATTAGCTTAATCCTTTGTATATTTTTTGTGGGGGGGGATAAATGTATAAAAAACATGTTTCAAAAGACATGTTAAATTTAATGAAAATTAAATTGCCTTGAAACTCTTTATAATTTTGAAAATAAAAAAAACTTTACTTTATTAAATTATTCATTCCTATCAATTATTGTTTGTATGAAAAATACCTTATACCATGGTTTTAATTTTGGTTGGAGTCCTTCTTTGCAGTTGCAATTTACAGTTTTGATGTAGGTTTTTTTTCCTTGAAGACTATGTTAATTTACAAAGTCAAATTTTCTCCACTTTGCAATAGAATATTTCAGACTAACATAGAGAAAGAATTTATCAATTTGTTCTTTGTAATAAATTTTCAAGGTCGGGTTAACACATAGAAACATTTGTGCTCTTGGTTGGAGACAAGATTTGTGGCAAATTAGGCATTTTCTTATCTTTCACTTTTTTTCAGTGAAGCAGGTTACATGGAAAAAGATGATGTTTAGCTTTTAGCCACACTTAGCATATGGTTGTCTTTATGTTAAAAAACAGTTTTAAACTAAACTCATAGCATGCTCCACCCAACTGAATTCTCCAAGTGACTTCTTCAGCAGCTTGATCAGGAACTGTCTGTTCTATTCAACAGCTATATAAGGTATATTGATTGCCCTTTTCAACATTTGGGTCAGGAACTGAATGCTTCCTACAAGATACTGAGGTCTTCTTATTGATCACACCCTACTTTCACCAAACACAATTCTGTCTGCTACATGACAAAATTTAATAATAATTAGGTTACTTTTTACAAAACACTATTGTTCAACTATTTTCTTCCTTCAACATTGATTGACATTGGAAAACAAGTCAAAAATCTTAAATTAGAATCATAGTTTTTTGACATTCTTTTTAAATTATTATTTATTTATTTTTTGCTAAAAGAAAACAAGCTAATCAGATTAATTACACTGACTTTCCTTTTGGAGAGAAATAAATAAACAAAAAACAACAGCTCTGATTAATTAAAGTAAAATTTTAATAAAATGTTAAAATCATATTTTTTCTCTTTTCTTTTAAAACTATTACTAACCATAAAAATTTATCTGCTTTATCTCTTTTAAATGTTACAATTAAAAAGATTATTAAATAATTTACAGAAGAGAAAAAAATTTTTTTTATCTCTCAGTAGTTTTCAAAACTAAACTTAAACTGGTAATTAGACAAAATTATTGAAAAAAGAGAACAAAATAAATTATTTATTTAATTTTATAGTTTTCTCTCTTTTACAAACATTTATAAATTGTAAAATATTTCAAATATTAAAATTATATTTAAAATATATGAAAATTTTCATACCATCATATTATAAATAAAATATTTAAACTAATTGAATAGCCATTATAATTATTAAAACACATATGTGAGAAAATTAAATATTATTTGCTCATAAATTAAATCATTCTAAATTAAAGGAGCATGTTGTCAACTATCAGTTTATTTTTAATACAGCAATGTAGCCACATGGCTGCAATATATATATATTGAATTAAATATTTCCATAGAGTGTTTTTCTATTAAAGAACAGAAATAATAAGATTTTATTCATATAAACAGAGATAACCTTTGCCTTTAATTTTTCCAGGAAACTACTAATTGCCACTCTCCCTGAGGCTAAATACGTTTTTTATTATTTATAATACTTTTTTTGTTGGTATTTATTGTTGAAGCAAAAAGAGGCTTCTTTTATTTCAAATCCAAATTGTTAAATGGATTTAAATATATTAATACTAATAAAGATTGCTATAACTTAAGTTTATATAATAAGAAAATTTATTGACAAGTCATTGGTAAAACAGTAAAAAATATATTGATATCAGAATATAATAAATGGTTATGAAATTATTTGTACATAATATGGGCTGATTACTAAATATATCCAACATACTTTATTTGCCACCGATCGTTTATTCATAATTATTACTTAAGAGTAAATGACAGCACTCTGTAAGTAAATTTACTCTCTTCACCTGAAAATATATTAAGAATATATATATATATAATAATTACTTATAACATCAATATTATAATACTGGACATACACTTAGATATATATATATTAAGCATGCCTTCAAAATAAAACTAGATTTAATGGAATATTAAGTAAAAATAAAACTAGATTTAATGGAATATTAAGAAAAAAAAATATTTTAAATTTTAAAAAGATTTGTTACACTTTTTTCTTCTTAAATAATTAAATGCTTATGATTCACTATTTATGTTTTTAATCATATTATTAATACAGATGAAACTCAATAAATAAAATTACTCCTAGAATTATGCTTCCGATGGAATGTTTTTGGTAGAAACAATATTATAAGACAATATTGTAATATGATTGTAAATTTTAAAAAAATAAATAATTTGTTTTATTAGTTTTTACTTATAGATCTGAGATTTGAATACAATAAAAAATGTAATACAGAGAAGTCAAATTATACAATGGAATATGAAGAGATATATATTAAGAATAACAAGAAGAGATCAAAATGTATGAATGAGATATCAAACAAAATTAAAAAATTGAACTGGCATGAACATATTGCTTAAAAAATCATAATAGAAGAACAATTGAAGCCTTAAATGAAATCTCAAGGATGGTAAAAGATCTAAAAAGAAACATAGGTGAGATGCATGTGTGAAATATGGAAGTTTATTGGTGTGTTATTGAAAAAACAAGCTGAAGATCAGAGAGACAGGATTAACTTTGGAAAAAAACCTTCATCCTACAATGATTTGATAATGACTTAAAATAAAAATAATGGTATTTAAATAAAACATTTCATTTACTTTGAAATGTTTAAAGTTTACAAGAAATATTAAACAATTATTGTTTCCATGCAAATTTTGAAGTTTCAAATTTGATATTTATAGTGGTTTTTAAATTTTTCTTTTATCAATCAGAAAAAAAAAATTATTGCTGTTAGTTGATTTCTCTAGCCATTTTTCAGGCTTTATTTCCGGTAGTGCTAACTGTTCAGAGTTTTAGCATTTTTTAATGATAAGTTTAGGAGTAAAAAAGCAATATTAATGCTTTATCAATGATCTCTCAGTAAGATTATAGCTCAAATTTTGATTTCACTTAAAAAATTTTGATATTTACTCTAAAATCGATATATATTTATCCCATGATTATTTGGGGGGGGGGGATGGTTAATTTATTTTTTAATACTAGTAGTGGCAAATTATGGGTTATTGACTCTTGATATCACAGCATTTTAAAGACATCTTTCTTTATATAAGATAAGAGCTTGTTTTCTTATGATTGGTGTTATAAATAGTTATCCATTAAATTTAAGTACATGTTTTCTCTGAAAAAATTACTGATGAAAAGTTTGCTGGAACTATGCAATGAATGAATGAGAATTGTATTAATCTTTTTATATCTATTTTTGGCTCATGTGACAATTGTGGTTGACTGCAATTTATTTGCCAGTTTGACCAGAATTATTTACCTTAAAACAGGCAAAACTCTCCATACAGTAGTGGTACTCAGTGCAAGCCAGAGTAATCAGTGGATGCCAGAAGGCTTATCTAGTGCCTACTCATCCAATATTCCCAAACTGTTTTATAGCTTGTGGATTTCATCAGTGAGGAGCCTTGAATCTAAAAGCACTGCACCTAGATCTTGGGACATAATGCAATTCTCTAACAGCCATCTTTTATTTCCATTGATTACTCTGGCTTGCACTGAGTGGCACTACTGTATGAAGAGTTTTGCCTGTTTTAATAACAGTTATAAGGAAGCATAAGAAATGTTGATCATGTGATGTTTAGTGATATTTACCTTATAAGGTTTTTTGTTTATTAATGTTTACCAATTCCAAAAAAACTAAAACCATAAATTTAAAAAAATGTTATTCCTATAGCTTTACAAATTTATAAATTTACAAACTTGTATATAAAACTAAACTGAATACTTTTAATTAAACATTAAAATTTACTAGTATTTACAAACGTTTTATGTGTATATATAAATTGCTTGTAAACCTTGCCATAATAATTCTTTTCCAATTTCATTTTTTTTATTCATTATATCTAGAATCATTCATTTTATGATTGATAAAACAATATCATACATACAACACCAAACATCACATAATAACTGTTTCTTATGCTTGCTCATAACTGTTATTAAAGCAGTCAAAACTCTCTATACAATAGTGTCACTCAGTCCAAGCCAGAGAGAGTAATCAATGGATGCCAGAAGGCTTGTGCACAAAATACCTATCTGGTTCCTACTCATCCATTATATCAAGACTAGTTTCTGGCTTATGGCCTTCATCAGTGCAGTGCTCTCAGGTACAAGGGTCCTTACTGATGAAGGCCACAAGCCAGAAACTAGTCTGGGGATATTGGATGAGTAGGCACTAGATAGAAATTTTATGCACAAGTCTTCTGGCATCCATTGATTACTCTCTCTCTGGCTTGCACTGAGTGGCACTACTCTATGGAGAGTTTTGCCTGTTTTAATATTATATATATATATTTTACTTTATGTTTTTATGTAGAGTAATATATTGAAAATGAAATATTCATTTCAAGTTTATTTAGGTAGTTCAGGTTTAAACATTAAATTGTATGTCAGTGAAATAGTATAGCAAGCAAATATGACATAATAGATTACATTCTAATTAAACACCGATATAAGCACACACACATTAGATAAAGGAAATTTTATTTGGGTTTGAATAAAATAATTATTTTAAAGCTAAATAAAAATATATATAATTTAAATAATAATGGATTTATTTTATTTTTTTGGTAAAGAAAAAATTAAGTTTTCTTTTTAGATGAATTTACTATTTTATTAAGATAAAACAATTTATTTAAAGTTTTTTAATTAACAAATTCCAGGTAAAAAGAGAAAAACTATAGGACATTGACTTAAGGGATAAATTGAAAATCAAAAGTAAAATTTGAATTATATTATTTTGTTTTTAAATTTAATTTCTTTTAAAAGGATGTTATTTTTAATTTGTAATTAAGTTCTGTTATACATTTCATTTCTTTGTTTCAAAAGTTTAATTTGTTTTAAAAATAAAAAATATTTTTCAATAAGTCTGTTTTTAATTATGAGATTCAAAGTCTTTAAAACAATTTTTGAGTAAGAAAGGGCCCCAAATTTTCAGCGGGGTGCAAGAGTTTGGGTAAAAGGGAAAAGGGAGAAGGGGGGGGGAAAAAAAAAAGGGGGGGGAAAAAAAAAAAAAAAAAAAAAAAAAAATGAGTAAATAAATAAGGTGCAGAAAAAAATCATTTGGTTTCTTTTTTTTTTCATGCTAATAGAGGAGTTACTCACAAATTAATGTGAAACTGACAGATATCTCCTCAGGCATGAAAAAACTTTCTGTACATTGTTAGTTTACAACTAGGAATTCCTTTCTCAATATAGAAAACCATTTTACTGGACATGTTTCCTAACTAAATTAAATCAAATAAGTGCCAATCATATAAAAACCTTCAACTATCAATAATATATATTTTAAATACGTGAAACTAATCCAGCTGTCCCCACATGACACATTTATATAGACTTGTATTATTATTATAATATGACAATACCAAGATTTTTATTTAAATTATGTAATTATCTAACTCACATTATATTATAAACTACTACTTTCACATGATCATCATCTCTTATACTAGCACATAATTGTTATTAAACAAGGCAAAACTCTCCCTACAGTAGTGCCACCCTGTGCCAATCAGAGTAATCAATGTATGCCAAAAGACTTGTGCATAAAATCCCTATCTAGTGCCTACTCATCCAATATCCCCAGACTAGTTTCTGGCTTGTGACTATATAAGCTATTGAGCTTAGATTGAAAATATTATTGTGTTTTCAATTTCATTCTCATCGTTTTATAGTTAAGTAGAGATAAAGGGTGGCTGCTGGAGGATTGCATTAGATCCTAAGATCTAGGTGCAGTGCTCTCAGATCCAAGGCTCCTCATTGATGAAGGCCACATGCCAGAAACTAGTCTGGGGATATTGGATGAGTAGGCACTAGATAGGGATTTTAAGTACAAGCCTTCTGGCATCCACTGATTACTCTGGTTGACACAAGGTAGCACTACTGTATGGAGAGTTTTGCCTTGTTTAACTACTACTTTCCTTAAATTATGATGTGATAATGAGACCAGATATCAATTATCTCAACATAGATATAAAATTTGGATTACTATTAGAGTTATAAAATTTGGATTACTATTAGAGTTAATCATATTCACTATATAAAACTTCAAACTTCAAAGGGATTTGGATATTTTTCCAGATACACAAAACTTTCTCAGCAAGTTAGAATTTGTTTAGTCAACTGATGATGATTTCATTACTTAACCAATTACTTATCAGTTATTGATTCTAGCTATTGTTGATTAAAGATCAACAAAGAGTGTAGTAAATTCTCACAGTTTAAATAAATTCATCCAATTTCCAAACCAGTCTTGCCTTAAAGGTTTGGATTCAGTGAGCAAGAAATTAAACAGTTATTGGTTTATTATGACAACCAGTGATAGGATGCAGATAATTAAGATAAACTAATTTCTGTTGTGCTATACAATTATATATCACAGTAGTGGTAGTGATTAAATATATTTAGCCAACATGCAACATTACACAGTCTAATACTACAAGTGAGAATAACTTAACTATAAACATATAAGTGTGAAGGCATCTGTAAATCACAGAAGGTTGCATGTTAAAGGAGACCTTTGCTTTGATTGTGGGTTTATTTTTGTGTGATAGAATTACTATATCTTTAATGTTTTTATGATTAATAAAAACATAAAATATTTTAATAACACTTTTGTGTAAATTAATACACAAAAGAAAAAAAAACATAAAAAGTTTCACCATTGTTTAGCCTTGTGAATAATTTCTCCTCATTGTGTCTTTAGAAAGATAGTGAAAAGTGTGTATTGTAAAGCATTTCATTTAAAACTGTTTTTACTTTCTGTACTTGTTTTCTTCTATCTATGCATATAATTTTAGAAAAGTATATTAATATATTTATGAATGATTAATCAAATGGTAAGAAGTGTGTAAATAGATAGTCACCCATATCAATATAAAAAAATAAAGACTCAGAACTCCAGTTGAACATAAGACCACTCAATACATAACTGTTGACATACAGTAATAGAAACAGAATTCTATTCAAGAGTGAAAAAATAGATCAAAACTCTTGAAATGCATATATATATATTTAGATTTTTGTTTTTATTAGTGTATTCATCATATTACAACTCTACTATAATGTTGTCAAGTGTTGTTAGCCAAGAGGTTATCACACCCGCCTTGCAAGCAAGTAGTTGGTTGCAGATGGGTGTGGGTTCGCGTCCCGGCTGATGCTATGACATATGAAAAAAAAATTCTACTATAATGTAACTATCCTTTAGTGTAGAAATTATTTTTTTATAATCCATACATTTCACAAACAATTCTTGCTCTTCAAGTGATCAGAAGTACCAAGCATCTGAATATCCATGTTCATATTGACAGCTTGATACCTTTCATTATATCACTCACTCAAGATAGGGACTAGCTTCTATTTAAAACAGTGATTGTGTGATGTTTAGTAGTTTCTATTAACTTTCAACACTCTGTAGCAAGGGGAGTAATCATTTCACTTTATATATATAAATTTTCTGGCTATATATATATATGTATTATAAAATAAAATGATGTGGTAGGGATTAAATAAATCACATGAAGCAAATTATTACATATATATATTAAATATTTTCCTGAATTGTTAATAAAATGAAGAATAGAAATGAGAAAATTATATCCATGTAAACAAAGATAACTTTGAACTTTTGATGTTGTGAAGAAACTATCAATTACTATTAAGTGACAATTCCTGAGGCTAATCAAGTCTTCTCATTAACATATAGTAGCTGTTTTGTTAAAGTAAAAGTTCTTTTGCTTTAAATCCAAGTTCTTATATGAATTTAAACCTAGAAAACTATATATATAAACATATACTTAGATGTGTATATAATATACTCAAGATATGTAAAATCATAC
Source organism: Epiperipatus broadwayi (assembly GCA_028023455.1). NCBI lineage: Eukaryota > Metazoa > Onychophora > Udeonychophora > Euonychophora > Peripatidae > Epiperipatus > Epiperipatus broadwayi. The sequence goes on along the minus strand of JAQFVV010012444.1, from coordinate 4,358,826 downwards.
TTAAATATATGCTATAAAGCTGGCCAATAAAATTGCAAAAAATCATGTAAATATTCATCCATACCACTTCAAAGAGAGGTAACTGTACCACTAACTTACTGAAATTAATTCAGATTCCTGGAATACTATTTAAAATATATAGGCATTTTTAAGAGTTTTTGATTTATTTATTCACTTTTGAGTATATCTAATTTAAATGTTATTCTTTACCATAACTATGTTTAGTGTTCTGGAACTTAAAGAGTTTTTAAACATGAAATAAAATGTATACAATTCAGCTAATTATTCATACATTTCTTTGCATTAATATGAAAGAATATCTGCTTATATATCATATGCATGCATATTCATCTGAAAATGTGTGAAGATGGCTTTTTATTTGTCATTATATGTTCAACTAATTTCAACATCTACAATTAATTGTTAAATGTTTGTAGAGAAATTTAAATTTTATTTGAACCTTTCAAATACATTCAACTATTAATAATAACATATAGGTTAGTACACAACGTTTCAAGTGGGTGTTATTTTACTCTTTTTTTGAGGTAGTTAGTCTAAAAGAATCATGTCCATGGGAATGGGAGCAATTATCTTTAGATTCATGAATATACCATTTAAGGTAATGCATTAACTGACTGGACTATTCTGTCAAAATCAAATAGGTGATCTTTAGATTTGTGAATTTTAAATTTAAGCTAATGCTGTGACCATCTGGATTATTTTGACAAAAACTTTGAAAGAATAGTCTAACTGGTCAACGCTACATTTTAAATAATTATATATGAATCTAAATGTCACCAGTCTGGGCAGCTCTGAAGAAAAAAAGAGAATAAGTTCACTCGAAAAGTTGCGTTATACATTAACGTGTGTGTTATTTCATACTAAGAGTTGAATATATTTTAAAAGTTTAAGTTTTAATTTTTCTAAAAATATATTTACCAATTAAAAATAGATGATAATCCAACATATAATTATAAGCACATAAACGTATATATATATGTATTGCACACGTGTATTAAAATTAATACGCTTTGATTTGATTTCCTCTTTGCTTTAATTATTTTAATCGGTTTATACAATTAACAATAGTAAATTGCCAGATGTTATTTTTCAATATTCACGGCTCGCTGCCTGCTTCTGATGGCCGTCTATAAAGTAGACTTTTAAAATAATATATGGCATCTCATTTAATAAAAATAATTACATCCTTTGTGGAAAAATATGTTCTATCATTTAGAGATAACGAGTTCTGTTAGTACTATCGCAACTATCCTACTATAATTAACTCGGAAACAAAAAATTTTGAAAGTAATCGAATATATATATTCATTGAATATATATATTCATTGACAAAGAAAATAAAATATTTGAAACAGATAATAAGAAAAAAGTTATCTTTAAGAAAGTAAAAAAAAATGATATACTGTTTCATCTACTCGAATAAACTTCTTTGGGAGACAATTATTAACCCATACATAAGAGTGTTTTTAGAGATATGCTTTTTAATTTTTGAAGATTTAAGTTCTATTTCATTTTATGTAAATATATATTCCAGTTCCCAACAAAATTTCAAATTTTTGGAAATATCTAATCTAGAACTAACCATCCCAATACTGATCGCGTAATGAATATGCAACTATTCTTAGCCAAATTATTTGAAGATCGTTTACTTATATATATATTTCAGGTCTTACCAAATGAAACAAATGCTGTCTATAAACATTTCAGCCCTCCTATACTTAACTAAATTGCTTTAATCAATGTACATTTTGTGTTGGTTAATCAATATACTAATGGAGATGGATGCAGAAATGTTTATAAACAACATTTGGTTTACTTGTCAAGACCTGAACTTAAATTGACAATAAGCTCCATTTATAGAAGCAAGATTTTTTTGATTGCTGCATAAAACAATAATTAAAATTTCATAGAAACTCATGAGTGTAAATATCAATCAAGCAAACTTAGTTCACTATTTAAAGACCCACAGACTTACATAGGAGACAAATTTACACAATACTAAGAATAAAGTTTTACTTGTTGTATAAATATAAATACAACTTCACTGAAATTGCCCAAATTTAATATACTCAAGACAAAAGCACTAAGTATTCATTTTAATAATTTTGCAAGATCTTTATAATATTTAATAATATGAAATATTCAAAGTTAAATATTGTACAGATATATCAAGAATTAAGATTTCTCCAATCCTTAACAAAGAAGGTTCATGGGACTTCAAACAGAGTTAGACACATGAGTTCTCATGATATGTTGTTTCTGAGACAGAGAAATTTTCACTTTCAACCCATTTCATAATATATCATGCAGTATATTTTTTAATATTATATATATATTGTATCGGTAACTAGGGTAAAAATCAATTCAGCCACACTTTGGGAAGCCATTTTATTGTACCGGTATCACTAAGGGACTACTATTTTTAAAAACAGCTAAACAAGTGCAAATTTCATAATCACATCTAAAGTAAATAATAATGGAGATGAGTGATCCTAGAATAGATTATATTTCTCAATCACTTCCCTAAAATCAACACTAGTATTTTGTAATAGTTTTTTTTTCACTCAGCAATAATTTAATTTAAATAAAAAATAATAATAATGCATTCTATTCATTTATCAGGATGACATGCTAAATGAATCAATTTCAAAAACAAGGATCCCTCAATTTACAAAATATCTTGGCAATTTTGCTCAATGATTAATAGTCTCTTTACTTAAAACAGCCTCTTTAATTAAAATATATTATTCTCTTAACTGATAAGTGCTAAAATGACCATTTGAAAATGAAAGTTGCTAAATAAAAAACACTAACAACTTGAGTTAAAACTAACAACAATTTATTTTACAATTAAAATTAATTTGCACATATACACACACAATTAAAACTAATCATTTTAAAATGTATTCATACAATAAAGCATATAAAAAATAAATGGATAACAATGACTAAGCAACTAATACATATAAAACGAATGTTACCAAAGCAATCAGATTCTACTGACTTAAGTCTTTTCAATATTGTTCTTTTTTTAATTTTAAAAAATAGTCTTACCATGGTATTTTATTGTTGTAATACTTCCATTACTGATCAGAATGGCATTGGAAAATCATGTTGTTTTTTCTATCAAATGGTTTCCTTTTAAATGTTTCATTTTTCAAAATAAAATAAAGGCAATTGAGGCACACATTTTTCATAGGTGTTTTAAGTTTATCCTGAATTAGGCATTGACATTTGAGTTCAGGAAGCTCCAGAAGAAATCTTCACAGTTTATGGTGAATTAATACACTTTAGTGCCCAGCAATGCATATTCTCTGAGGTATCAACAAATGATCCTTAGGTTCATATTTCTGACAAAAACAATTTTTGAGTCATAAAGTACAGTAACTGAAATATTTTTGTAGCTATGTTAAAAGTTCACAAAGACTAAAAAGTTTACAATATCAAACTTTCCAGTCCAGATCAAATTGAAACAATGAATGAATGAATAATAATCCCCCCAAAAATCTGTCCCTTTTTATATTTTCTCTCTTATCAAAATTTTTTACATTTTTTTAATTAGAAGTATACAATCTATTACTAATTAAAAGACTGTTATAAATTGAAGATTTTTAATTTCTTAATTATGAAAACAGGCAAAACTCTCTATACATACTGCCATTCAGTTCAAGCTAGGGTAAGGCTTGTGCATAAAATCCCCATCTAGTGCCTACTCATCCAATATCCCCAGACTAATTTCTGGCTTGTTATAAATGGTGATCATGTGATGTTTATTGGCTCTTAATCACTGTTCTTAGATTATTTTTTAATCAGTAAATCTGATCAAATTATTTTTTTTAAAACAAAAATTTAAATATAATTATTTCAATCACTTTTTTTATATTTTAAGTATCTTTTATAGATTTAATTTACCTAATGAAATTTATTTTAATGAATGTTATAAATTTTATTTACCCATGCAAGATGCTTATATATCTATCTCACTATACCACCACATACATGCACATTCAAATAATTTTTAACAATTGAGTACATGATTGCTATACTGGGTGACCATTATAATATGTATATACAAACATATAAAACTATTAAAGCAACGTTATTTAATATTATGCATGTAATTTTCAGTTTTGACATTTTAACAGAAAACCATCAAATTACTTTTATCTTCCAAATATACCTGAGGCTTCAGATCTAATTAGTAATGTTGTACTTGATTGATGATCTAGCAATGATGAAAGTAATGAAAATGCTTTAATAGCATTCAATTAAGTTGTCAAAACAGAAAATTATATATATATGTAAATCCATAAATACAAAAAGCATATTGTTTGTTATAAATGAATTATATTATCACAATCTCATACTTAAACCAACCAACAAAATATTGCATAGCAGTCTGTTACCAAGGCAACAAAGAATTAAATAGAATCCACTTTTGAAGTTTATTTACATTTTTAGGCAAATATAGTTTCAATCTGGTTCTATATTGTTATTATTTACAATCTCTTTAAAGATCTTTGATACAGAATATAAGTATATTCCATTTATTTTCTAATTTTAATGTCACTTTGATAACATATATATTGATTTTTGGCTTTTCCAAGAAAGTTAGTGCTTCATTTTTACTGATGTTTAACAAGAAAAAAAAAACATTTTTATGAGAAAAATATATTGAGTTCAATTATTTCTGTAAATTATATAAGCATAGACAAATTAAATAGTCAATGATTAAAATACTTCTGTCATGAAGAGATAATATTATGTTTTGGTTGATGGCTTTGTTAAAAATATTTAAACTTATAATTCAAGTAGATGTTAATAAATTAAACTTAAAATGTAGTTAATCATATTAGAGAAGTTGAGATTATTTAATATGTTAGAATAACTGGATTAAAGCTTGAATTAACCCTAATACTAATTAAATTAAAAGTATTAAAATTTAAGGAGCAATTGTTATAATTCAAATAAAGTATGTATTTAACCATTAAACCTCACATGATCACCATTTCTTATGCTTGCTCATAACTGTTATTAAAACAGGCAAAACTGTCCATACAGTAGTGCCACCCAATGCAAGCCAGAATAATTAATGAATGCCAGAAGGCTTAAAATCTCTATTTAGTGCCTACTCATCTAATATCTCCAGACTAGTTTCTAGCTTGTGGATTTCATCAGTGAGGAACCCTGGATCTGAGCACTGCACCTAGATCTTAGTATCTAATTTTATTCTCATAGTTTTATAGTTAAGTAGAAATAAAAGGTGGCTGCTGGAGGGTTGCATTTCCTAAGATCTAGGTGCAATGTACAGATCCAAGGCTCCTCACTGATGAAAGCCACAAGCTAGAAACTAGTCTGGGCTATTGGATGAGTACTGTATGGAGAATTTTGCCTGTTTTAATAACAGTTATGAGCAAGCATAAGAAATGGTAATTATGTGATGTTTAGTGGTTTAATACCAATCCTCCCTAATAGAATAGTGCTGGCTATGGTTATTAAAGAACCAAAGAGGCCAAAATGTATGGGTACTGAAGCTTGGATTGAAAATATTATTGTTTTCAATTTTATTCTCATAGTTTTTTAGTTAAGTAGAGATAAAAAGTGGCTGCTGGAAGGTTGCATTAGATCCTAAGATCTAGGTTCAGAGCTCACATCCAATGCTCCTCACTGATGAAAGCCACAAGCTAGAAACTAGTCTGGAGATAAGGATGAGTAGGAACTAGATAGGGATTTTATGCCTAAGCCTTCTGATATTCATTGATTATTCTGGCTTGCACTGAATAGCACTACTGTATGAAGAGCTTAGCCTGTTTTAGTATTTATTTAAACTTATTCATAAAAATAATCAGTTAATTTTTTTAAATAATATTAAATTAAGTTAAGACTTTAAAATTTACTAGATAATCAGTTTATTGCTATTTAAGGAAAATGTAAAGTAATTGGTTTAAAAGATATGGAATCATTTCTGAATGTATGAGTGAGCATGCTTGTAGAAGTAAGGTTAAAACTTATTTGTTAATGAAAATATTTCTTTAGTTTGTAATATTTAATATTATCTAGAGTATTTTTATTTGGTTAAAAATTTTAAATAAAGTGTTAGTAAACCTCTGAAAGTATTCATTCATATTATTTAAAAGGGTTTCAAGAAGTTAATCAAATTATACAATATTATTTTATATATATAGTTTAACACAATAATTTGGTAGGTGGAAAATTCTTAGACTGTCACATGATTGTCCGTTGATTTTATGACTAATTAGCATCAAACTGTAATAAAACACAATCAACTGTTGATTTAAAGGTAGAGAAATCAATAGGAAATGAGTTTTACTGTCAATCATTTGATATTAGCAAACTATAAAAGGATGTATACACACATATTTGGGAGAAGTGTATTGAATGGAAATATAAAAAAAAGCAGAGAAATACATTAAAAAGGGCAATGGCAGCAAAAGGAAAGAAGCAAACTGAAGGGAAAAGTCTATTTTCCTATCACTCATAAGATTTGCAGATGGGGTAAAACTTTGAAAAGTAAAGAGAAATTTTAATGTTTTTTAGTTAAAATTAAAATGAATACAAAAAATGTATATCAGGTACTTGTTCTCACCCAAATTTAATCAGAGGATCTAAATCAAATATAAAAAAAGGAAGAATTTATAAACAAGATGTCAATCAATTGTCTAAAGATGAGGAAAGCTTCATGATGAAAGCTTTGTTTGTGTAACAAATTTTCTGTTCAACTTTTTATTCTAATTCAGTTAAGAACTTTATTTATTACAAACTGTTTAAACTTTTTATTTGAAATCAGATGCATTGGAAGTTTATCTTAATTATACCCTTGCTACTTTGTGTGATGAATACTGAGAATTTTAAAAGTTGCAAAAGTGAGTTGAGGTTTCCCTCTTCCCAAATTTATTAGTTATCCTTTATAATGTTTAATAATTATTGTTCTTGAGGTATCTCTCTGTGTTCTTGGCATAAATTACTGTAGCAACAAAAGAACCCTGATCTTTAGCTTTATTGACCTTAGTTAGCTTTATCAAGTTTGTAGAGCTTGACCCTTGTTCATTTCCCCCTAGGTACTGTATATATATATATATATATATATATATATATATATATATATATATATATATATATATATATATATATATATATATTATAATGGGATGGGGAGTTTAAGATGGGATGATGACAAATCACCATCCTCCCAAACTAGATATAAAATTAACTATCCATATTTAATATAAAATAATAATATAATGAGCATGAGAGATCACTCTAAGATTAGCCCAGTTAACTCACTAGAGTAACTATAAGTATAATTAAATAAATTCACCAGCACTATAAATAAGTGTAAGTTATTCATCATCATGAATGAGCAACAATCAAAAATATTTCAACAGTCAATCTTGTGACTTGATTTGAAATGAGTCTACTGTAGACCAGGCTAACTATTTAGCCTTTGCCAGTTTGGGATAAATATTTAAACATTACACAAACTTAAGTGCTAATCCATATAATATACAACCATAAAAACAATAATGTTGGGATATTAAAACATGCTGATCATCATCAATGCTCAGGCCGCTTAGTACCATTGATGTAGTGGCCACTATAAACTTAATGTCTAATAGAGACTAAAATAAAATAAAAAGTAATGCATGAACTTTAAAGAATATTCTTTTTGTGCCAATCCAAGAATGATCATCATCATCAACTGGATAAGTGCCATCTTTAACTGGATGTCTATCCCCTAATATACACCCCTTTCGTATAATAGACCATTATGCATAAATCCAGCTCAGAGAACACAAGCTCTATAACTGTTATTGTGAACAAGAGATGATGCAACACATAATATTGTAAACTATCTAGAATTAAGTTCATTGGAATAATTTTAATAATGGAATATATGTTTATTAATAACAATTAAAAAATTGACATTAAGGTCTGAAGAATTTGGCTATATACATATAAGTCTTCAGATTTTGATTAATATACAAAATTTAAGTTATTACATTGTGATTTACATATATGTTCCTATATGAAACACCTATATATATATATATATTTACACACAGACATGCAATATAATTTCTGGACATGTTTGAATCATCATATAAAGTGCAATAATGATTAATTTACCTATACATGTCTAACTGACAAGTATAATTGATAAATATATTTTAATCATCTATATAAAATACTATAAATGATTAAAATTTTAAGTTATTGCATTTTAATCATACAAATACTTTATATTAGGTTTACATAAAACATATATATATATCAGTGCACAGACATGCAGTATAATAATGGATTAACATATAATAAATGAAATTCATTTTCTTTTTTATAATATGGATGATTCTATCATATTTTAATTTATCAAAATATAATAATTATTAAAAATATATTTTTATATTTAATTTTTTGTTGAAAGTATATAAAATTCACACATGTGTGTGTATATAAAAATAATATAAATCAGTTATTAAACATAACAAATTTCTTTTTTTTTTTAAAAAAAAAAAAGTAATATCAATTTCAGGAGAATTTATAAAAGTTTCTTTTTTTTTTGACAAATTACTTGTAATTTATTAATTAGAAACATCTTTAAATTTAAAATATAGATTTTAAATATTTTTTTTTTTCAATAAATGATTTAAAATAATATTCTCGATTATATATTTCACTTTTAAAATGCATTTTAAATGAAAGAAATTACTTAAAATTTCATTCTCATTATATATAATGTTACTCTACTCACCAGCTGTGCTTCATATTTCTACATTTATCTGGGATTCTCTGAATATAGACAAAACATCATATGTATAAGTAATTCTTCAGCCAAGTGATGAATTTTCTTTATGGGAACCAGTCCAATAGTGTCCTTATTGTCTAAGGCATAATCAGGTAACATTTGACATTTAATCAGTTCCACTTAGACTTTAGACAAACCAGCTATTTTCATCCACACTAAGGCTATTAAATACTGAAAAGTGACCCTTTTTCTTCTCTGTGAATTTAAACTTTACTGTACTGATCTATGGAACAACTGCTGGGCTTGTTGTCCTTGCCTTCATTTATATAGTTGTATAACTCTGAAACCAACTAACCAACTCTAAGAACTGTATAAAACCAACTAACCCACTCACTTCTGGAAAAACCAACTAATTCTCATTTTTTTAGCTAATCTTTTTATAGATAGAGTGAGGTGGAAAAAAATTCATTAACTCAAAAATGTTTTTCCTATTTTTATCAATTCTTTTAATCTTCTTTAATCATTTTAAAAACAATCTTGAATTTTATCAAAGTATGATCTACAAAGATTTCAAAATAGATAGTAGAATTTCACAAAAATGTTATACAAGTTTTAATTTTAAAAAAATATTTCTAAAATAAATAGTGGCTTTTTACACTTATCAGTAGATCTATTTTAACATAAAACATGTTTGTTTTAATTTCAAAATTTCAAAATCAGAATTCAATAAAAATACTTATTTAGACCTTTTTAAATGTTTAATTTATAATAAAATATTTTAAATCAAAATTATTTACTTTTTTTGTGATTATTCAATGGAATGTAGAAAATATGTACAAAAAATTTGACTGTGTTTATTTCTACTTTTCCTTTCATCTTTATATCTATTTGTGCATGCACACTACTATGTTGCTGTATGCCATGCAACCCATAAAGTTACAGTATATATATATATATATATAATTAAAGGGAATTTGAATCCAGACTGTCAAGATCCCCTCTGTCATTCAGTCTACCTCATATACCCAACACATATGACCATATAAATGTGAAAAAGATTTAAATTATCTCCAATATATGTATTTTGTGTTGAACCAGCACTCATCAGTTGGTCCAGATCATCTGCCACACAGTGTTTGGTTTATATTAAGACACAAACTTTAATGGATATGCTTTAATCCTTTCCACTCTGCAACTCTTCAGCCATCCATATCATTGAAAATCTAATGATGGAATGTTCAAAGCCCTTTTGATGCCAATATTATTGTCATACCTGTGCTAACTTTTAAGTCACTTTGATCCTTCATGTATAGGACCTTAATATATCCATTTAAATACACATAAAAAGGATGGGCAGAATACAGAATAAGTGCAAGCATATATATATATATTGCAACCTTTAGCTTTCCCAGTAAAGCTAAACTTCCAGCCATCTAATGTGTTTAAGTATAAAAAAAATCAATAATTTAATTTTTATTGCAAGTTAATTTTAATAAATCTTTATAGTTAAATACTAATTCATTTTATAAGTCATTCTATGAACTTTTGTAAGTTTTAATTATTTTAAAAAAATATTTTTAATATTTTTTATTCTATTGGCTTGATCCCAAATTACTTCCAATTGTTTAAATTAGAAATATATTTCCTTGTATAATAATAAGTTAATGCTAAAAGCTATTAAAAGCTAAAGTTATTTTTATATAGTTTTTAGGGTATTAAAATTCAATGTTTAAATTAAATTGTAATAATAATTGTGTTTAAATATTTAATGTTAAGTGTTATTATGTAATTTTCTTTTTTACAAAAAGCATTTTTATTTAAATTATTTATTCATAAAAGTATATTTTTATTCATGCTAATCAGTATAAAGATTGTAAGAAAAATAAAATTAATCCAATGGGTTTATTATCATTAAAAGTTATTAGTTATCAATTAAAAGAAATTTTAGAATATGTATGTGATTGTGCTTACATTTTAATATTGCCTTTCACATTCTTGTTTGCAATACTTAATTATGCTTAAATATCTTTAATTTAAAACAATAAAAGGTATTTTGAAGAATTTCTCATTTAATTAATAAGGTATGAAATTATTATAAACAATAATGTAAATGAATATTCTATGCAAAACAATATATTTTTATGTAATATTTATTTTGTTGTAATACTTTTTTTTAATTTTTTAAACAATTGCCTTATAATTTAATATTTTAACTAACAGTCTAGAAGTTATGTAGATAAGTTTTTATTTTTAGCTTTGTTTCTCAGATACAAAATCAGTTTTTAAAGTTTAATATAAGAGATCAAGAGGCAATGATTTATAAATGTAAATTTTTAATCAATAAAATAAATCACATAATTAGGGGTATAAAATGATATATGGAAAAGTTGCACAGACATGGGAAAAAAAGTGTCACACATATGGAAAGGAGAGAAAAACATGCTTATTTTTTTTTTTTAATTCATTTTTATTTTTGATGGCAGAGTTAATCTTTTTTTTTAATAATTACAAATTTAATGATTTTAATGACTTTTATTTTGTGAAAGTAAGATATATGTAAGTAAGTTCTAAACCAGATGTGAAAACTTTAAGCTAAAAGTCTGAATGTATATTATTAAAAAATATATAATGGGAAATTTAAATAGTTATTTTTCTAGAATTACTAAAGTATTTTATGCTTGAGTTAAAACATCATGGGAATTTTTTATAGCTATTCCACTAATGTAAGAACTTTTATTGATTATCAATTTATTTATTTACAATAAACTTTATTATCAATTTATTAATATTTTTAAGGCTATAATCTTAAGACTGTACACTTGAAAATATAACAGTTGGGACTGCTGCAAGTCTTTAACACAAGATTTATTTAAAAGACAAAGGTGCCCACTCTTATCTTAACCTACTTTCTAAATAAATAGGAGAATCTAAAGCATTTTGATTTGAGAGCATAAGGCTATTAAATACCTCATTAATTAAGTCCACAAATTCTATAACACATTAACAAATAAATCTTATGTTAATGATTTGCAGAGGTTTCTACTGTCATTTTTTCAGGCGCATAATCTTAAAGTTATAGCCTTAATAAATATTACTGTAAGTAATGAGTATGCGCTTTATAAATATAATTATTATCAATTTGTTATTAATTAGGTCCACTATATTAAAAAGTTTAGAGATTTATGTTTTCAATACTTATAGTAGTTTTTAATATTTTAATATCTTACTTAAAATTTTTAAAAAAGATGCTAAAATCAGAATAAATTTATCAAAACACTTTGAGATGTTTTGTCTTCAGCAACATTTTAAAAATATATTTACTTCAGTGTTATTATATTTTAAACAATGGGTTTTTCTGGGATAATTCATTTTTAATGAATAAACTATTTTAATTCTGGATTATAGGCCTCATTGCTCATTTTTGAAATATTTTAATTATCATAATTATTTATTTAGGTATCTTTGCTGTTGAGAGAAAGACATTAACTTGCATATATTTGAATTATTATTCATGTTATTATACAATTAACTTTTAATTATTAACCTGCTTTACATATGCTTCATCATTATTATTACTATAGTTATGAATTTCAAACTTTGCTCTCTAATAAAACCTGCTGTATCTTTAAGTAATATTTACTCCTAGACTTTATTTGAAAAATAATTTTTCTAAGGGATGAGTGAAAAGTTAACACAATGTAATACCTGAAATTATTGGCACCATATTTAAAACTTATTTTTGCAAAACTGAATGGTCATTAATATGTTTGTGTGCTTATGTTGTCAGGAAATCTCTTGCTCATAGAAATAGTATTTAATGCTGTACAAGTAATTTTAAATTTGCTGTATTTTCAACAAATGGTGAAATTTGTTATGTCTGGTGAACTTTATCCTGATAAATCATTAATCCTTTAGGATAAAGGACATTTAATTATTTAAGTTTTGGTAAACTGGGTATAATTTTTAAACTGTAATTTTATGGTTTTGTAATTTACCAAGTATTTTATTTATTTTATTATGCATATTTTTTCTAATATATTTTCATGCATCATTTATAATCTGTAATATCCAGAAGTTCAAAGAATTTTTGCTATTTATAATACTCTATCATTTTAAAATGTTGATTTGTTCCCTATCATGAGTAATTTATCTATTTGAATGATTATGTAAATTTATGTATAACCAGTGGAAATATTGTACCTCTTTATTTTATTATTTATAACAGGCCATGTGTTATTAGGCCAGATTTGGCAGGTAATTTTATTTATTAGGAGATTGTAGCATTTTATATAGATCATTTATACTATTGTTTATGCTTATCTTGCCATTATATTTTCCAAGAGGTGATAGTTTTGTTTCTCTCTTGTAGGTATCAATTTTTCTAACACATATATTTATAAAGAGATTGTGGTTTGTCTCTCTTGCTTTTATGATATTTTCTGAGAGTGATATTTTTAATATTCCATATTTAGCATGAATATTTTATTTAAGGCAGTCCCTATTGTTCCTAGTACTTTTGTGGCTCATTCTCATTTTTTTCATAAGTTATAGATAAAAGTTTTAGTATATTAATTTGCCCATAAAGTGTAGGTGGTATTTTGAGTTTATTTTATCATTAGGTTTATAGCCTTATATATCTTTTCCTCTGTGATTTATTATATCATATAGCTTGCATGAAGCCATGCATGGTGTATTACCATAACTTTATTATTATTTTGGCAGTTTATATTATTTTGTTTTTGAAGAACATCATCTTTTCTTCAGTTGCACTTTTGAATATTCAGATTGTAGATTAAAGATGTTTAGGTTTTGCTGTGATTTTCCAGTATTGCAGAACATAAAACCAATAACTATTTATTTAAAATTTTATTTATAGGCCTAAATAAGTAATATACATCACTTCTAGTTTTGATTCATCATGGAATTGGTAAGACATGCTTATTATTTAAATGGACTCATTGTTGGGAAAATATCATACAGTGATTGTTATGTAAAAATGCAGAACATTTTGTGATAATTCCCACACTTAATAAAAAGCTTTTATCACTCAGACAAATTCAGAATAGTCAATTATAATTTAACTTGTAAATTTAATTACTTATTATGATAAGCTGTAAATTTTTGAAATTTATTTATCCCACACAGCGAAATTGTATGGCAGTAATTGAATATCTTAATATAAAGATTGTAGATTTCCAAAATTGTTGTTTATTTATTGTCATTATTGTTTAAATAAATGTTATATTTTATTAATGCATATAACTTTAATATCATCTCAATCACATACAACTTATTCAGAAATCTTAACATTAAAAATCAATGATACAATTATATTTTATTTTGGTTAGTAAGAGTACATGCACTTAAAATTGAAGATAACAATTATTTGCAAATCTTAAGAATGCATCTAAGAAAATAAAATATTTATTTATTTTCTTAATCTTAAATGATCATTCTAATCCATGTACAACTATTAAAAGAAGATTGCTTTTGTGATAAAATTATTATCTGCTTATTCATTATCCATCATAAATTTAATGCTTAAATTATTTATTCCAAATTTACAATATCATAGTATGAATTTTTAATAGATTATTCTATGTGACCAAAAAATCCCTTATCCATTCTTGATATTCGATTGCTATTTTAGTAGACTGTTATTTTATTCTAAATTAATAGTTTCTATGTATTTTGTTTTAATTAAAATATTTTCTTTAAAATGTATTGTTATTATTGTAAATTAGATAGGTATTGTTTTAGGGGTGAGAGTATGTCTCCTTCCACTTTTGCTAAAATGCTATTGTTGTTGATAATTTATAAATAAAATAAAAGAATAAAATTTTTAATATTAGAGATATTTAATAAAGAACCCTGAGATCTTACTATCATAATCAATGACTGAAAAAAATTGTTTTTAGCAAAATAAATTATTTTGAAAAGTAAAGTAGCTCAAATAAAACTTAAGAAACATTATTATCCTTATCAAGAGATTTGAATTGTGAATCAGATCATTACAATAAAATGTTGAGAATAGTATTTGTGAGATGTGCCATTATATTGGAGGGGGGTTTCAAAAAATATATGAAAAAAATATTTTAACCTAACCACTCTTTAGTTTGAGCTTTCAATATTAAGAGCATTTATATTTTGTCAGAGTGAAGTTGAGAGTTCTCCTCTTAAATATTACTAAATGTTAATTAGTGTATTTACAATGCTTAGTCATTTTTATTTTTACTCCTATGGCTCTTTTTATTATAGCATATATCATACATGAGAATCAACTGAGCTTAGTCAATGTGTTATGATTTATTTGGATGATGTTATTTTTCTGATAGTTAGATCTTTTAAATTATGTAATATTGACTTGCCAAACATGTTGTCTTACAATCAGTTATAAGGTACCAAGCAATCATCTGAAAGCATTTAGTACCATTCTCTATTGGAGATTATATATATATATATAATTAATAAAACAAGTCACAAATTGTGTAACTTACATTTAAGCTTGTGCGGAAATGCTCACTAGATGAAGCTTACCACTAGCTCCAAACAAGCTTTAATTATAAGTTTCAATATCTCTATCATACTATCCTCATCTCCAGACTAATTGGTTTCAAGCTTAATGGCTCTCCTCAGTGAAGGTAAGCCATTAAGCTCAAAACCAATTGGTCTGGAGATGAGGATAGTATGATAAAGATTTTGAATTCTTTCTCTGTTGGCACTTATAATTAAAGCTTGTTTGGAGCTAGTGGTAAGCTCCATCTAGTGAACATATATATATATTCCATTTATAGTATAGGAATTTTTTATTCAATATGTAAAAAAAAAAGATCAATAATTATGTAGTATGTGTACAGTTTAAGAATAATCTCCTTCATCAACTATATATTAATAACAGTAAATTGATTGTATTGAAAACACCAAATAAATTGACTTTATATTAAAACAATGCTAAGTATGTTTTCTCTCTTTTCATTTAATTTTTGCAATGTTTTATCTTATTGTATAATGACAATATTTTGATTGTTTTATAATTTTTTTTAAGAATTTTTTATATAGTTTAACATAAAAACAGAAATGGCTAATGCAATAGACTTTTGTAAATTAACCTGTTTTAGGAACATTAACTCTTAATAGCAGCAACCAGTATGTTATACCATAAGAAATTTTCCTATGTATTAATTTTACAGAATTTTTTTAAAATTGAACTGGTGTGCAATTTTGTTATCTTTTTAAATATGTCTATTTCAAATTCTGCTTACATGGTGTACATTTTATACCATTTTATTGGAATTAGTGGGATCTTGTACCATTTGTAATCTAAATGTTAAATAATTTATTTCTCCACTTTTTGCTATCATATGGTTATTTTTATACAAATATTTTAATTTTTATTGTAAATAATGCTTAAAATAATAAAAAAACTAAATGTATTTATTATAAAATCAAATTATTCCTTTCCTTTCATAAACAAAATCAAATAACTGTTCTCAATAAAAAAAAATTATATCAGTTTATTGTAAACAAAAATAGTTTTATTTTCCATTTTTTGTGATTTTATGATTATATATTTTTATTTTTAATACAAATATTATAATACTTAGTAGAAACAATGCGTGTAATAAAAACATCAAACTTGAAACATAATTATATCATAAAATAATACTTTTCTTAAGAGCAGTATAAGATACCAGATGTAGCATTAGCATTACAAAATCACATTGTAAGCTATTCTGTTTAAACAATTCAGATTTATATAAACTCATTTTATTAATTCTTTCCTTTTAATACCATGAGATAGGACTAGTGGTAAATTTCTTGTTTATTATGCAATTTGTATACTATTTAAACAATTACTGTGTCAAAAGTTGTATTAGAATATCAAGGTAAATAATTTTAAATGAATAGTATATATTTTAGTTTTCATTTTTATTATTAGATGGTAGGAATCATGAGCTAAAAATAAAACTTCAAAAGTTAAATTAGTGATCTCAAATAGCATAAAATAGCAGAACTTTTTTATATTATTTTTCTAATATAGAAAAAAATTTTAAAACAATTTTATTGTTTCAAAGATGTTTACATTCACTTGAAAAATGTTTTTATTTAATAAATATAAAAGAAAATAATTGTTTATATTATATGATGTTTTAAGGCAAATTTAAACTTACATTTGTAGAAACATGAATAAAAAATGAGATCTTCCAGCTAATGTAAAAAGTAAAGCTGTTTTAAAATTAAATATATAGCTTTACTTTTTTTTATCATATTTCAGTTGAGTTTAATTCAAATTTTATTAATATTTAAAATAAGAATGGTGTTTTCATAGTAAAGGCAACACACATGAAAAATTAAATTTTGTTAAGTTAACTTTGATTTAATTACATCATTTAGTGACAGAGTAGTTAATTAAGTCTTGATTTCTAAACATGTTTAAATATGTATTTAAATAGATTACAACACCTAGAACTATATCTAAACAGGCTTGGAAAGATATAGACTGCAATTACAGTGTATGAATATAATCACTACACTGTACAAAAGTAATTGACCAATGACTTTGCAATATATATATATTTCAAAAACAACTCCACTTGTATGCTGCAAAATATGTTATCAATTCATGACTATATAACAATTTCATCTTATATTAACATTTTATTATAGTTCCAGTGATTTACATGACTTGTTTACTTCAGAAATAGAAGATGATTCTAAGACTTTGGATCACACTTTTACCATTATCTCAACTGATATTAATGCATATTTATTTAAATGTTAAATATATGATCTCGATTTATAAATTTAAAAAAATCTCAAGAGATCAATCAATATCTTGCAAACAATAAGAAATTTTCAAAGGATTTTATTTATAAAAAAAGTACAGCTTCCAAAATGTCAACAGGTTTGGCTTTTTGTAATCTGATTTTCAATATAGAAATTACTTTAAAAATTTTTTTTTATCTAAAAAAATATAATTTTTGGTTAGTTTTAATAATATTTCTGATTCTTTTTGTACAACAATTGTTTAATAATTATTTTATTCATATATGTTTTATTTTAAAAATAGAAGTTAATAAATTTAACCATAATGTTATCAAAGAAAATTACAGTGTATAATGACCAAGTCTATGTGAAACTAATCATGGAATTTCATTGCCTATCAAAACTGATTTTGTGTTAGAAACGTTTGAGATATTCTAAAAATTATAAAGCAAGTTTAAGATTTTAAAATAGTATTTGATAGATTTATCAGAGATTAAAATTTTTTAATATGTTAAAAATAAATTTAAAATAAAAAAAATTCATTCATTCTCTGAAGACTATTTTTCTTGAGATTGTTGAAAATGTTTCAAGTCCTATGTTTTTACTACAATTCATGCTTTTCAATATTTGCAACATTAAAATGATATTTTAGAATGGGTTTTATTTGTGAAATTAATTTTAACAAAAACAAATCCAATTTATTAAATTTTAGTATAAAATAAAGATCAAGCATTTATAAAACTTACACGAGATTTAACAATAGAAAATGACAGCATTTAAAAGGTTTAATAATGGTAAATTAACCATTTAATATTAAAAAATTAATTATCAATGTATTTTATTATTAGCCTATTTTGTAGATAATTAATTATAAATATGATGTGTTTGAAATGTTAGATTTAATCTTGTATATATGTGGCCTTCAGTTTCTTTTTTTTTAAAAAAAAATTATGCTGCTATGTAACCACCGATTGAAGTTGTCAAGTGATTGTTTCCTAGCAACTCCATATTGCTAAAACATATTTCTCTAGTCATTTACATATACAATTCCACACAGTTTTTTAAATATGTATTATAGGAGACAGTAGATGTGCATATCTCACAAATGAATAGTGAATTACTTCAATTGGCTAAAGCTAAATTTAAACTATAAAACACATTTTACCCATGTAAGAAGTTTTATGGGTTTTTTAAAAGTTATTCTGAATTTGAAATGCTAAAATAAAATTCAGAATGTAAGTGGAACCAGTAGCCAACTCACTATTGATGATGAAACTTATCATTCAATTAATTGTAGTGTCTAGTAATTATTTATACCAACCTGTGCATGGGAATAGAACTTAATAATATATATATATTCTTATATTGGACATATATTACACATATCAACATATTCAGAAAACCTCATGATCACTGTTTCCAGCATTGTAGCACCGGTCTAAGGAATTTTAAGATAACATCACCAGAATCTCATTGAACATGATTTTTGTGTATTTGATTGAGTTTCTTTTAGCTTGGGTAACTAAATAAATTTATCGGAGTCACGAGAGTGATAATAAGTCAGCCTTTTTTAAAACCTTGAATGTATCTTAAATCACTTTTTTTCCTGCACACTTTACATACTATATATATATAATCAATTTTTAATTTCTTCAAGCATTTTTACTTACTTTTTATACTGCTTTATCTATTAAAGTATTGCAATTTATTTTCCTAAAACTAGTAGCTTCTAACCTTACGATTATTCTTCAGCAATTAATACTTACGTTATGTCTGATCCAAAACACATTACAATAAGCTGCTTTACATAATTTCCTTTAAGCAAATTGTTTTGTTAATTCCCCCCTCCCCCATAACTTGAATTAATTAAACTTTAATTGGTTGCAGTTGAACAAACACTTTAAATAAACAAAGCAAAGTTTAAATAAATATATAATGCAATGCCGCTATCTGTGTTTAATCTTTATAAACTTAGAAAAGGAATACTTAAATCATCTAATTACTCACTATCAATTTTAACACTTAATGGTATTATAACTGAGACCGTCTCTAATTTTTTTCTAAAAATAAAGTAGTATACCTTAAATTTAAGCTATATATATATGTATACAATTTTAATATAGAAGTTAGCCTAAATCTGCCTGCTGTGGCCATAAACTGTGATATAAACTCAGAACAATTTTAAGTTAGCTAATGATTTGCAAAAAGATATACTTTTTTTAGTTAAGTGATTCACAAGAAATACATCTACTTTATTAGTGGCTTGTAAAATATTATAAGCCAAGATAGACTGTGTCAAATTCCAAAGTTGCTCACTGATGAAAACTGTACACTGGAAACTAGTTTGGAGATATTGAACAGGACAGTAGCTGATAAGGATTTTATAAGCACTACTATCTGGTAGCTATTGATTAATAAAGCTTACATTAAGGTTCATAGCTGTGATAAAAGAAAAAGTATGCTGTTGAAACAACAATGTGCAAATTAGAATCCATGTGATAGAGTCAAATATTGTCTAGATATTATTAGTAAGAAAGTAAAAGAGTGAAGAATAAATTGACAAAGCTTTTACTGTCAGTAAAAGAAAATGAAATGATTTATTTCTCAGAAGTTTATAAGAAGGTTAACCATTGGAAAAGAGAGAGTTGGGCTTTGCTGCTGTCACTTTATCATTGCATCTCATCATGCAGAATAATTAACTTGGTAAATACTAGATTCTCCTAAAGCTTTAGAAAAAGCCTCTGTGTTGAATTATTTAAAGATGTTTATTTCTCTACTATATTTTATTTGTCACGAAATCACATATAAATAAAAGACTTCTCCAGAATGATTAATCATCTGTTTGAAATCTAGTTTGCTCAAAGCCATAATCATTATTATAATAAAGTAAAACTTTTTTAATGTTGTTCATAATCTTTGTTGTAATCATTCTTCTTAGGGGTGATGTATTTTCCCAATAAAATGTAGAATTATAGAATGTGATTACAATAGAATACTTTTAACATGATGAAAATACTATCAAATCTGATAAAACATTCACTTCTTAAATTTTTCACTGTTTGGTGAATTTCAATAAGTCTTGTAAAACACTATAGTTTAAAACCATCACTGTTTTTTCTGTTATTCTTATTGGGTGTCCCAGTTTCACATTCATATACAATCACAGAAAACATCCTAGGCGTTTACAACTTAGATCTTCATTTTTAAAAATATAGATTTCCCTACATTTAGAAATGTTTTTCCAGGTTTTTTAATTGTAATTCAACTGTCATTTTATACTAAATCTCTTTACTGATGAATCTTTTCACACATCCTATTCTTAAAAATCATTTTAAGGGTAACTTCACTCAGTGTTAGTCATAACTGATGAATCTTTCATAATTCTTGTTTATATATATGTATATATATATATATATATGTGTGTGTGTGTAATAGATGGTAATTTAGCAATTTCATGTGTGCAAGTGTGTAATTTTCAAAATATTTGTCATGAAACATTATGAAGTAAAGATCTCTCTAACTGCCACACAATCAACTATTAATCAAATTAAAGTAAGACTCATTTTGTCTGAAATCCCAAGAACTTATATGAAAGAATGGTAGTTGTAATAATATTTTTTTTATTTACTGTAGATATAAACATAATCTTATTAAAAGTGCCTTGACTTGATATTCTCAAAACAGAATTGCTAACTATTCATTTTTAATAATTATTCAACTATTCAAAGTCTTCACAAATACATAACATTAGAAATATATGTTCTTGCTGACCTCTGACAAAATGAGGCTCTTTTTGTTTTATTAATGCTTAATCATATGAATATCTGCAAGATTCTAATATCATGTGTACTGCAGTGGAGAAATTTTCAATATCTAAATTGAAAAGACTGTCAAATATGTCACTTGATAATATCAATCAATTTAAAATTTCTTTAAATAAAGTAGATGATTGATTTAATAATTATTCTTTGTGGCTTAAATGTTTCAAACAACTCTCTATTAATAAAATGAAATAACAAAAGAAGGTCTGATCTTTACTTTAAAAATCATTGTCTTATGTTGCTTCTAGACAGTATTTTAATCATCTACTGTATTACATGAGTTATAATCATGAAGTGTTACACATTATTAAGAACTGAAAATTATATATACAGTATATTGTAGTATTACAGTTACTCTGTAAATTGGCTATTTTGGATTTAAAGACTATAAAAACTTTATTGACTTTGATTAATTTGATTTAGTTTTTATAATTAAGCAAATGTATTTATCACTTTCATTTGATTAAAGAGTATAAAATATAGACTTTATTATATTCAAATAGTCTCTCATATCAATGTTTATAAAAAATATAATAATCATAAAGTATTTTTTAATAACTTTATAAGCTGATTTTAGTTAGACATTTAACAATTTTGTATGAACAAACTTTCATCATTACTTTTATTAAGAGATAAAGAAAATTGTTATTTATGCAACACAAAAAAATGCTACACAGATACCACAAATAATTAAAAAAAAGATCATAGAATTATAAATACAATTACATTTTAATCATAGATGAAATACACAGGCTTATATATACCTGTGTCTATATATGTAATAGACAAGGTATGAGCACAGACTTTCACATGACCCACCACTCTCCACACTGGACCAACTGATGATTGCTGTTTTAGCATGAAATACGTATATTGGTGATTATTTATCTTTTCACCATATGTATATTCAGGTGTATCAGTGTTATGAGATAGTGTAGAGAGTGGTGGGTCATGTGAAAAGTCTATTTTAATCATAGGTAAAATAAACAATTATTACATTTTATACGATGTGTGCATGTGTATGCAGATGGGTTTAAAATGTTAGATTTAGTAAAAGTGATTTAATTGCTAAATATAATTGATTAATAAATTATTTATTGATAAAGACAATTTAAAAAATGTGTGAAATAAATATCTGAAAGAAATTTCTTTTGTAATTTATTTGTTTGAATAAAATATTTGTAAAATTATTTTGTCTTCAAATCTTGAAATGAAAGCCTTTACTGCTTTTATTTTAAAAATCATTTTGAGCCACACAAATTATGGCAATTTTCCTGAAAATCCCAGAAACCCCAGTGTATGATAGAGAATATTAAGTCACTTAGATATCATATGATCATAAGTATAAAAGGAAAATCATGAAAAAGTCAGACAGTCTACAAAAATTTTCATTGCTTATAGAACCCCAACCAACCCCAAATTTTAAATAGTCATTTTGTTTTTTCTTCAACCTGATAGCAGACTGAAGTTTTAAATAGGCAGATATTCAGTTGGGGATCTGACTTTTTATCATCATTCCAGAGGAGAGATGGACCACAACAGAATAACCACAAATGATCTTCATTTTAATTCAAAAAAATTTTATTTCAAGAAATCTTATTTGCTATAGCCAACTGCTATTATGACCATAGACAAATTGACTGATGGAATTGCTGTAGTATTATTAACAAATTGATGGAATTTTTGTCAATTGAATAATAATGATTAATAGCAAATATATTTTGGAAGATTTGTATTTCTAAAATTTAAAACAAGTTACTGGATTACACAAAAGAATTTTTGTAAGACTCAAGGAAAATGAATTTGATCTCATCTTTAATTTTAAAAGAAAATTTATTTTAAATAATAGTATTTTTAAACAGAGCAAAACTCTCCATACAGTATTGCCACCTGTGCTAAACAGAGTAATCAATGGATGCCAGAAGGCTTGTGCATTAAATCCCTATGCACAAGCCTTCTGGCATCCATTGATTACTCTGTTTAGTACAGATAGCAATACTGTATGGAGAGTTTTGCTCTGTTTATCAACAATTAATATGCTAGTATAGGAGATGTGATCATGTGATAGTATTTTTAAAGTCAAATATACTTCATACAAAGAAATGAAATTTGCTTTAAAAATAAAAAGTCGTTCTTGCTGATGAATAATAAACTTTGTTTTGTCAGTGATACAATCATAATTATTAATCTAATGGATTAAAAAGAATTAATTAATCTTATATTCCAAAACTTTTGAGTAAGGGAAAATCTTGTAAAGGAATTAAAATCGTTACTGATGATAAAACTACAAATGTGTGTTCAGTATCTAAAATAATTGCATTCAGGATTATTTGTGCAAAATATGCGAATAATATTCAAAAAGATACTTCATTATCAAGATATATTTTAAATGCTATTTATAAATTATGGATTTTCCAAACAAATATAGGATATAATGAACTATCAAGTTTATATTGAGTTTTAAAAAAAGGATTAGCTTGAATTAACAATCATATTAAATGTAATTTTATATTTTATGCTATTCTAGAATGGATATTGTAAAAGTAAAATGAATAGTTCCATAAATCAGATGGATTATTTGATATACTTTCTACTTTATTAGTTAAGTCATATTATAGTGATTTTGCAAATGTAAATAAAGATTTTCTCAGATATTTCATTATTCAGGTAAAAGGTAATATTTTATTTCATACTATGATTAATGAAAGATTGAATGTAATTATGTGGAGATTAGGTTGTTAGTAGTTAGTTAACTTATACTAAATGATGATTACCTTAAGAAATAACAATACTTATAACTTCTTAATGTTTGACCTCAGAATTATGTGGAATTATCCTTATGTAGATGTGTAAGTCTGTAAGAAAGGTTTTATATATCACTCATACTGATTAATACTTATATCTACTGTTATCTAATGTATAATAAGAAGCCTAATGATTTTATTGTACTTTGTGTTAATGAAGTAACACCTTCTTAAAGTTAAAGCCTGAAATAGAATCCAGAAATGGATCTTAAGGCAAAAATAAATAAGCCTGCAGTGGTAAATTATTATTTAGGTCTGCAAAACAGTTATAGTTACTTATTTTCTAAAAATAAAATTTTTCTCCCTTATTTCTAAATGAGGTTTATAAATAATTGTTTGTTGGTAGAATAAACCAATTAAAAATGTTCATGAGATATTTAATTTTTATTATTATAATAGTCACTATTCTGCAATATTAAATTGAGGAATATTTTAGATTGATACAACCTATTCCTTTAAATGCGACTATCTTCACAACACAGTATGGTAAAACACTGGATAGATTCATAGTTTAAATTGGTTTAGAAAATAGACAGTAAATTCATTATATATATATATTAATGGTGTTATTTGTTCTTGTTATAGATTTTTATGTTATGCAAAAAATAATTATTAATTTTAGCATTTCTTTTTGTCATTTTTGAAAAGCATCAATTCATTTTGCATTCATAATATTAAAGATCATATTTAGAAAAAAACTTACTTGTAAAACTCTGATAAATTGAATACATCATTGTTGTAATAATGCTTTCATGAAACATGGAATATTATTGGATAAGGTTGTGTACATAAAACCCGTTTAATACTATCATATGTTGGAATGTCTAAACATAGTTGATATCCATGCATTTATTAATTTAACCCCTGAGATAAATTATTATTTAACCTTTTTATTTAATTTTTGCTAGCCATAGTTTGACAATATTATTCTTAGTTAAAGTTTAGAAATAAGAAACAATAATTGTTAAGATATTATTGTAAAAAAAACAAGAGTAAAAGTATAATCCTGAGAAATTAAATGTATGATTTTATTCTAGTCTAAAATTATTATAGTTCTTGTAGAATTAGATAAAACTTGTGTGCATCATTATTTGCAAGTCAAAGTGATATAGGATAAGACACACTTTCTTTTTCTTAAATCAACTGTGAATGGCAACCACAAGTTTTTGTGTATTTTCTTGCTATTCTATAATTCTCACAATAATTAATCCATGAATGATCTTATCTGTTTCAATATATATACATGTATATATGGATAATCACATTTTAGTCTGTTTTTAATGTTCTTAATTAGCATAATTATGATCTTGTTGTTTCCATTAATTCTTAATCTACGTTTGTCATCATTCAATCCTATTTTCTTCATGACTCATGATAAATATCTGGAATGATGACTTTCCCAAATAGTTTGAAATGAGACTACTTCATTGTAGTCATTTTTAATTGCAATTTCCAATATCATGAAGTAATTACAACAAAAATATAATCTGATACATTCATTTTTCTAAAACATTTTGCAACAAACAAGTAAATCAAAGACCTTGTATAATCAATAAAACCATATAAATGTGTTTGGTAATTTCTGACCTTTTCTTATTATTTAACATATATTAGTAATAATGTGTGTTTACATCATTCATTTTTTTAAAATCTTTTTCTGCATTTGAAAGTTCTCATTCAATGTACATCTCTAATATGCCAAATGATATTCAGAATAATATTACTTAAATATGATGAAGAAATAGGATATAGAAATAGAAATTGATTTCTTCTGATCTGCTGATAATTGGGTAGTTTTCCAAATTAATTTGCATACCTTGTTAAATATTTTTCAATGATTCTTCTTTAGTTAATTAATAAATTTCTGTTGCAGAGCATCTCATTAAAGGAATCATGTAATATGGGCTAATTGGATAACATTATTATTCTATTTTTAAGTTCTAGCTCATGTTGCTCTATTGTTATACATATACTGAGAAACTTATGTGTCTCATGGTATACAACAACAGAACAGTGTATGTGCAAATATATATATATATATAAAGTTGAACAGAACTTTGTATGTGCAAATATATATATATATATAAAGTTGAAAGGAAAGTAGAAATAAACACAGACAATTTTTATAAATAGTTTCTACATTACATTAAAATAACAGTTAAAAATTAAATAATTTTGAATTTAATTTTTTTTTTATTATAAACTAAACATTTAAAAAGATCTAATTCTGATTTTGAAATTAAAACAAGAATGTTTTTATGTTCCAATAGATATACTGCTAATGGTAAAACTCCACTATCCATTTTGATTAGCAAATTTTTTAAATTAATGCTTGTATAGCATATTTTGATAAAATTCCACAAAGTTGTTTTTCAAAGGATTATGTTAAATTGAAGAAAGAGTCATTAACTTTTTTCAATCAAGATAAAGAAAACTTATTTTTAATTACTACATATTCTTTGCCACCCTGACAATAAAAAAATTGTAAAATGATTAGAAGTTTTTTTACAGTTTTACAGATGACAACAAGATTACTACTATCATGAAGGTATAAACTGAAGGAAAGAGAGTGCAGCTGCCTAACAAGGATCATCTTTTCTTTAGTACATTATCCAGTATATATTATGTACTATCCAATATGACTAAAGTCTATTAAATTCTAAATAAAATGGAATTGACTGTAGATATGTTAGCAGTTACCTGGATTATACCTTTTCCAAAGATGACATTAAGCCATTCTACTCTTTTGAAAGGGAACAGATAACAAAGAGAGTCCATTAGCTTGCTGAAGAATTAGTTTATCCATACTGTTTTATCTATAGGCAGAAAAACACAGATAAAACTACTGTTTTGCATATATATAAAGTACAATGTGTGACTACAGTGCTATATATATATATATTGAGAATGATATTATTTTAAGTAATTTATTGAAAAATGAAAGGTTCCAATTTCTAGTTTAAAAGCAAAACAAATAAACAATTTTTGGTTGAATTGAAAGTCTAAAACTAGAAATTGATTTATAGACATTTTTTTTTAAAAAAAAATGAAACTCCAACAAATTATTCTAGATTAGAGGGAAGGGGAAATGTGCTGGATTATTTTTAAAGATGTTTACAATTAATGAAAAGTAACATAAAAAACATTGATGAAAGATTGATAAAAGAGTAAATATTTTTTAAACTCTTACTTATAAAAAATAGGCTATTTAATAGCTTTAATTTATATCATCTATTTTTTATATATAAGTATATCATACATGTGCATTTATGTATTATTAACAATAAATTGATATAAGTCTATGATAGTTTGAATATGTTAATTTAAATAATTATACAGCACATCATATATGTAAATTTTATGTGGATTTTCAACACAGAATTTATAATATATTTAATAAGTTTATTATTTTGAAAAACTAAAATATTGTATGATGTAACCATCAGTGTCCACACACATTTCCATGCACATCCATATATATGCTAAATGAGTCATTAATTATTCATTGTAAAAAATTTCATTTATAGGTTTATGACAATTAAAATATGTTCATAAATTATTATATTATACATCTGCATGCTTATATATAAGTATGTTTTATGCAAACCTGTTGAAAGATATTTGTGAATTACAATGTAATAGTGGACTTCTTTTTGTGTTAATAGAAATCAGAAAGCTGAATTTATATATATGTGGAAATTCTAGTGACCTTACTTTCATTTTAATTGTTATTAATAAATTGATATTTCATTGTTAAAGTTATTCCAGTCAATTTACTTAATCCTAAAAAGTTTTAGAATATTATGTTTGTATTATATCTTTTGATCACAGTAACAATTATAGAGCTTTTATTCACTGAGATGAATTCATACATAATGATCTGCTATTTAAAAGGAATTTATATTTATTATTTAAGGATATCCAGTTGATGATCCTGGTTGGCACAAAGGGGATATCCTTCAAAGTTCATGCATTTATATTTCATTTTATTTATTACTTTTTTAGAAATTAAATTTATAGTTGGTTAGTACATTAATGGTATTAAGTGGCCAGAGAACATTGATGACGATCAGCATATTTTAGTATTCTAGCATTAATTTTAATGGTTATTTTCTTATGGATTAGCGCTTAAGTTGTGCATCCAAATTATTATTTAAATAATCTGGCCCACGCTGCAGGAGCTAAATAATTAGTCTGGCCTATAATAGACCATATTTGTTGATCTATTGTATTATTGATTATTTATAATGATGAATGATTATTGCTTTTATGTAATGCTGGTGAACTTATAGTTAGCTTATAGTAATATAGCTAGTTCTGTGTTGATCTCTCATGCTCTTCATATTTATTATATATTTGTACATTTAAATTTGAGTCATTGACTTGGGGTTGATGATGTTGGAGTGTTGTCACTTTATGTTCAAATTTGTACCATTACAAATGGCAGCTCAACAATGAAATCAATGATGATTATGTATTGATGGTCTTTACTATAAAATTGTCACCTGAGAAAGAAAAAAAGTACACATTTTATGCACAATTAATATTTAAAATATTACAGTGAAATATGTGACAAGAGTATTGATGATTATAAATTGTAAAATAGTGGTTAAGGTATATTTAAAAAGTTCATATTTAGGGTTAAATAGAAAATCTATGATTTTGGAGATTTGTTTGTTTTTGACTGTTGAAATTTGTTTAGCTGTACTCTCACTTTTGATAATGAATGGAGGGTTTTGTCAATAGCCTGAGGATACAATATTTTCATGCAAGTTTGAAGTATGTTCTATCTCAGGCATTGCTCCAACCCACTTTTTTATTTTCTCTTGTTTATTATGGTGTGGTTAACATAAACCTGTCATGATTCTCAGCTTGTAATTCTCCAAAAACAGAGCAAAGCATAGTTCTAAATTTCCCAACACCCAAAACTCAAAAGTGCAGGGCTTTGTAAAGATTTTTGCATTTTTTATGTCATATCATGGATTGTGGTAGCTTATAGTGTGCAAATTGATGTAATCATTTTGGTGTTCATTGTGCATTGTATACTTATAATACAATGGTTGAATTTTTTATCTATCTCAGAATTACAGGTCACTGTTCATTTTGTTAGCTGTCAGATGCCTGTCAAATCTCAAAAAATTAATAAGTACATAGAGGTAAAGAAATTTGTTTGATTATACACCTATTTAATGTAAAATATTGTTACATGGGTATTTCATTTCTCTTTTTTCTTGATAAGGAGGAATTGTATCAGTTATGTGTCTTATGGCATACAGCAACATATTAGGGTGTGTGCATGTAGATATATATAAAGTTAAAAAAGTGAACATATACACAGACAAAAAATGTGTAAATAGATTCTATATTACATTGGAATAACAGTTAAAAATTATATAATTTTGAATTTAATTTTTTTGATTATGAATTAAACATTCAAAATCAGTTATTTTATTAATTCTGATTTTTAAATTAAAACAAACATGTTTTTATGTTACAATAGATATACTGGTAATTATAAAATTCCACTATCTATTTGATTAGAAAATTTTTTAAATTAATGCTTGTATCACATAATTTGATAAAATTCCACAAAGTTATTTTTCAAAGGATAATGTTAAATTAAACAAAGAGTCATTAACTTTTTTAATTAAGATAAAGAAAACTTATTTTTAATTACTGTATATATATTTTTTGCCACCCTGCCTATAAAAAAGTTGGAAAAAAATATTAGGAGAGTTTTTACAGTTTTATAGATTGAGACAAAAATATTATTACTGCCACAAAAATATAAATTGAAGGCAAGAGAATGCAAGTCCAGCTGCTGCTACTAGTTTACAATGGTAGAGGTTGGATTCACATGGAAACAAGACCTAATTTTTCTGTGGTTTATTAGCCTGTATATATTGTGTACTAGCAAATATGCCGAAAGACTATCAAATTCTAGGCTAAATGGATCTGACTGTAGTATGACAGCAGTTATCTGGATTATACCTTTCTTAAAGATGACAATGTCATTCTACTGTTTTAAAGTCCATCACCTTATTTTAGTTAGTTTATATATATTGTTTTATCTATATGGAGAAAAGCATAGATAAAGGTGTTGCATTGTATATATAAATTATAGCTGGTGTGTAGAGAGTTATATATATTGAGAATATTGTTTTAAATAATTTATTTTAAAATAACAGTTAAAATCTCTAGTTTAAAAGTAAAGCAAATAAACAATTTTTCATTAAATTAAAAGTCTAAAATAAAGAATTGATTCATAGACATTTTTTAAAACCTAAACTACAAAAAATCTTTCTAGATTAGAGAGGAAAAAACTTACTGGATTATTTTTAATGATGTTTAAAAGAGTAAATATTTTTAAAGAAAACTTTTACTTATTATAAAAAAAGAGGCTAATTAATAGCTTTAATTTATGATATCTATTTTTTATATATATACACATCATATATGTGCATTTATGTATTATTAAACACAAATTGATTTTTTAATAAGACTATGACAATTCAAGCTTTTTAATTTGCAATTATTTTACCGCACATCTGAGTGCTTATATATATATATGCATTTTATGTTTTTTGGCATTGATTTAGGTGTATATTGAAAAAATATAATATTGATTATTATATTTATTTTTTATATATATAAATATCAATGTGTGCACATATTTTTATGTGCATATATTTATATGTTAACTTAGTCAATAATTATGTATTATAAAAATGAATTTTGTTTATAGGGTTATAATAATTTAAATATGTTCATAAATCATATATGACACATCTGTGTGCTGATATACTTGTGTTTTATGCAGACCTATTGAAATATACTGGTAAATTACAATATAATACTGGATTTTTTTTGTATTAATCAAAATCAAATGGATTAATTTATATGTATAGTCATATTCTGCAGACCTTAATTTCATTTCTATTGTTATTAGTAAATTGTTATTTCATTGTTAAAGTTATTCCTGTGATTTTATTCAAGTATAGAATAGATTTAAAATATTCTATGTTTGTATTATATATCTTGTTCACAATAACAATTATAGACTCTCATTCACAGAACTGGATTTTTGCATAATTGTCTAAAGGGGTTTATATTTAGTGTTTATGGACATTCAGTTGATGATGATCCTGGTTGCTGCAAAGGGGATAGATTTTAAGGTCCATGCAATACATTTCATTTTAATTATTTATTTAAAAATTAAGTTTATAGTTGGCCACTACATTAATGGTATTATGTGGCCAGAGCATAGATGATGATCAGTATATGTTAGTATCCCAGCATTATTTTTTAATTGCTATATTCTTATGAATAAGCACTTAAGTTTGTCCATCCAAATTAATTTTAAATAATCTGCCCCAAGCTGGCAAGGGCTAAATAATTAGCCTGGTCTATAGTAGATAACATTTCAAATCCAGTCACAAGATTGACTGTTGATTTATTTTTGTTGTTGATAATTCATGATGATAAATGATTATTGCTTTTCAGTAATGCTGATGAACTTATAATAATATAGTTAGCTTTTGTTTTGCTGATCTCTCATGCTCATTTACATTATATTAATTTTTCTATTATATTTAATTTTATATTTTGTATTGATTTGGAATTGATGATGATGATTTCCATCACCCCAGGTTCATACAAATGTAGGACTTTGAACCACTAGATCTGTACAGTTGCAATTGTCATCCAAATTATGGAACTAATAGGATCCATACTATTACATTATATACTTATAAATACAAATTGGTTTATTGAGAACATGAAATACTTTCAATCCAAACCATAAGGTAGATTCTTTGAACTGATAAGAGCAGACTGATATTCTTTTACCTATATTCTTTTATTTAGGCCAATCTAAAGCACTTTAAAATAAAAATATGAAGATCTTAAATTAATCATATTACTTCTTTTAAAGCTATATTTTAACTATTGACATTTACGAAATTTTTCAATTTACTGCTTGTCAGTATAAGATGATATATATATATATTGTGCCCTTTTGTATGGGTCTCCATGAATTGTTGTATCAATTTATTAAAAATTTTAAATTTAAGATATATTTAGATATATGATGTTGATTTTATTTATAATAATCTTTCAAAAGTTTAATTAAAGTAATCTATGAATATTTGATATGTGAAATTGTGCTAATGTTTGAGAGAGACGTTTCAATAAAAAAAAATGATAATATTATATGGTTGGGAAAACTGGCCATGATTAATACTGCATTAATAAGTTTAGTAAATAAATGTTTAAAGCTAAAAGTTTAAAAAAGACAAGTTAAAATTAGATGCATATATTTATTGTTGATAAAGATTGATATTTAATAAGTGAATATAAATATTTTAATTATTAATAGTATATAATGGAAGATTAATATTTGATTTTAATAATATCGAATTATTATTTTAAAGTTGTTATAATATATTATTTATTTTAAAAATATTTATTTTTAAAATTAAGTTGTTAGTTTATTTTTAGATAATTACAAGCGTTTGTATCTGTGTTGTAAAACAGATGATAGATAGACATATGTACACACATGCTTGTAAGTTTTTTTTAATAAAGTTGCAAAAACTGTTTTAAAATTCTATTATAAAATTTATAAATATTATATTGGCTATCACAAGATAAAAATAAAAGTAATTAATGTGAAATATTAAATCTGATTTTTAAAATACTGTTTAAAAAAAAAACATAACGTATAAAAATAGACTTAGTTTGTTTAAAAAATAGTCTTATAAAAGTTAAAAGTGAAATAAAGTAAAAAATATATTTTAAAAAAATGTTTAATGGATTTAAATAAATGATAAAGATCAATTTAAGAATTTAATAATGTAATAAATAATAAATATTAAATAAGTCATTATTTATTTTTAATTCTGTATTGTTGGTAAAATATGTAAATAGGCTAGCAAGGTGATTGTTTAATTTACCAATCAAGTGGGGAATGTATTCCGGTATAAAACCAAGGTTCAATTGTTCAGGGGGGATTATGATTGTAATTTCTTTTAAGTGAAGTGTGCTATTAGATATAGCTAAGTAAAATTATAGACGCTCTCGTAATCATTTTAAAATTATAAGAGAGTAGTTTTAAAAAAAATTATAAAAGTTTTACCGTTAAATATGCATTGCTAATTTATTTATAATTCCCTATTGATCGTCTCTATCGAAGCTCAATTTACTATCAAATAATCAGGAAAGCATCGTATAAGGATAAAATGTATTGGAGACTTTATACTAAAAATATAACAAACGCTGGATTAACTAGGAGAATTACTAGTTGGATAAAAGTAATATATTGGACATTATATGAATTTAAAAGTTGATTATAATTGATTTTTGTAAACAAATATTTTAAAGAAAGATAAATACTTCTTTATGAAGAAAGTATTTTTAAATTATAAATTTAAGTATATATCTTGGTAAAGATATGGTAATTAATAATAATTGCATAAGTATTTGCCTTGTTAAGTCTTTGTGGTTTAAAACACTAAATTTCGATAGTTTTAAAAGGCAAATAAAATCGGAAATTTAATTGGTAAAGAAATACCTGTAAATAAAATATTATATAATAAAGTCTGGACGCTGGTCGTACAGAAGAATTTTAGAAATTAATCTTACCTAAATATTTGTTAAAGAATGCGCAAATAAGTATACGTGGATATCCAAGTCAATTTATAATAATTAAATAAGAACATTATAAACTATTGACTAATTCTAGAAATAATAACTTTTAAATAATTTTTCTTTAAAGAAATGAATCCGGATCCTATAAACTATTTTAATTATTATTTTTTTTTTTTTATGGTAGAACCTATTTCATTCTATTTTTTTAAAAAAGAATGTTTTCAATTATTTCGTAAAAACTGTTTAAACACGTGATGTACCGGAAAAGGAAGTAATGTTGGTAAAAGTTTGTGCCTAGGAAAAAAAGAACAATTATAGGTGGAAAGAAGACACCATTGGATTTTATGTAACATATTTTGTTTTTCTTAACTAACATAGATATTTAATTATTTATTGATCTATGAAAGATAAGAGAGGTACATTTTTCTTAAAAAGTAACTAAATATTAATATAACACTTAATTTCATAAAGTTTATTTTTATATAATTATATAACACGTAATATTTTAAAGAATAATTGTTGAGTATAAATGTGAAATTATTTTGTAAAATTGTAATCCTAGAGGACATCGTGTGGCGGATTATAAATTGGAGTATCATTTATGGTAAAAATTATATAATAATAATAATTTAATGTATTTTGCTTTGTTTTCTTTAGATCAACCAAATGTTATTGATTGTTGAATGAATGTATAAGTATTTAAAGAATATACACGCATAATATTAGTAATAACAGTTTTATTTTAATATGCATACTTTAAATTTATGATATAAATTTATTACAATGTAATAAGAGAAATCCAGAAATAATTATATGATTCTTTCGTGAATAAGTTTTAATGTTTCTGTTACAATATTAGGAATTTGATTTATTATATTAGTATGAGTTATTTATATTTCTTTTCAAGTTAATAAGAGGTTAAAAATATTTATATTTTTATTTTATTAGATAAGTTAAATTAATTTTATATAGAAATTTATATTTTGGTTGAAGGGTTTATCGTATATAGGTGATGAGGTATAAGAGAGTTTGGATAGTCATATTTTTTTTTTTAAAATTGGTAAGTTGTTACTGAAGTTAAATAAGGTTAAAATGATATTTGTAGATAAAATTTTATTAGGAAGGAATAGGAATAACAAGTAGAGAAGAGTAGTAGTTTAAATAGAAAAGAATCATAGAATTTATTTTAATATAATACTTTATAAAATTTGAAGTTGTTGAATAATTTTAAATATTATTTTAAGAAAAGAACATATATGTATTGCATATTTTGGTAAGACATACATTATGAAATTACATCAGAATGAAGTAAATAATTATATAATCAATAAATATTATTATATTATAAAGTTATATCAGTCTATACATTAGTTGATATTTGATTAATGTTAATAGTAAATGTAATACATACTAGTACATTATAATAGAAATAGCAATAATACTTAAGGGAAGTAGCATTTTAATTGTTAAAGTTTGTTTATTTTACCTATGCTACATAAGTGATATTTTACATAAAACCTTTTTTTGTACTAACTGATGACAAATGATATCTATTAAAATATAAGTTTACAAACTTAATTAAATGTTACTGATAAAACATTTAAGAAATGTATAGATTATCTATTTATGATTATGGAAATAGTAACAGTGTAAAAATCTTGTATTATTATTTTTCTTATTTTTTATTTTCTTTGGTTTCCACTTGTAATGTAAATAATGTACATAAGTTGTTTATTAAAGTTGATGTAAATAAATTTGTTTAAGTTGTTTTAAAAGTGTGTCGAATTCATTATTTTACACCACAGCATTTGACAACAGATAATTTGAATAAACATAATATTTGCACAATATGAATTTATTATTATTATTTTAAAAAGAAACATAGTATTTTCTTAATATAATTTATAGAAATTGATTGACATTAACATATAATATTATAATGTCACAAAGTAATTATAATGCACAATATAAGAGTATAATATTATTTATTGCCACATATTATTGAATTATAAGATTTTAGTATATTTTTTTAATTAAGATACTATATGAAAATGAAAGACATGTAGATGATTCACTTATTTTCTTAATGGTTAATAGTATAATAAAATAGACAAGATTAATTTATACACTAGAAATTATTATTGTTAGTTATTATTATGATAAGTCAGGTGTAGTTAGGTTTGATATTAAATCCCTTATCATGCCTATCTGCAAGAAGTATTATTTTAAAACAATTAAAAGAACCTGAGATTATTTAATTACATTTCCTTAATAAAAGATTGAGAATTATTTATTATTATTATTGAAGTTATTTAATTTTTATAAAAGACATAAGAGTGCTGTAGATGTAGTAATGAGATAATAAAGAGGTAATAGTATTCTTATGCCATTGAGATAATGTCTTGGGAAGACATTAGCTCAATGTAAATTCAATTACCACTTGTAACTTCACTTCATAGTCTCATGATTTTAATAAATACTTATTTAATTAGTACATGATATTGAATAATATTAATTTTTGGTAAGTTATAATAAATCTGATAAGATATAGTATT
Organism: Epiperipatus broadwayi; assembly: GCA_028023455.1. Taxonomy (NCBI): domain Eukaryota; kingdom Metazoa; phylum Onychophora; class Udeonychophora; order Euonychophora; family Peripatidae; genus Epiperipatus; species Epiperipatus broadwayi. The sequence continues at coordinate 4,322,444 of JAQFVV010012444.1, read as the reverse complement.
ATAAAAATATATTAATGATAGTTATACATATTTTAGCCGAGCATAACGATTTAATTGAGCTAGTCATATTTTAAGTTATATTATATATCGGGAAGTGAGGGTACAATATATATATATTATATCAGCTCCAAACAAAATACTTTATATTTATAACTATCTTATTTTTATTTTTTGTTTGTATCTTAAATATCTTACTTACTCTAGTTTAATACATATTTTATCAAGCTTAACAAGCAATACTTTATCTTTATTTAGCTTAACTTATACTTACTACATATCTTTCTTGGTAATTATTATTTTATGTATCTTTTTGCGTCTAAGGCCTTATCTTTAAAATATGCCTCAATTATTATTTTTATTACCTTTATCATTTGTATTATATTTATTATACTAAGTAATTGTTGCAAATACATAAAAGCAACAAGTTTATGTATTTATTGTTAATAAATTGTTAACTTATTTTTATTGTTAATCAATTTAGTTTGTGTTTGTTTATCAAATTCAGTCCAACATAATGCTATTAACATCATTATGCTATTAATATTCATAACTTTGACAAATCATGCAATCCACTGGCAGATGGTATTTAGGGGTGATGGTAATAATTTATAAATGATGATGATCAGGCATTAATAAGTTTTGCAAATTTTTAAATTAGAAGGTTTGGCACCTTTATGTTTCGTTTTTATTTATATATTGAAAACTAGAAAAAAACAAATTAAAAGTACTTTTAGAAAGTAATTTTAGTTTAACCTTCAGTGCTAGGTAATCAGTCATCATCATCTTCACAGATGGTTGGTTAATATCATTGTATATATTTGGATTTAATCATTTTTATTCAAATGTACACTAACCATTTTATAAATATTTATTTTTGTACACTTAATATTCCATTATACTTGGAACAGTCAAAAATTACCATTTTATATATATATATATATATATATATATATAATATGGTAATATTTATATATATATATATATATATATATATTGTAGCCTTTGGTTCATTAGTTCTAAATTGGTTTTATTAATAACAGTATATATCAAAATTTTCCTCATAAAATGCATTAATTGTGTTATAAAAGTTAATCAGAGTGCTAATTTTAAAACAGAATAAAAGTTTAAATTGATTTTCATAAATTAATTGGGACACAAGCAAAACTCATTCATAAATGCTTAAAACCGTAATTGTTTTATTTATAATGTCAATTTAATAAAGATTTAAAGATTCAAAAATGGACGAATTGATGATAGTTATTTATTAAGATTATTTTACTAATGTTGTAAAGAAATCTGAAGAGGGAGATAAAAATTTATAAAATAAATATTCTGTCTATTTAATAGGAAAGTATCTGATGAAAATCATGTTGGGGGAGAAGTAAATTTTCACTATAAAATATTTTTTTTATTAAGGAAATATTTATTGTAATACAGATTCTATAGATTACATTAGATTACAGCTCTATTCATTTACATTCATTTTAGTCTTTGTTTACATTGATTGAATTCAACTTGAATTTGCATCTCTCTTTTATCTTGTGTAGATTTATGTTACATCTTGGTCTTTGGTTACACCGCGTCAAATCAAGCAGCTATTTTTCATTTGGTGGTAGGTTTTATCTGTTTTGTGTTATCTTTGTTCTTTCCCCTTTTCATCATTCTTCCTGTCATCACTTTTTCCATCTTCATACCTACTTCTTTCTTGTCTCTTCTAGTTTCAGTTGACAAATCATTTTATAACTTAGATGTCAGTTTTAGAGGTTTGATTGTCGGCTCATCCAGAGCAATCTGTTCCCACGTGTCTGCATACAGTCTGTGGGATGTTATAAGATAGTCTTTGGTTTTCAGACTCAGAGGTGTTTCTTGAAGACTTGCCATGGGTTTGCCAAGTTGTCTCGAAAAACACTATGACACCTGGTCAGCCACTTTGCAAAGAGAATCATGATTGCCATTCGGATTATAGAAAATTCTCCAGTTATCAGTGCTGCACTGATATCCAGTGTCTGAGAGCATCCTGACCTAATATTAGATATCAATCTCATCTCCATGTCTCTGAGTTTTGAGCAACAGGAGATAAGATGATCAATATCCTCCTCCTCCTTGTTGCATAATGGGCAGATGGGAGAAATGCTCTTAAATCACCTATGATCTACCAAGAATTGATTTGTCAGAAGAGCATCCAGACTGAATTTGATAATAAAATTTACTAGCCTGACATCCAACAACCAGTGTTTAGACTTTTTTATCAATGATTTTAAGGTTAATTCTAGCCTGACTGGGTTACTCTGCTGACTGGGATGCATAAGTTTATAAGCATCCCAGTACCTAATCTTTCTATGAAAAAGATCTTCTTTGGCAGATATGAGCCCTGCCACATGATCCTCCATTTCTGCTAACCACCTGTTCTTGTTAGGTGGCAAGCTGTTGGTGGGTTCAACTGAAGAGGAAGGTTGGCTTTTACCTTCTAGACCTTTAGATACCCTCAGAATAGCTATTATCCTCTGCATAAATAGCACCTGATTGTCATGTAGACCAAGACCAATTAAGTCCTTGGGTTTTCTTATTCTATTGAGGCCTATACAAACAATTCTACCAGGTGATGATTTCCATAACACTTTTGTACACTGTGATCCTATTTTATTTTGGAAGGTCTTGGTTGGTCTGATAAATGGTAGATAATATGCAATTTTAGGGAAGATAAGCATATTCAACAGTGTCACCTTGCCTGGGAGATCGAGGATCTTGCCTGGAAGTGACAGAGAGATCGAGGATAAGGTGCCAGCCACCTTGCTGGTCCTTTCTAGTAACATGGATTCTATCTGATGTCTCATTGCTGACCGTGACATCACCACTGGCAGCCCCAGAAAATTTTGGGGTGTGCCTGTGAAGTTAGATGTAATGGTTTTGCCACTGCAGGCCTTCCAGATTGCTGTTTTTGCTGGATTCACTTTCAGGTGGTACTTGATGGCACACTGTTCTAGAAGCAAGTGTAGCTGGGGAAGATGCTTCACAGATGGGAGGATGATGGTTACATCATCTACATATGATATATGGTGAATCACCTCCCCCAGTGCTGGGACAAATACTCCAGGCAGCCTTTTCTCTACTTCTTTCAAGAAGGGGTCAATATATGTTATGAAACACAGGGTGCTTAGTGGTGACCTTTGTGGTATGGAGATGGAGATGTGTGGCTGGAATCCAGGGGCAAGAGAGTCATCTAAAGATACATACATATTCCTGTTGAGGAACAAATTAGTGATGATGTTAATGTAGACCAATGGGACTCCATAGCACCTGAGGACTGTGAAGAGTTGAGCTGGCACCATGGAGTCAAATACTGCTGCTAAGTCCAACTGGACAACCACTGGTAATGATTTTCTTTTTTCCCTGATGTAATCAAGCATTACCATGAATTTGTGAACAGCATCTCCAGTGGAATGACCTTTGTGGGCAAATTGATGCCTAGAAATTTTTTCAAGCAGCTACTGCTGAATCTTGTCTTTTATTATTGATTCAACAGCTTTAATCAAGAGTGGTGTCATAGAGATTGGACACAAGTTTGCAAAATCAGGCAGGTTTGATTGTTTTTTGAGGAAGGGCACAAGGGCAATCAGATATAGGTCAGGGATGGGCTGGTACTTCCCTTCCAGAACACCAATTAGCCCCTGTATTACAGGTGCAGTGAACCTGCATAGGTGGACCAAGACAAACCTTGGGATCCCATGCAGGTCAGGATGTGTTTTTTCAGGGTAATCCAGCAGCTTCTGCATGATGAAATCTTGTGAAATTCCATGATCACCCACCTCTTCTTCTTCCCATCAGAAGTCTCCTATGCTGAATAGCTCACATTGTAGCTTATCCTTAAAATGGATGTAAATTTTGTGTAACATTGCTTCTTCTGTGTAGCTGCATTTGTTTATCATGATCATGGAGGGTGTGGATCTTTCTTGGCACCAATTGCCCACCAGAGATAACTTCATGTTCAGTTGTGCTGTGCTGCCAGATGTACTTTGGCCTTCTTTACTGCTATATATTGTGCCAGCACCCTCTGTTTTTCTTTATATCGACCTTTTAGACTCATGATCTCCCTGACACTAGCTCTCATACCTGGTTGCCTATTGTGTCCAATTCCTTGAGTAGCCTGATTGGACCTTTAGTGCATGCAGTAAAGGTGTTGATTAGACCACTCAAACACCCACAAAGGCCGACCAGGCATGAACTGGTGGTAGTGACAGAAGGCCTATTTTGTGGAACAGAATATAGGCCTCAGAGAAAATCCACTCAGGTGTGTTGGCTTTGTTTAGCATTCTGATGGTTCTAGACTGTTGAAGTGTAGTTAAAGCTACCTGGTCTAGGTTGAGAGATATCAACATGGCCAAGTGATCAGAATATGGTACCAATTGGAATGAAGCATGTAGGATATGATGAAGTTCTGAACTATGGAACATCAAATCTATAAGTGAGTGATATTGCTAAATGTAGAAGAAATAGAAGTTTTCTGGGAAGCATACCTCCCCACTCAGCAGCACACGATTGATCAAGTGCAAAAAATTTAAGTGTGAATTTATTACTGTATGCCATGTTGAAAGCACCAAACAATATGATTGGTGACACTGTTGATGCCACAATGAAATTGATTTTGTTAATTAATGATATTGCTGCTTCAGTGCCTCTTCTCAAGTAAACATAGGCTAGGATCAGGGTGAATTTCCTGATAGTTATTTCTGTGACAATTAGTTCATTATCCATAATGAGTGTTCTGGTACTATTTATTTTTAGTTTTTTATTGATTAGAATTGCTACACCCGACTGAGCAGTGTCTCTAGGTAAATATTGAAAGACTCCAAATTGGCTGAGGGTGTCATTGAGCTTGTTGTTAGAGTTCCAATGCAGCTTTGTCTTGCCTAGGCACAGTATGTCCAGGCAAGACTGATCTAGCCATCTTTTAAAAGCAAATAGCCTTGCTAAGGAATTTAAACCCCTGTCATTTACACATCCAATGTTCAATGACATTTATAATGATCATGTGGCAGAGGTTAACATGTTAATCAAAAAGGAGGTCATCCGGTGTGTTAGTGTGCTCACTGGAACCTGATGAGTTCTCCCATTTAAGCTGAAGATCTGGATGTGACCTTGTGCCTAGTTGGTGCTCGACTGCCAACAGGCCTCAGTCTGTATCATTTGCTATTGGCTCACTATTCCCATCACACTTCTCTTTTGTTGCAGTTGTTGGTGTTAAGGTGTCAGTTTTTGACTCCTTTTGTATTTTTTTTGTCAAATTTTATTTTTTGTTTGGGTGTGGTCATAGTGGGACTTGCCAGACTATTAATAGAATCTGAATCTTATAGTAAGCTTGCAGTTTCATCAGATTGCAATGTGAGGAGGTCTTCAGCCTTACACTTTAACACTCCCTCTGTAGATTGGATGTGAGGGAGCATTATTTTAGCTTGTTCTGGTATTATTTGGCTCATCTCATGATCATTGTTCATCAGAACTGTTTTATTCTTTTTATCCATTAAATCTTTGGATGTGCAAGGTGTGTTTGACTCTATTTCTTTCAATGTTATTTCTTCATTTTCTTGAGCTATCTGATCTTTATAGCTCTTTCTTCTTGTGGTTTGATCTTTTCTTTCTAACCTGGATGATCTGCCAGATTGGTCATTTCCATATTTGGTTTGTTGCACTGTGCTCTTATCTGCTGCCTCCATCATACACTTGTGTGTTCTTATATTTTTCATTTTACAGATGGGACATAACTTTTTGGGGCATGTATTGACCAGGTGGTTGTGGTCACCACATGCAAAACATTGTGGCTTTATGCCCCTAATAGATAAATATAGAGGGCATTTCATTTCCTCCAGTACTGGTGGCAACCCTGTGGGCAGGACTCCTTGAGCTAATTTGAGGAAAAATGCAATATTTGATGGGAGTTCTATTTCTACCCTATGTTCTGACAGATATTGAAATGACATAATTGGTCCATACTTCTCAAGTAGCTTTTGCAGGCCCTGACCATCAAAATTCATGTAGCAATAATGGTTGGTACCATGGACCATCTTGGGTCAAGACAAATCTACCTTAACTAGATATTTATCTCCAAGAAACATTTGCTTTCTTCGGAACAACTCCTTTTGGAGGACATTATGAAATTCAACCACAAAATAGCAGCTATTCGGATGATGGTAGACACATTTCACAGTATCCTCCAGGTGTAACTTCTTCACTAGTAAGAAAAATTCATCAGTGAGAAACTGAAAAAGTTGGCATTTTTTATTAGTTGTTGATAATATTAATGAGCACTCATTATTATAATTGAAAAAGGAATTAAACAAGATTATCAGAATTCTTTCATTAAACTCAAAGTTCACCATGTCATAGTCTTTTAGGTTTAGCGTTCCATTCTCATGTGATAGGTTGAGTATAGAAGACTCATTTTCATCTAATAGAAAGTCCTCATCCAGATCTGGAAGTTGAAATACCATGTCTTCAGCATTGTTGCCATTTCCAGTATTTAGTTCACTTTCTTCTGGTGTTTTAAATCTATGTTTAACTGTTTGATATGGATAACTTTGGCTATTTTTCACCTTATCAGCATATGATGTACCTGCATAACCGTTAATGATATTCATGTTTTTCTCTGAAGCCTTCGCAGTATTTTCTCCCATTAGTGTATATTGAGTGTGATTACCATGTCCACTACCAGTCTCTTTATCACCTGCCTGAAGTATTTCTTTAACTTTGCTTGTTTTTGGGAAGTTTGGTAATATGTATTAATTTCATTTTGATCCTTTTTAAAGGTTTTTCTGTCTTTTTATTGTTTGATTCATCAAGAATTTTATTTAGATTCATTTCTTGTTGAAAACCCACAGTTTCTTCACTGAGATCATCTTGTTTTGCCTTAAAATCAGTCATTTCCAGTTCAGCGCTATCTCTTGAGCTAATATTAACATGTTTTTTCCCATTTAGCAATTTAGGAAAGTTTGGATTTAGCAGTTTAGATAAGTTTGGTTCTACAATGGGATGAATAGCTTCTTTATTTCTGGTTGGATCTTGCTGATTTTTTAAAGTAACCTTCAGAGGCCTTTATCTTCAAAACTGTCAACTTTGTTTTTTGTTTGCATGTGTATTCCTATGACTTTCTTGGGGTTAATGTCCTCACTTCTGGTTTCACGATTAATTTTCCCAATAGCAGATTTTTTGCTTTTGAGGTAAGTTTTCTCTTTTGGGTTTTCTTTTTTTTCCTGTGCATTTTTGTTTACATTTGGGACGTTTGGAACAATACTAGATGGTTTTGGAGCCTGCACACTCTTTTCCATTGAGAATTGTAGTATGATTTTTACTTTTGCTTGTTTTGTCAGAATTTTTGCTGACACATTGAGCATCCATGTTGGACAGTAATTAAACCTTTTGTGATGAAAAATTAATTAAATTAACAGTCTAAATTTAATAATTATCAATAAAAAGTTCACTTCAAGGCAAGATAAGTTATTTATCTTAAGTTTCACAACACTCAAAAACACTAATAATAAAGTTTTTAATACCAAAATGAAAAATACTTGCACAATGATATAGCAGTGAATATCCCTCTTATTGAAGAAAAATTTGTATAAGAAATCAATAATAAATAAAAGTATTAAAAATCTGTTCAAGCAGAGTTATCTATATGTGTGTGTAAATGCATATGGGTAGAATATGTGAGAAAATTTTAATTATAAAAATAATCAGTAATCATTAGGACTTGTACTTAGTATCAGTGGAAAGCTTGTTGAGATGACTATTACTTTGTTTTAATTTCATGTCCATGGCAGCCAATTCTCATTCAAAATCTTGAGTTCAGTGTTGGTCTGCTATGTATATATATATTTATTAAAAACTTTCATTTTAGTCTCTCAGGGGTTTTTTTCATGAGCGGGAAAAATTCAACAAAATCATGTGATATCTTAAAATGTGAATAGATAATTTATAAAACAATAACAAACAACCAATTAAAATTTGGATATAATTTAATTGACAAGGTCACTCAGAAATTGAGGGAGGGGGCAGAGTAGGATATAAACACTCAACTCCTCTTTAAGGAGGGGCTTGAGCATCATTTTTTGTATCTAGGGAGAACTCAGTTCAGATTTAAATTATCACTTTCAAATACTAAAAGTTCAGTTTTTATGGTTGTTCTGGCTCAATATCTGAATGAAACATTTAGTTAAAATTTATATTATTGTAAAATATGATTAGTGACTAAACTTTCCATCAGGTATGTGTTACTTTTTCCTTAAGTTGATCATCAGCATGATTTCCTATACAATCTTAATCACCTTAAACAATTGGAGAGTAATGCAATATTACCCGCAGCTAAAATTTTATCATGAGAAAATTAAGGAAGCAATGTTTTATGAATTTTTATTTCAAATCTTCACTTTTAAGGATGAATGGATATAATTATTTGGGTAAAGGTTTACTTTAGCAACCACATCATGTTCGCCCTTTATTTTAAAAATTAGAACTAAATTATTATGAATTTTTATTTCAAATCTTTCACTTTTAAGGATGAATGGATATAATTATTTGGGTGAAGGTTTACTTTAACAACCACATCATGTTCGCCCTCTATTTTAAAAATTAGAACTAAATTATTATTTGAAAATCTTACGTATATGCTACTATATTACAATTATATTAAAATGTAAAAGATAATAAAAAAATATGTATCTTTTTAAGCATAATTGTGTCCTATGCACACTAGGAAATTGGAGAAAAAAATGTTAGTGCTGTGTCTACTCTAGAAGGCAAATTCTTGTAGGTATGATGAAAACAAAGCTTTGCTGGTAGCAGATTGGAATTTCAGCTTACACATTGCTCTCATCCACCCATTTTCAATATTCTGAGTATGTTTGTCTTGGTCTTTGGGATGCATGAAGTGGTCCTGACACTGTATTCTTAGGGCAAATTATGCACCCAAAAATACACCATATTTATAATTGTTCTCAGAAACAGATAATTTTGGAAAAAGAAAGACCCCTTTCTGATTGAGCTGCGATGGCAACATATTCTGAATTGCCAACTATACCCATCTAAGCCTGCAGAATACATCACCAGTGAATAACGAACACCACCTTGTTGGTATTTGGCATAATTTTTCAGAAGGTGTTTTTTGCAAGCCATTTGATGGCCAATTCCAGAGTTTGAAAGGTATTCCACAATTGATACATATTCTAGTCTTTGCCAGAATAGCAGCAACATTCAAAATTTGATCATCTGGAACTAAACACGTAACAGATCTACCTGCCATTCTTTGCAACTATAAAACTGTGTGCATGTAATTCGAATTTTTGAACCCAGAGGGTGTCTTTTTTTGTAATAAGTGCTATAAATGTAGATAGTTTAAATTCTTAAGATTTCAAATAATTTAAACTAATTATTTTAATTAAGGTAGTGTAATTAATTCAACTTCTTTAAAAGTACATTTTTTTATTATCTTTTACATTTTAATAAATTTTAATGTAATTATAATATAGTAGCATATAGTAAGATTTTCGAATAATAATTTAGTCTTAATTTTAAAAAATAGAAAGAGAACATGATGTGGATGATGTGAACACTAAAGTAAACCTTTACCATTATTTGTGCTATAAAAAATTTAGAAAAAAATAGTCACCATCAAGTAAAAATGCAGAACTGAATTATAATGCAAATGTTGTAGATATTCTGCCAAAATATTGTCTGGATCATCGATGACTTGAAACAATGAATTGTTAATGAAAAATTAAATGATTAATACCTTGAAGAAAATATATTATTAATGAAATTGATATGCTACCCATTTATGAAAAAATTTAAGGAATATGGTGCCATAATTTTTGTAAATATATACGTGAATTATTGGACTTCTCCAGCCTACGCTATAATGAACCAACTTATTTGTTTGGAAAGAAAAATTATAAGAAGGTTGATTATGTATTCCATTATAATATTGAATAAAATCTCAGTTAAGGAAACTTGAACTGCACAAAGGAATTAAAATGCTATTTGAAAATTATTACTTTGTTGAATTATACAACCTATTTATGTCTAATAATGTGAATCTGTAAAATAAATAAATACCCTCTGGATTATTATTTTAGTGTTTAAAAGAGTGTTATATTGATAAAACTTCGAACCTAAATAGCTCAATCGTATGGATTACTTAGTGAAATAATTTACAAAAATTTCCATGAATTTAGTATTCGAATAAAGTATGCACACAAGATTATAAGGGATATTGCAACTGCAGGGATGCAAAAGGACTTTGGAGAACTGTATCGAACAGAGACTACATAAGTATTATTCTTTTATTCATTGTTATTTTATATATTTATATTTTAAGCTTTAAAAACATATATTTTAAGCTATATTATCTGATGCATTAGAATACTAGTTAGTCTTGTATCCGAGTTTAAAAGTTAACCAACATTTATTCTAAGTTTGAATTAGTATAGTGATTTAAATATGCCTTCTTTAACTACAAAATTATTGCTTTGTCCTGGATGAAAGATGTGAATGAAAATATTTATAATACAAGGTATTTTTATAAAAGAACAGGTTATTATTTAAATTTTAGTGCTTATAAAATTTATATGTTTTCTCTTTGAATGAGTGCTGTGATAGAATGAATAGATTAGTCCCAAGGGGGAGAGAAAATGATTCGACCAATGATGCACATTTCTTATTTCTTGTTGTTAAAAATAGAAAATGATTTTAAATATAAACACATTTAAGCATATAAAATTGTTGGCTCATGCGTCAGTGCAATATTTCATGTGGAGAGTATGTTTAAATTTCATATGTATGTGTGTGGATTGATAACGGATCCTTGTTTTCTCGAGTTTGGCTAAATAATCACCATCTAGTTAGTGAAATTGAAGCATAGCTCGCTCACCAAATGGTCAGTAAAATTTTAGAAGTACTTAAAAGTTTTTTTTTCAGTAATGAAAGTTTATTCATAAAAAAACAGTTGAGGATGAATTTCCCACTTTATGTTTAGTTACACCGTAAGATAGTTTCTTTATTGATAGCCATAGTGTCTTGTAAAAGCCCATCCATATTTGTATGCCTAGTGACTAGTCCTAGCATATTTCAGTCCTAATGAAAAGATGCTCTTTCTTTTATTATGAGTCTTAGTCAACACACATGTTGATGTCGAATTCTTTTCCTTACGGGTGTATATTATCTAGAGAATAGTAAGAGTATAAGTTATTAATAGTATTATCAGGGTCATAGAATCAAGTTGCTGTTTTTTTTTGTGAATGTGGGTTTGAAAGTGCAATCTGTTGTACTGATGCATTGTGTCTGATTTAGCTTTACATAGCTAATTAAGAGCCAAGAATAAGTATAAAGTTGAATTTTGAAGGTAAAAAATAAAACATGTTTATTTGACAATAAGCAATGTGCATCGAACTTCCAGTTCACAGGCAGATTCGATCTTCACTGGAATGGTAAGCCAACTAAAATGCTACTCCTGTGGGAACATTGGTAGATGATTTATGTGTGTAGGTGAGACTATAATCATTATGTGTGCCGATTCTTTAATACTTGAACCGTTATTTAATTCATGCTAGAGTAAGCAAATGCTATAAAATATTTAAAATTTAAAATGTGTTACCGAGGCATATTATGTGATTTTATTAAGACATAAATTATAAGTACATTCCTTCACGAAGAGTATTCTTCATGACTAATGTTAGCAACCATATAGTAAATAATGTTATTTAGAGATTAAAAGTACATCTAAGAAGTTAATAATGTGTTATTGGATTAAAATGTTACGTGAATTATTTAAAGTTAGGATTGTATAGTCATCTGTTCCCAGAATAAAAGTCATTCTGTAGCAGCTGTAGACCCTAGCTTATTGATAATTTAATAATATTTTATTCTATGAACAATTTATTAATATCTGACGTTTAGTATTATTTTTTTTATTATGATTAAAGAAATTGGGAAAGCTATAGGAAAACTATGTAGATAATGTAAATACGTTTTAGTTTTTTATTGTTAATAAAATGTTGTCATTTTAAAATAAAAACCTGGTCTGTGTCTCAATGTTTTGTGGATCCAATAAATTCTGGAAATCCTTATCATACACCAATACACTATTTCTTAAGTTTAATGATGATTCAGATAATTATCTTACACTATTGTAAATTATTTAGGATATTATTTTAAAAGTTTCATTACCAAATATGAAAAGAGAAAATTATTTTAACACTGCAAACTCAAATGAATAAGTGTGGAATACAAGTAAACTAATTTAGCAATATAAAATTTAAAGTTTATAGTATGCAGTAGGATTGTTATGTGATATAGAGTGTGGTGGGGAGGGGACAAAATCCCTTCTCCATCTGCTGTATTCGAATACCTTCCCAGGTAAATTTACTAGTTAAAATTTCTAATTTATTAAAGCGTTCTTGGTATTTTGCCAACAAAACCTATAATTAAAATTTAATATTAATTATTAGAAAAGATAGAAAGTGAACATTGAACCAGCTTTAGCTAAGCAAAGGTTGACTACAATTGTAATCCCTGGTAGTGTATTCACATATCACTAATAGTATCACTAATAATTCGTATCTGATTCTTAATTTTCACACCTTGTTGTTCTGAAGCCCTGAGATGAAATTATCATACAGTAGAGAAGAGTTAGCAAAGTAAAAACTAGTTGGAAAATAAAGAAGTTTATAATGAGTAATTACAAATATTTGTAAAATTGGATTATGAATGAAAGCATGGTAGAGGGATGCAAAATGAATAATGATGGGCATAGAAATAATTTAATTTTTTTTAAAATTTTAATTGTGGCTTTAAGGTTAGATGGGTGGGGAGTGTGCTGAGAGAGTTAGTCTAAAATGTGGAGTTGAGATGATATTTTCATTCTCTCCAACAAAGATAATAAATTACAAGATTATTATTTTTAATAATGATTCTATCAGCGTTTATCCGTTAAAATTTTTATTAGTTAGCCCATTCGTCAAATATTAATGTAGATAATTAAATAAATTATTAGTAGATGATAATGAAATAAATATATTTTCCATTAATGTTGCAATTTGGTGCCCTGGCAATTTGATTATATGTTATACCATCGATAGCGAGGCCATCCACACTGAAGGGTACGTGTGTGTATGTGTGCGAGGTAGAGAAAAGTGATAAGTAATCTTATAAATAAATATTAGAAAATACAGTAATTAAAATTTGTTAAAAAGAACAATATATTGTAACGATATATAAATATGTCGTTACATTAATTTAAAATAAAAACTTAAAAGTTCGCAAATAAAAGGAAAAAACTAGACGCTAAAATTAAAACATTGTTAAACGTGTATACATTCGCACAGATGTTAAACTTTAAAAATATTTTTTTTCATAAACAAAAAAAAAAAAAGTATTTGAATGTATTTTTTTTAAATAAAAAAAACACAAGATTGAAATATAAAAATATTTTAATAAAAAAATAACATAAGTTAAAATAAAAACAGGTATTAATTAATTCCTGTAATCTATAAAAGGAAATGGTTGTTTAGTAATTATCTAAAAGCTGTTTAATTAAAAAGTCAGATGGAAAGTTAGATAAGAGAAGAAAGAAATTTTAGCTTGACCAATGGAAGCACTAAGCCTTGGCTCGGACCATGGCGAAAAAACAGAGCAGTGACGTTTTGTTCAGTGAATCCTTGTGGATGATATAAAAAGAAAAAAATATTGAGTTCAAGAAGCTTTTTTCAACTTGGTTGGGGAGACGAGCGATAAAGACGCACTTTATCGTTCTCTCCCACTTATCTCTGAAATGAAATGACTGATACCATGAACCAGCAAATGCCACCTCCTGAACATTAGATCGATCTTTCAATTAAAGACTCCGTGGACATTGACACCAGGAACCGGGAGTTCTGCTACCGTAAGCTATAGGAAAGGAACAATTCTTAAAATCAATCAAGAACTTTCGCCAAGTTGAACAAATTAATAAACAAGCCGACTTATTTAAAATGGACTCTTATCTGACTTTTTGTAAGTTTTAAATCAAATTAATAATGGTTAATTTTATATCTTTCCCGATTGTTAAAAGAATCATTTCCCTTTTAATATTTTTTATGTGTAGTAATATTTTATTGTAGAAATTATTAAATGCATTACATTTAAGTTGTCTATAGACGCTTTCATGGATTCGTTTGCGGTTAATTAGATTTTGGTTTTCATATTTGATCAAAATATATAGACATTCGATAAATAATGATACCTTACAGTGAGTATCTAAAATGTATTTATTCGGATGTCTTTTAAGTTATTGGTGACAACGCAAGTATCTTATGGTGAATACTATTGGGTTACTTATAAGTTTCCCTCTGCGATTGTCGGTATCAATAATTTTGTATTTTGATCGTTTATGTTTATTTTGAAATGTTTTTGACCGTGGAATCTGTGTAATCGATCTATACCCAACATTTTTAAATAAATCTGTGCGAACGTATATAAATGTTAAAATTAAGTCGGGCGCGAATGGCTATATAGTTTTGTAAAGTTGTATTAAGGGAGAGTAATCTTAGGTTATTCATTTCGTAGTTGAATTGGTTCAATGGATTGGATATATTTGTGTAATTAGTAGATGTAGTATGAGATCCACTACAGGCAGGATTATAGATATACGCCACACACCCTCTGTTTGCCTATGGATGGGTTTATAAGTCGGCAGAAGACCGCAGTCCATTCCTATGGAGTTTTTAGTTTATTGATCTACTTGCCCACAGATGTCACATTCCTGTTGGTGGAGAGTCAATGTCTTCTCTATTTCTACTTATTGTTCAGATGTACATTCCTGACAATATAGTATTTTGTGTTGTCGTATCATGCTACATTGAATACATGAATGTATCAGATGGATTGGCGCCAGTTGATTGCGAAATTTGTTGCTTAAGGTTAAATCAGGGAAGAATATTTTCTTTTCAAATGCAGACCCATGTAGTCCATTCATACTCGACCCTCTAAATAAAATATTAAACATTATAGCAAGCTATTTTAAATGTAAAATTAAAAATTAAGATAAAAATCTAAATGTTAAACTTATTCCTCGAATTTAGAATGATTTTATATGTGCGTAAATAAATATTTTTCTGTGTTAATTTCTGGCAGTGGCTTTTATTATTTTATTCTTTTATATTTAAGATATAAAATTTATAGATTTTTATCTCTGCGTCTCCGCTGAGCTAGTGACAATGGGCTAACGATCTAAATATGTAAATAAAGTGGAATCCTAACAGCGCGTATCTGCCTACTTTATAAATTTTTCTAGGCTCAAATGCCTAGATGGCACCCTTTGGTAGTGCGGTGCGATGCGATCTCCCACTTCGTTTGGATTGTTATAATATATACACCTGGGTCTCTTTTTACGCGGACTTATTTAACATGATTTTGAAGTTACGCGATTTGTGTTTTACCGGAAGTCGACCTCCGATAATGCGCTATTACTTTAAATAATAAATTTTGCGCACTTACGTTATATTGAAAGTAATAACACATTATTGGAATTCTACTTTTATCTTAGTAATTTCAATATTTTCATTGCTTTATAATAGTAAGATTTTATGCAATAATGAAATTAAAATCATGATTTCCACATTTTATGTGTACACACTTTAAAATTTACAAGATTATAATGTAAATTTGTTCAAACATTGTGCGTGTTAATTTTGCATTTTAAATCACATTCTGTTTTTGTTTTTTAAAAAAGAACGTAATCAATTATTAATCATTTAGTGGCCACAAGTTTATTTTTAAAAGGTCAGTAATAGCAGTGGGCACAATTAAAAATTAAAATCTGATTTTTAATTGTAATTAACAATTTAAAAATTACTTACAGGCAACTTGAAATTAATGCGATGTAAAATGAAATTTGATTTTTAAACGGAATTGAAAATTAAAGGCAAAAATAAAAATTTAATTTTTAATTGTTAATTTTAATTAAATTTTTTCCAGCAGTGGTGAATAAATGTCTTTTTATTATCATAAGTCTAAGTTCATAAACAATTA
Source organism: Epiperipatus broadwayi (assembly GCA_028023455.1). Lineage (NCBI taxonomy): Eukaryota > Metazoa > Onychophora > Udeonychophora > Euonychophora > Peripatidae > Epiperipatus > Epiperipatus broadwayi. The sequence goes on along the minus strand of JAQFVV010012444.1, from coordinate 4,306,394 downwards.
ATAAAATCATCATAATTTTTAGTTGTTAATTTTAATTAAATTTTTTCCAGCAGTGGTGAATAAATGTCTTTTTATTATCATAAGTCTAAGTTCATAAACAATTAATAAAATCATCATCGTCGTCAACAGAAAACTATTAACACAACATGAGAGTGAACTTGGTGCTAGTTGTATTTCCTCTTGTGAGAATAATTGCTGAGATATTCTTGACTTCATTTAAGGAGAAGCCAAATACATCACATCACATGAGAATCTGATTTTTTACTAGTTTGCAAACGAACGTGTTTTTGGGCAAATAGCGATAATAATTAAAACGTGTGTAAAAAAAATATAAATTACTGTACTGTAAATTATACATAAAAATATATTATTTTGAATAAAATTAAATATTATAGTTAAAAAAAGTTTGTCTTGTATCAATTTTTTTCAAATTTGAAATTTTTTATTAGTCATATTTTATTTCCTTATTTTTTTTTTTTTTGCGCGAATTTTAAAGTAATTTTACATTGGTGCTTTGCTTTTACACGAATTTTGAAAAATCACAGACCATATCCCCCCTTTTTCAATGTAAGTTACGTCTATTTTTGTGCGATTTTGTTTGTGCTTGTTTTCTGAGGAACCTATCTATCACATAAAACGAGACCCAGGTGTATATAAAAAACAAAAAAACACAAGTTAAAACTTGCTAATGCTTGTATTTATGACAATAGATGGCGTTCTACCAAAAACACCATCAAGCATAGTTTTTTGTTTACATAAACATCAGAGCAAGCATTCACTATCTCTAACTTTAATTTCCACCTTCAGATCATGATTTCAAGCTATTTTCTATTGTCAGTGAAGGACAGGAATAAGAAAATAAATCTAAACACAAACTCTGAGTGTTTATGAAACAGTTTCTATTCAGCTTGCAAGCGTGAATCTTTTAGACACGTAATGTCTTCAAACTCAGCATAGCAAGCCAGATAGCTACATGGGTCTGATCTGAACTGAGATCAGACCTATGTAGTTATCTGGCTTGCTATGCTGAGTTTGAAGACATTATGTGTCTAAAAGATTCACGCTTGCAAGCTGAATAGAAACTGTTTCATAAACGCTCAGAGTTTGTGTTTAGATCGATTTTCTTATTCTTGTCCTTCACTGATGATAGCAAATAGCTTGAAATCATGATCTAAAGGTGGAAATTAAAGTTAGAGATAGTGAATGCTTGCTCTGACGTTTATGTAAACAAAAAACTACGCTTGATGGTGTTTTTGGTAGAACACAATCTATTGTCATATATATATATATATATATATAGGGATTTTAAACTTTGAATTTTTCCAGTCTACATTTTCCCTCCACTCTATTGCAAACAACTATTACACATGACCACACAAATGTGAAAAAAATAGCTGATCCACAATATTCATATTTCATGCAGAAACAGCAATCATCAGTTGGGCCAGATCATAATCTCCCACATATATATATATATATACAATCATTACTCAGCTTATATTAAGCAAGCAATTCTTAAGCTTTAATGTCCAAGTTTCACTCAATCTTTGCTCTCTTCCAACTATTCAGCGGTCTATTTCATTGGAAAACCCAATGATGGAATGTTCAAAGCTTTTATTGGATTTGAGTGATCATCATTGTTTTTTCCAATGATATAGAAGTTAAATAATTGGAATGGTGTGAGGATTGAAGCCTGTTCTTTAAAGTTTAATGAATTGCTATCTTAATATAGGCTGAGCACTGATTATATGTGTAGGAGATTATTATCTGGCCCAATTGATTTTTGTCAGTTTTGCATGGAATATTTATATTGGGGATCAACTATCTTTTTTGCATACATGTAGTCATGTATATCAATTGTTTGAGATAGAGTGGAAGATGAAAATAGACTGAAAAAATCCCAAGTTCAAATTCTTTGATTCACTTATATAAGAAACATTCAATATATTGAATGAATAAGCTAATTATATATGTGTGTGTGCACGGGTGGGTTATTGGGTAAGATTGTTTAAGATTATTTGATGCAAAATAAAATATAGTTTAAAATTATTTTGTTTAAATTTATGAAGTGACTTAAAGAAGCAAAACTTTGGCTTGCACTATTTTTTGCTATGTCACATGATTCAAACTGGAAATGTTTTGAGCAAGTCTATATTGGTCATCAAAAAAAAAAAAAAACCAGTTTCATAAAAAAATTAATTAATTAAGAAATAGCTAGCGTTTCTGTATACTTTAAACAAACTTTCTTCATAGATCTCTTTGTTTTTCAATTTATTTAATTTTTTTATAAAACTGTTTTTTTTTAATTGTCAACATGAATTTTAATGAAAAAGTTTTTGGTCAGAATCAAACAATATAGCTAGGAAATAGAGTAGACCAAAATTTCTTTTAGCCATTTGGCAAGTCTGATCAAGATCATTTAAATCCTTTTCACAGAGTTTTTCATCAAACAATCATTTTTGTCTCTAAAAATATTTTAATTAATATATGTAATATGAAATAAAAATTTTATGTAATAAAAACATCATGAGAACATATAGTAAGTTATATTGCTATACTCAACGTTATCATGATAACTCCAGTTGAATTGTTTTTTGTAATAACTGCTGTAATATAGATCTTATTACATATGATATTATTTTGAAAATAAACATTATTGATAACTAAACAATACTTACGATATTATTACATGTATAAAACACACACATATGTATAAATAATATATCTAAAATTTATGTTAAATACTTATATATGGGTTATAAAGTTTAATAATCAAGCCAATTTGATTATCGTATATACTATGAATTCTTATGGGTGTTATTATATAAATTAGATTTATAAAAAGCTTAATAAATAAACATTCACACAATTTACTACACTAAATAGAAAAAGAAAAAGTTTTTATATTGAATAACTGATATACTAATCTTTTTTTAAAGGAAAAATATCTTTTTGAATTATAATTTCACAGATGATGCTGTCTACGCACCTGCAAAAATTGTTATTTTGCATTTATAACCGATAAAATTGTTGTTACCTTTACATTATTGTATTTATTTATTACTGAAAAGAGTAAAATATCAGTTGAAAAGCAAGTTTGTTTGTTTTTTTGGATTCTTTTTCCTCATTTTGTTTTTAATTCATGTAATTATTATAATACTTTTTGTTTAAAATAACTTTTTCTTCTCATAAAGTAGAAAAGAGTTAACAATTTCTTTTGTTTGTAAATTGTATGACTTTTAATGCAGTTATCTGTATGTTTATCAACTAATACAATAGTAATAATATGTAATGATAAGTGCTGGCTAAATCATAGCATTGCCATATAATCAAATTATTGTGTGAGTTTAAAAATTGCAATTCCAGTTTTTATAAAGGTGTTAATTTGATAATTGTTACTAATAAAGATAAATATCTCTAAATAAAATCTATTTTTAGATGACGAATTATTTACCTGCATATGGTAATGCATTGATTTAACAAATACTTGGGAAACGATAATAGAGCATATATAATATCAGACAAAGAGCTGGTGACCTGGGCCAACTGATGAGGGCTGTTTCAGCATGAAATGCATCTTAGGGGTCATTTGTCTTTTATTGTATCTTTATTTAAATGAAGAATAAAAAAGAAAAAGAAAGTATAGAGATTATTAAAATAATCGATAAAATAACACATAATAAAATCAGGCAAATGTTTTCTAATGCCTTTATATTATATTAATAGAGTGTTCAATGCTCATTTCCATAAGATAAAATACAGTCTTATACATTGCAGTAGTAAAATAATTAATCAAATTGCTTCATTGCTTGAGAGTTCATAAGATGTCTGAGACTGGAAGTGCCAAAAGTGAAAACAGTCCAAGAATCAGAGTATGCCTTTCTATCACTATACTAATGCATGTGGTGATTTGAATAGTTACTTTAATGTTATGAAATACCATATCTTTTAATATTTTAAAAGGGTTAGCAGTATTTTAGAGTCAGTGCTGTATCTCATCAGTGAAATCTTTTACATAAACTATTTAACATTCATTAATACTTCATTTCTGTAATGTTGCTTGATTACTTCTGAATGTTTGCATCTATGAAGAGATTAAAAATCATTAATTGTTATACATTAAAAAATACAACATTATTGGATGATATAAGAGATGGGAAGACTCATGTGGAATTGAAAAAATGGGCAAGGAAGAGAATGGAATGGATGAATGAATTGATGTTGTGACTACTATCTGGACTTGTCTATTGGACAGAATATTATTGACTGATATATTTTTAATGTATGACAAAATAATGACTATTGAAGTCATTCTGTCTGTGTACAACATTTCATAATTGAGGAGCTATTGCTAACTTCAATAATGTTGCCAATTTCTATTTACAGTTTTGTGGAGAGTTTTTTCATTTATGTTATCGTATATTTGTATTTATATGTTGGAACATTTCCATTATTTAATATTAAGTATTAAATGTCTTTAGAAAAATTTAACTTTATTTAAATTTTCAAATACATTCAATGTTAGTAATAATGCACAGGTTAGTATACATACAATGTTTTGAGTGTTATTATTCTCCTCTCTTCTTCAGGTATTGTGTGTTTAATATAATTGAAAATTTAAATGAAGTTACATTTTTCTAATGATATTTAATATTAGATGATGGAACTAGTCCAACAGATAAATATAACTGAAATGTGATCATCACAAACCTTCAGGAAAACATGTTATCATTTATGTTTTGGAGACATGATCAGTTTTAAATTACTAATAATTAGTATAATTTTCATGGTTACTTATATTTTTAAAATAAAAGACAATGTAAAAATGTTTATAGTGAAAAATCACTACCAGTAATAATTTCCTAATGATACATGCTTAACAATGACTAGGCCTTTACATCAAATGCTATTCATAATTATACATACTTCATAAAAATATACCTTCACAATGACATATCCTTCATGGTGACATGCTCTTTAAATAATTCATCCTTTACAAATGATTTATCATTCACAATGATTCATTTTTTACAATGACATATCATTTATAATAATGCAGTTATGTCTCATCTCATGTTTTATAGTGACACATCTTTCACAAATGGCACACCCTTTACAATGACAAACCTTTCACAATGACTTAACTTTTACAAATGATTGATCTTTTACAATGGCTCAATTTTCACAATGATACATCTTTTACAATGATTCATCATTAAAAATAATGCATTCTTCACAACAACTCATCCTTTACAATTATACACTCTTTACAATGACATATTTTTCACAAGGACACATCCATTGTAATGATTCATTTTTGATCATGACATATTATTTATAATAAATCATTGATTGTATAATGATATTTTTGACAATGACTTATTCTTTGTAAGTATACATGCTTTACAATGATACATTTTAAATAATGATCTACCTTTTGTGATTATACACTTTTTATAATGGCATATCCTTCATGCTACAATCTTCTTTTGACTTCCTATTAGTATATTTGACTATTTCAGATTGATTTTAATTTTTCTCAGTCTCAGCTAACAATAATAAGCATATTTATAGTTACATGATTGTCTTATCACTCATACTTTTTTATTATCAGTTATTAATGTGAGAATATTGATTTTCATTTGACTAGCTAAAACTAAATGGTACTTACTTTATTTTCAGGTATGATAAGAAAGAAATCAATAAAAAAGTGCAGACTATAACGATTTCTGTATCTACATTAACATACAATAAGTTTATGTCAGGGCATACTGATATAATCCTTATATAGTCTGTAAACAGATTATCATTTGGAACGAATTATGAAGTATTGTAATTTATGTTAAATAAATTGAACTTATATCCAATTGTTCAGAAAGTCATGTGAAGGAGAAACATTCAAAGGAATCTTCTAATTACACATAGCAAGACCATTCCAATTAACATGTTGAGTTCATCCTCTTATTTTGGAGTGAAAACATTACTCAATCTTTTAGTTTAAATAATATATGCATAATATTTTATAAAAATGCTTTTATTTAATTTGATGAGTCATATACTAAAAAACAAAAACTAATTTGTTACTTCAACCATAGTAATGGTCATTATATATAACTTGATATAAAATCATGGATATCCATTAAATAATTATTTCAATCATTAATTTTTAAAAGAGTAAATGAATTAATTAATTTATGGATGCACCGTGCTTTTATTTCAAGTTAAATATAACAACCAAAAATGTGATTGAAGGGAGGGGGGAAATGACTTTTTCCCCCTTTTTAAATGCATTACTCACCAAATTAAATTAAAATGTTTTTTATAAAATATTTTTTATGTAAATTACTTATTTTTAAATATTTGGATATTTTTTAAGAGATTTTTTTATAGTTTTGAATTTAAATTTAAAAACTGAGAATATAAATAATGTGATCATATTTGAAGTGTGTGTTAAAAATTATTTAGAAGATATTTGACTTTATGAAAGCAGCATTTTAAAAGAAGCAAGTTTTAGATAAATAGTCAGGAGAAATTAAGATTTCATTCTACATTTCTTTTTTTTTTCTATTTCAATTAAATATAAATACTTTTTAGTAAATTAATTATGAAATTCAATGAAAGCATTTTAAAATATATAATGTTATTTAATGCACTTCAATTAAAATTTACTGAATCAATATCTTTGTGGTTTAAAATTCAACCCACTGACACTATTAGAATTCAACAAACACCTGGACACTTCTAAAATATTGCAATGCTATCTATAACTAACATCTGTACAAAATTTTTAAAAAGTCCTTTCAATAGAAATATGTTCAAAATCAGTTAAAAGATTTTACATGAATAAACAAAGAAACATCAGAATATTTAAGTTAAGGAAAAGCATTTCCAAAATGTATTTCAATAATTTAAAATATTCTTCCAAAAATATCTAGCTCATAAAGGCTGAAGTTATAAAATATGCAATAGCATATCCTAATATAATTATATTCTTAACTGATATAATTACAAAAATTGTTAATGAATAAACAGTTTTTATTTACTATGTTAAGCTGAATGCATTTGGGATATTGAGATAAATAACACATTATCATGAATAGCATGACAGTCAGTTTTCAACTTAATTTCTGTATCTCAAACTTAAAAAAAAGGATTCAACTACACTGCAATCAGATAATTAAAATTAATGTGCTAAACCAAAGTATGTAGCCTAGAAATTAATAACTACGTATGACTGATTTTTTTATGTCCCAAAAGATATTTGCTTTTAGCTCATTGCACAAGATCATATAGAAGAGGTAAATCAAATCATTATTTGAGTTAGAATTTGATGATTCACTGCTTCACTGTATTTCCATTTCTTAATTAAGCATTTTACCATGAGAGTTATATATATTAAATATGTTTATATTTAATTTAGCTAGAAGCAATGCAAATAAATGTGGAGATGATCAACTCCAACCAAAGTGCATGAAACATTCATTTTATGTTTTGAACTATCATGTAAAAACATTGACCAATTGGTCTATAGGATATAGATTTTGAAAATACATTTGTCTGATTATGATTATTAATATGCAATAAACTGATGCTATATTTGTATATACTATTGGTGATATTTCTAGAGGTAACTGAAGAACTCTTCTAGAAGTTTATATTCTGAAGGATGATTGACCAGATTTTTATATTGTTCAGTGATCAAATAAAGAATGATTCACACACTATAATTAGAAATATATTTCCAAATGTATGTATCATATGACAGGACAAGCAAAACTCAGATTAAGGCATAATGCAAAATAGTTCAATTGGAATTCTTGAAAAGATAGATCTTTTAAAAAATGACAGCCACTTATCCTGATCAAGGCATAGTCCGGTTTTCACATCTACTAAGCTTTTTTTTTAAAACTAAACTTTTGTTTATAGTTTCTGTAGTTTGTATTTTACATCTGCCCTGTTCCGCTAATCCTTTTCCATTGACAGATATTTGCAGTTTTAGATTTTAGTGCAAGTACAGTCTTATTTTTTTATAGACATATATGTAGTACACCAGATTCCATGACCCAAGGCAAGAATTTTTTGTCACATTTATAGAACATGGATATAGTAGAATCCTGTTCACTACCTTTTAAAATATTCACTTAAAAAAATTGTTTTTTCATCATTGGAGAATTGAATAAAATTTTTTGCTCACCTATGAGGTATTTTGTTAATTACCAATTTCAAATACGGACGCATATTTATATTTTTTCTTTATGCATTATACATATTTAGAGCTGTTTTGTGTATATTCATATTTAACGACTGGTGTTTAATATTCAAAAAATAGTCTTCCATTTTTTTAAAAATGAAATATTTGATCGGTTTTATTGTTCAGAAGTTAAAAAGATGTTTGAGCACTTTAAATGGCAAAGCGGCAATCCTTTGACTTTGAGCTTCGGTCGCCACTTTACCCTTTCAATAAACCACGTGAGCATTTACCTTGATAAACACAACTATATGCACATTGTTTTGCGCGTTTAGCACAGAAAAAGATTGAAGAATTAGGATACTAAACGTCCTAGATCGAAATTACCCGTAATTTAAGACGTTGAACGTTATATCATCTCTGGAGTAATTAATCGTTCGATTTCTTTTTATTATATATTTAGTAATTAATATTACATAAAAAATTATATAAAATAAAGTTCTATAAAAGAGTGCATTTACGCTGACAATGCGTGTGTGTGTATAAATATATTAATTTTATTTTACCCTTTTCTGTTTTTTTTTTCTCGGTTGTAAAATAGATAATCATTTTATAGTATCGTTAATATAAAAATATTTGAATATATATTTTTATTTTCTGTTATATTCATACATATAAAAAAACAGTGGTTATATCTATCACATAAAAGAATTATACCCGATGGTTAGCCTAAGTATCAACGCAATAATTGTTAACAGAATACTTTATTATGTTTGACTTCCTTTTCAGCGCCTTTCTAAAAAATATCTTTTGTTTTGGATATTTAAGGATAAATTTTAAAATTAAAATAAAAAGTGCAGACGTTAATGATAATAATATTAATGATAATAATATTTACTAATTATAAATCTTTTTACAATTATTTTTTATTCGATTGTTTTAATTTTAATACAACTGTTATTTCCTATAGATAACTAATAATCTAACATTTTTTTAGGTAACATACTTACCTGTTTTAAAATCTCTTTTATCAAATGCATAATTCGGTGTGATTTTCACTCAGATTTGTAAAATACAAAACCAAGTGTTAAATTGATCAATGATATAAATGATTTTTCAATAACTAATTCAAACTGACGTCAGATTGTAATTAGGTAAGGGACGCTTGCAGCTTCTAATAGGAAACAAAAATTAAAAAAACAAACAACATAACAATTTAAGTAACTCTATTACAAACACATTATTAATACTTAATCACGTGATTTTAAAAATATTTTAAAAAAGAAAATAATAAAATTATATACATATACGGTGTTGTGTTAGATTATTTCCAAAAAGACTGTAAAGTGTAATTTTTATATTCGGATTACTGTTTTGATTTGACTTTTTAATCTGCCAAATATTTAAGATTATAATCCTAGATTATATGATATATGTTGTAAAGGTACGAAGTGAATAGAATGTTGACTATTTCTGCTAATGTACTGTAAAATCGTAAATAAAATTATCTAATAATAAAAAATGTATAAATTAAAACAGTTCTCAGTGGATTCCAGTGGCCACTCTTATCTTCGACCTACTTCCTTATTATATACGTGAATCTAAAGCATTTTGATTTAAGAGCGTGAAGTTATTAATCTTGTGTTTAGATTTGTAGAGGTCCCTACTATCACACAGTACATCACTTCACATCACATAGCTTTAAGGTTATAGCCTTAATATAATGAGTATGTGCTTAACAAATTATTAATTACAACTTTAAATTATCTTAAAAGATTTCTAATTATAAGAGCTTCACACTGACTGGCTGTAAATCGAAAGATTTTGCGTACGTTAGTTTGTATAGAAACTGTGGACTTAATCAGTGAAGTAAACGACTTTAAAAGACAAGAGCGCCACTCTTATCTTCGACCTACTTTCCAATTATATAGGTGAATCTAAAGCATTTTGATTTGAGAGTTGAAGCTATTAACTACTTCACTGATTAAGTTTTGCAAATTTTTAAATTAAAAGGTTTGGCACCTTGGTGTTTCTTTTTTTATTTATATATTGAAAACTAGAAAAACAAATTAAAAATACTTTTGGGAAGTAATTATACTTAGTTTAACTTTCAGTACTAGATAACCAGTCATCACCATCTTCACAGATGGTTGGTTACTATCATTGTATATATTTGGATTTAATACAAAAAGATTGTTTGACTTATTAAGAAGGGAAAACAGATTACAATAGATGTGTATAAAGATTTGCTGGGGAAGAGTGACCAAAGATTAAAGTATTAATAGTTATGATAGATAATTAATGAGTAGTAATATTTAGTATTCTCTAGTGGGATTTAAACTTTAGCAGTTATAATCATTATCTAATAGGACAGAAGTCAACAACTAAATATTTTGATCAGATTATTAATACAAAAAAAACACAATGTATGAAATTAATCATAGTGCTGTTGGTACAAATATTTAGTAGTAAAGAAAATATGTTTAAATATTTAAAAGAAAGTTTTTTAATAGATATAAATTTTATCAGTTCTTGCTTTTGGATCTGTAACTTGGGCATTTAATAGAGAAGTACTATACAGACTTAAGAAACATGGAAGGATATGTATTGAAAATAACAAGAAGAAATTGAAAGCCAATTAAGAAGCTAAAATGGAACTGGATTGGTCATATTGTTAGAAAAGATAATATATGTTAAAATAAAATCTTGAACTAGAATTTGAAGAGATATAAAAGACCCAGACAGAGATAAAATATAAGATAGATGAATAAGATAAGGAAATTTATTGTCATGGTATGGAAAAGAATGATTATAGATCAGAAAAACTGAATTAAACCTAGATGACATTATCCTGCAGAGGATTGATAATGGTTAAAAATGATGATGAACATATAAAAATAGACTGATCTTTCATATTACACATATTTCAACTACAACATAGCTTCACCATGTATGCTAGAACATATACCAACCATATCAGAATGTGGCAAAAACTTCTTATATAAATAGAGTCATGTGATATATTTTTATTTTTAAAAATGTAAATGTATTATCACCAATCATATTTCTTCAATTGTATTACCCTTATTGCCCAATATTAAACACCCATTACACAAAACGGAAACAATTGGACTTTCATTTCAAACTTGCATAAATTAGTATTGCCACAATAGCTACATTAAATATGTAATATTAATGTCTCCACTAAAAGTATTATAATGAAGGTAATATGAGCCTTATCACAAATACAATGTAACAAAATAAATATATACAAAAAGCATATGGAGCAAACCTTTAATGAATAATTTAACTTAATGTGCTTAGCTAGCTTTTGACTAGTGTCAGTTATAGACATAGCAATAGCTGTAGTGGGGAGAATGTTTGTGCTAATTTATATTTAATTTACATGTATCATTATGATGAGTGGATAGATCATTTTTGGAAAAAGGAACAGGATTTCTTTCCATTAATGTTGTATTTGTCTTTAGAGATGCACCATGCTTTTTTTAATTTTTAATTTGGCATTGTTGCACTCAGTGCAAACAATATTGACAGTGGAGGGAACAAAGGTGTGACCAGTTGTGGAGAAATGTAAAAAAAATTGAACAAATACCAGAATTGTTTTTAGCTTTGTTATAGAGATAAGTGTGATGTACAATGCAAGTAGAGAGATTAGACTGAGATTCACTATAGTATATGGAGGAGCAGAGGGGATTATGGCATTTAATTTTGTACACAATCTGGGAATGGAGATCAGCTGGCAAGCTATTCTTTTAGTTGTTAAGTAAGCATTATAGTGGAGGGGAAATGTGTAGAGTTATTTTATGGGTGGCAATGATAATTTTAGTGATGTGGTGGATTATGCTACATATATAGAAAAGGAAAATCCAAGGTTTCAAGTTAGTGGCAGAGGGAAGGTGGTGTTATATTTCTTGGTAAAAGTTTCTAATTGTTTGTAGGAGAGCTGGATCCTTATATCCTCATGCTGCACAATTATGATCTGTAAATGAGCTAATTTTAATGTTTTCCAATGAAGATTTAGATTTTAATATCTCTTCTTTCTATTACTGTAACATCATCTATTTTAAAATAATAATCAGCAATTAATTTTACACCAAATATATTTTTACTATAACTTACCCTCATTCGGTGTCTTACTCAAACTGGAACTAATTCATTTTTATTTTATATTTTTGCATATATATTAATAGTTTTATTGTAAAACTAATAAATATAGAATGTAATAGTATTCTTCCTTTACCGTCATTCAGTATTATATCTCTGAGTGATTTCTACATTTCAGAAAATACATATGCTTATAAAATTACCTTCTGGTAAAAACTAATAAGACTATGTTAACTCATAAGTAATTATTATTTCATATATTATAACTAATACAAACAATTGTTATCATTAATTTTAAAAAATATATATTCATTCAAACTGTATACAACTTAAACTATATATAAACCTGAAGACATATAAAAATCATAATAAAAGTCAGTGTGATTTGTTACTCTCCCTAAACTTACTTTAGTACATCTAGATGCAACATTCTCTGTTGTTCAGCATCATGAAGTTGCAAGTCCATGTTCACACACATGACTTTCACAAGCAAGTGTTCCTTGTTTGCATAATTCTAGACTATGTTCTCTATTGACAATTTATTAAAATTCCTTTGTATCTAATTGGTTGATAAATTTAGATCATGCCTGAAATTATTTACTATTTTTATTTATTTATAAGTGCATCTGACATAAATAGAATCTACTTTTAATTATTAGTTTTAGTTAGATTATGTGAAAAGTAAACATATCTCTTTTGAGATTTTGCAGAATATCATTAAAATTGTTGTATCTGGTTCTAAAATTAATCTTGCTGTAAATCCAAATTCTTTTTATTTACTGTTTGGTAAGTTTTATTTCACTTATTTTTCACTAAATTTTATAACTCTATATGTGTATATATTTTAACATACATGCATGTACATAACACACTTCCTTGTACTTCAGAGATTTAGATTTTCTCTGAAATCAGGATGAAGTCACAAAGATTTTTTTATGTATATATATATCCTGGTCTGAAGGTGGATTTACATATTCTCTTCTAGTAATCTATCTTCTGGCACACATATTTGATTTGCCATATTAGGCTGGATCAGCTTGAGTTCTTATAGGTTTCCCAGTTTGACAATGTGGGTCAGAGTCAGTTTTTTTAATTTTATCAGTATTAAGTCTACCTTCTTTTTTTTTTTTGCAATTGATTAATGGGTTTGTGGAATTTGCCTTCATTTGTATAAACCACATGTTTCAAAGATGTTGCTCGACTACTGCTTGCATCCAAAATTTATTTAGACTATTTTTGGACCACCCTCTTTCACTTGGTGCAAACTCTTTACTATATATAATCCTCACTAAGAATTATCTTTGATAATTGATACTCAACTTGTGGCCCAAATATAATTCTGTGGGTGATTTTTTTTCTAATTAAAAGCTGGAATAAAGTACTGATAAATAAGTATGTTATAAATTGGTTCTTGTATTTTCATTTTTTCAATTTGTTTATTGATAATTTTAAAATTTTAAACAGCTATTTTATCCAATCCATTCAACTGAAGGTGATATAAAGGCATGAGTATGTATTTATTTCTTATTCTTTTTATATATTCATTGAATTTGTTTGATATGAATTCAGTTGTTATCAGAAATTTTTGGAAGTTCATAATGAAAAAAAAATTTGTGTAATTTTTTATTGTCTCATCGGAATTAGTGTTTCTAATTAATTTGTATGCAGCCCACTTTGAATATGAATCAACAACTATGAAAAAATAAATGTTCATCAAATGGGCCAGAGTGATTGATGTGAATACATTTCCACAGTCTTAATGCTTTTGGCCACTTCTCAACCTTTTTAAATGGCAGTTTACCACATGATTAACAATTACTGTAACTTTTAATAAAATTCTTGATATTACAATGAATGTTCAGCTATTATATGTAGCTATAGGCTAAGCTTTTACTTTAACTATGCCTGGGTATCCTTCATGCAATAATATCAAAATTGAATCACTATGTTTAACTGGTATTAATATGCAACTGTCTATCAAAACTAAACCTTTGCAAACTCATAATTCATCAAGCACATTTTGTAATTCTTTATGGAAAATTTTGGGCTTATAGGCCAACTTGTTTAGATTTGGCTTAGAATTTTCTGGTAACTATTATCTTCTTCTGTCCAGACAGATAATATTTTGCTATTAGGAACCTGAAACTTAAGCACATCTAAATAATTCAGTTCAGTTCCTTTTTCATTGTTCTCTGTCTCATCTGCGATATGGAATTGCACATCAGAATGGTCAGTTTGCTTTTTCTTTTTATATTATAATGCATAGTCATAGCCAATAGGATATTTAATCATCTCAGCATGAGAGAACTAACATGCTCATGAACTTGATTGTTTGCTAAAATATACAGTAAATGTTTGTGATCAGTTACAATTATAAATCTGTGTCCAAATATATATGGAGAAATTTACAGACTCCAAATAATATGCCAAGAGTGTCCTTGTCAAGATGACTTTATTTTTTCAGTTTTAGATGAGATTCATAAAACATAGGCAATAGGTTATTCACTTGCATGGGTTGAGTAACATATTACTGCACCTATTACAAATTCAGACGCATCTGTTATAAGAATAACTTCTATATTACTATTACAACGAACAAGAATTTATTTGAAGCCAATAGCAATTTGATACACAAAAATATGTGCTCTTGTTCTGGTTCCAAGTTCTATTTCTAGTTCTTTCTTAGTAAATCATATAAGGGTCTGACTACATGATCTTCAAAAAGCTTGTAATTGCTTTACATTATTATTCTTTAGGCCTTCACCTGCAGCTTTTAGGGTTCTTAAGAGATGGAGACATCCCCTTATTTGAAATTATGAGCCCTAAAAATTTTATTTTGCTCTCTTTCTAGATACAATTTTAGATTTCAACTTTGCTCCAAATTCATCAAAAATTTTGCATACATTATATAGATGAATTCTCAGTTTATTTCTCATCATTTGTGATAAATACAAAATTGTCAAAAAAAATGGTATAACACTCTCATATTCAAATAGGCAAAACACTCCATACAGCAGTGCCACTCAGTTATAAAAAAGCATAAAAATGATGTTCATGTGATGTTTAGTGGTTTAATACTTTCATATTCATTAAGAAGAGTCTCAATTTTTGATTGGAAAATACTAAGTGCAGAAGTTATCCCAAATAGAAGTCATTTGCACTTAAATAATCCTATGAAAGTGGTCACTGGTATCTGGTAGAAATTTACATTTAAGTTCAATTTTGTGAAAAATTAGGTTTCTGCAATGAAGCAAGGGACAGGGATGTCACAACTGAATTTGATCATTGGGTTTAGCAATGATTATTAAAGTTCATTAGATTTCTCTATAGATACTACAAGGCTGTTTTACCAATTCATTAATAATTGCTTTCTCAATTCTTTCTTTATGAATAAACAAGACCTTACATCGTTTGCATATTATAGATATCTCATGAAATAATTCTAGTAATAAAGAGTAGTTTTTATTTATTCTAGTTCCCCATTAAACAGTTTAGGAATTTTTTTTCTCATACATTTTTTGATTTCAATCTTTTTAACAAATGTAAATTTAATGCCCAATTATTTAAATTAGTTACTATCAATTAATGGCTTTATTTGAAGCATAAATGACACATAGAGGTACATGGAAACTTTTATCACTCATTCTACTAACTGGAGCTTTCACTACTCCTTTAATTTTAAATGCATTTCCATTTACAACTAAGGTTCAGTTTTTTTATTAGCAGCCACTTTTTAAATTTTGGAAATTGCAGAAGTCCAATCACACATTGAAATCAAAAATATGCCACTTTCATTATTCACCAGCAAAAATGTGGGCTTGCTACACAATTTTAACTATATTATGATTTTATAACATTCAGTAGTTGATGTATTTTTATATTACTAACTTATTGTCTTTTTTATTTAATACACCTAGCTTCTGCTATTTTTACCAGGTTTACCCATTTTTTTTATTATACATCATTTTGATGTGACTTTTTTTGTTACAGAGTTTATGAAATTCATCTCTGCAAAAACAACTGCTAATTTTATAGCTGGCTTTTCCACAATAAAAACAAATAAAAAGAGGATTATTATTACTATTTATTATTTTATTGTACATTTTCAAATACCTTTCTTTCAGGTTTAAGCATTTTATAAATCTCAGTTTGCACAATTGTTTTTAACTCTATGAATTCTCCTGATTGCTCAAATACCAATTCACAAGATCTACCCCATTTATAGCTTTATGGCTCACTATCAGCTAACAACTGTTGCCTTAAATTGTCACTGCTGATTCTCCATTGAATTTTCCTAGGAGTACTTCATCAAGAAATGAGCCATAGATAAAAAAATTTGCAAGATCATAAAAAACAATGTTGTAGCCTAGTCTTTTCATATCTGCCAGACAGTGAGTGGTTCCTGAAATGAATCCTAGTAATGTGTCCACAGAGACATAGACTAAAATAATTTGACAATTATTTTTTTATTGGATCAAAAAGATAATCCTCAGGAATTTCAGGTTTAAAGAGCCTATTAGCAACTTCTATAATTCCTTTGCCTATAAAACATAGCAGTGATGCTAGTTTAAATTTATCTTCAGTTTTATTAATAAAGAGATATTTTTCTATGTGTTAAACATAGAGTGTCCAATTACTTGTGTCAAGTCAAACTCACCAATTAACAATTTAATGATAACAGTCTATACTTAAATACTACTAATCTGATGGTTACCACCATTATCTTGTTGAAAAGTTTGAATTTAAACTGCCTCAATTGTTATGTCTCTGAGTGATCTCTATATTTTGGAGCACACATATTTTTAGAAAATTATCCCTTGTAAAAGCTAATAAGACTATAGCTATGTATGATTTTTATTTAATGCATAATATATAACTAATACAAGCAATTCTTGTTAAATTTACAAAATACATATATATTCAAACTATATACAAACTCAAAGATACACAAAATCATAATAAACATCAGTGCAACTTCATTAATTTCTAGAATTCCTTTGGACAATGGAGGCAAATCACTCTATGATAGAAGCACCTTAAGGTAGCACATGATAACATCCAGCACTATGATGTTGCAAGCCCATGTTCACAGATGTATCTTCCATATATAAAATCTTTTAGTTGCACAATTCTAGGTCATGTACTTTATTGATAAAGTATTAAAATTTCTCTTTATCTTTTTAAAAAGCTGATTATTTCAGAATCTGTTGACATTATTTAATATTATTTTTTATCTGCAGATGCATCTAGCATAAGTTAAATCTTCTACTTTTAATTATTATTAATTAATTAATTTTAGTTAAGAGTTTTGTCGGAATTCAACACATTGAGACTTTATAACATGCCATCCCCTTGCATCAGCTGATTCATTGAAATTTTGTTTTCTTTTTTCAATTGCACAAAAACTATACACATTATGTCAACAGAAATCCCAACATTTGTTGTTGCCTAATTCCATCTTTAAAATGATGTATCACAATTTGAAATCGAATAAAATTTGAATTTTTTATTAATATTTTTATTAATAGGTGCATTCATTTTTTTTATTTTCTGGTCAGTTTACTAGTTTATATGAAGATGATAAAGGCAGAAAATCTTTATCAGCCTTATAAGCTAATAAAATGGAATAAAAAATATGCTGATAATTCACATTTCAAGGCCTTCAATGTGATATAAATGTAATTGTGAAATATCGGTCATAAGCTATTAATTTTAATTTTTTAATTATTTGAATATTTAAAATTTTTTTAATTATTTGAGAAGTGGTATATTAATTTGTTTGCATTTGTATTGGAGAGTGTGTAATATATAAATTATATAAAATTAAATCATTTATGCTCTTTATTATACAGTATATAAATTTGTATTCAAATATAACAAAAGTGATTTTTGTACAGTGTAATTTTGGGTCTCAGATCCAAGTTTGAGGCAACCTTATTTTATAGACATAATGATTCTCAAAAGATTTAATAATTTATTAATGTGTTTATATTCATATCTGTCTTTGCACTAGCATGTTTGTGTTTGTATAACAAGTAATGGTTTATATAGTGAGAGCAGTGCAATGTAAATTTTAAGACTGATTATCAAATATATAGAAAGATTGCAGTTTATAAAGCAATTACAAAATTTACTGGGCATAGTACCATGTGAAAATATAAACACTTAAAAACAATAAAGAGAAATTTCAAGTGGTGTGTGTGTAGTGGTAGCCACAATGGTTATGCATATACCACATGGAATTGTATGCAGGCAAAGAATCAAATTCTGATTCTTGCCTATGCCTTGATACTCATGCTGTGGAGTCAGTAGTTTTGCCACATCTTGCATCACATTATTTTCAAGTCTATAGCTAGCAAATGAGCTATATGCAAATAAATTATATCTCTGTGGGACAATAAATATAACAAGATAGCATCACTGGTGTGCATAAAGAATATAAACATCACTGATGTACACAAAAAATATAAAATGAAGAGATGAAACTCATTTTATCAGTGATACAGACAGTAGCCTACAATTTCTAGTTTTAGATAGACAAGAAGCTAATTGCTATGATGACAAATGCATATCCATCTTCTGGAAATGATTTTTTGTATTTTTTATTAGGATGAATCTTTTTCTTATAGATGCCTTTGAGATTTGTTAACTTTTGGGGTACAAGATAAAAATGAAGAATTCTTATGTGAATAGTTTTGAATATTTTGAAGGTATCGATTGTCTCAGGTAAGAAGTATTATATATGGTTTGAAAGATACTTTTGTAAGGAATACAAAGAAATTATCAATGAAGATGTAATTTAGACATTGTTAATGATAAATTAAAAATTATGAACAAACAATAAAGTAATAATTATGTTGGATATTGACAATTTCTTTTTTTTCTTATTTTTTAATAGCAATCCCTATTTATCTTAGCCTCATTGTTTTTCTTAGTTTTTCTACTTTCTATCAATGTAAAATGTTTTGCTCTAATCGTATTAAAACTAAAGTTATTGTGAAAATTGTATCTCAGGTCAGTTTTTTTTAAAAAATGCAATATGGAGCCTGGAAAATTTAATTAAATTTGTTTTATTTGATTCTTAATTAGTCTTTTTTGTATATCTGAAATTTTTTTTATTTACTGAATTGATAGGTCTTATTTTACTTATTTTATGTTTTAAAGGTGCTTTGTTCATTGCTTGAACAGAAAAACATTGATTACACTTGTTTACTTTTTTACAACATTAATTGAATCAAATATTAATTGAATCACAAACAATAGATACAACAAATTAATTAAAATATATATCATATATTGTTAATGAGGCAAGTGTGTCATACTATAGCTTTGAGAATTGAGAGAGTCATGACCAAGTTTCTATATATACCTTATATTCAGAAATCTTTCTATCCCTTTCTCTTATTATTTTTAGCTTATTTCTAAAAGCATTTAGAGGTTTTCCTGGACTGTTTTCATACACATATATGCATCTTGTACATCATATAGCATAGAAAAGAAAGATTTTGGCAGGTACATTTGAAAGAAGACCTTTACCAAACTCCCTAAACATATATCCAATATTTATTTTTTTATTCTTAAATATGACTGGTATTTTCATCCTGATCTGATCAAAGCTGGGACATGAGAAAAAAATGTGAGATTGGGTTTCGGACTCTCATCTACATAGACTACATCAATCTTCTATTGATTGGATCTGGTCATTTTACTTATTTTTTTACTAAATATTATATAGCTATTTTTCTGACTTTATGTGTGTATGTATTTTAACATGCAGTGATTAGACTTATAGCACACTTTATAAGGCTAGGTTGTAACTGAAACTTATTTGGCAATAAAAGTAAATTATCATGATTATTTTTTTAGATTATTGGTTTTTTAAATAGGAAATTATTTTTCAACAGGCTTGGCTTTTTTTCAGTGCACTCCACTAATCATTAAGCATTGGTTAAAAACAGGTATCTAGCTATTGTTAGGTAACAGGTAAAACAACCATGGAAAATCTTTTAATTCCTCGCCACAAAATATCACATTCTTCACCATTTCTTGGAGGGGCTATTTTGGATGATCTATAAAGCTGCATAATTCTGAATTATATGACTCTATTGATCACCTAGAACCCATAAATATTATTGAGAATATTTGTCATGAAATTTCTATAAATAAATCTACAGTAAAATTTATTATGAATTCTAAAATAGTGGCTACTTTATTGATAAATACTACAAAATGAACAAAGATGGTCCACAGGTTTCCTGTGGTTGTGCAATTATATATATTTTGTGTTATCTAATTATAAAGCATTCATTTTATTTATTAATATCTTTAAAAATCATTAAAATATATTTTTAATATTTTGATATTTTCTTTTTTGTTTCTGAAAATATTATTGAAAATGTTTTAAATTATTTTTTCATATTTAACCTAGAAAGAGAATATTGCTAATGCTACATAAAATGGATAATTTTAATCATTTCTACATTCTTGTCATGCCTAGATTTTTGCAGTGGTATAATGGTAGACTTTGGAGCAGAAGATTTCAAATCAATTCCAGTTATGGATCTCGTGATATTCTTATTTCTTAAGAATAATTATTTTAATTTTTTCCTATGAGACTTGGTGCAGCAATAGAATGTTAGATTCTAGAGTATAAGGTCCTCATATTGATTCTTATTTGGAATTTCCTGTTTCCAAATTTCTTACGAACTCTATGCCATTTGATTAATTTAATATAATGAAAATCTGTGCAGTCATCAAAGTGACAAAAGACAAAATATTGAATTGTTTCCTTGATAATTCATAAAATATAAAATATGGTAAAAGAAAATACAAAACAAATTCTATGTATTTTAAATAAATTTAATAATAATTCTTATAAAACTAATAAAAATAAGAATAACAAAGATTAGATGGTCATGTGACTTGTAAATAATATTTAAACTTATATCAAATATTTGATGATATATCTACTTATTTCAATTAATGAGGCCATGAACAATTTTACAGCTTAACAATATTAATATTAAGAATAAAAACTTATTCATGGAACAAACAAGTCTGAATACATTACTAAGATAATTCACAAACTAGATTTGCAAAGAATCATTTAAACGATATACAAATATCACTCACCTTTTTATTCTTTATCTTGTAGAATTCTGAATACCTTCTTGAATTTAAAAATAAAACAGAAATAATTTGCATAATATCTTCAGTTTAAACACATTAAGTATAAAACACATTAAATATAAAACGATATTTATTGTTTGAAAAAAAAATATCAAGGAATATAATAAAACTGAGAAAATATAATCATTATCTCAAAAATGATTAGAAAAACAAAAATGCTTATTTTGACAGGAGTTAATAAATTTTAAATTTTCGGAATTAAATTTTAAATTCACATTTTACATTATTCTTCAAATTCTTAAATAAATGTAGAACATGGCTTACCTGAGATAATTCTTACTCTAAAATGTTACTTCTTGAATATTTTGACATGTTTCATTTTTACCAAGTCTCATCATCTTATTATGCTTACAGACCTCTGATAGAAATATATTTTTCCCAAGAAATAAAATAAAATTAATTTTTAACAACAATTGTTGTATATCAAATATTATGCAAAAAAAATGGTAAATTGTAATTTATCAAAATATATTTTCTAACATGAAAGAGCAAAGAGAAAAAATGGCAGAATAAAAGTCTAAAAATATTTTTCAGAATGTAAATATATTCCACTTCTACACATAGTAATATGTAAGCAGTAAAAAAAACATTTTTGATTTAGTGCAATATAAAATATTAATGAAAATAATCACAATACTAATGCTCTTCATTATCTTTCACCTTATAGAAATGTATATACTCTTATTCTTTTACTTTATTTTCTTTGCACTTTTTCATATATTCATATATATTGCTTGTAATAACCAATGAAGACTGTTGGACAGTTGAAACTGTCAGGAAAATAAAAAAGTTTTATTAAAAAAAAATTTTTGCATTAAAGTGTATATGAGAGAAATTATTATAAGCAATATATATGATTATAGAAATGTGTTAAGCTTACAAGATAGATGGCATTATTTTTAAAAAAAAATAGAATCAGTTGTTATAATAACAAATATGATAATAGGCATTATTTAAAAAATATATAATATTGTATAAAAAGGTAGAAAAAATAATAACCATAGATTTCAAAAAAGGAAAAATATAATTGCTTATGTATAGACTATAATAATGTAAGATGCAGTTGTCCACAAAATAAGCAGATATGAGATATTATTTTCAATATCAGTTATGATAATAAAATAAATTTAATTTTTTTAAAAATAAACATCACTAATAAAAGTATATAATATTTATATTAAAAAATAAAAAATTGCAAAAAATGTAAAAATAACTTGGTTATGCATAGACTAAATACACTGCACACAAAACAGATCATTATTATACAGTATTATAAATTATTTATATAACTTTATATAAAAAAAAGATTGTATATTCTCACAGCTTGTAGAATTTTTTTCCCCTGGAGTTTTCTTAAAATTAGTTGATTCAAGTCCTTTGTAAACACACCAACACATCAGATATGTTAGTTTTATTGACAATAAAAACTAAATTCATAGTCATTATTTTCCATAAAATAAAAATGATAGGAAAAATAAAAAAATAAAGTCTCTTTTCAGAAAAACTTTCATAAGAAATACAATTTTTATCGTAGAAAAAGAAATTACACCAATAGAAAGATAATTAATTATCATGAATTTTGATACAAACAACATGTGTAGTCCATACTATTTGCATTCTATGATGATTTAAAGTCTATAATTGATCAAAATTTAAAAAAGCAACATTAAATGTCATGCATTTTGTTCTAGTTATCTGACAAAATAGACTGGCATTGACTGAACAAAAAGATAGATGTTAACTGCAAGTACATTTAAATAATTCTTAGAAAATCTATCTTGTGAATTATCTTAATGTATTCAGACTTATTTTTTTAAGAATAGAATTGATAAGATATATTTTTTATTTTATGAATTAATTAATAATTTCAAAAATGATATACTCACAACATAAAAGAATCATTGTTATTTACCAAATTACACATGAATACAAAAAATATATACATAACTGAGTCAAAATGTTCTTTTGAAAAAGATTAAATGAACTCCAGACACTATAATCTACAAAAATCGTAACAGATAATTGTCTAATTCATTTCACTTTTCTTGAACCATGAAATATTCTATAATTTTAAATTCATTTTCCATTTAGATCACATAAGAATTTTATATGAAAAAAATTACTATAAAAAAAACTTCAAAAAGAAATTTTTTAAAATCAGTTTTAAAATTCTATAATAAATAGACAATATGCTAATAATAAAATACATAATTCCTGAAAAATCATGTGACCTCTGCTCTTTCCCACATAAGTTCATAGTGTTTTCAATCTACACAACAAAAATATTTTTATGTAAATCGTATGTTATTATTATTTATTTGTATTATTATTATAATTTAAAAGAATTGCCTATAGTATACTTTTAATGGATAACATTAATTTATATATATTTAAGTCCCCATGTTAAAGGTAAAAATTGTACAGTCAAAGATGTAAATACTATTTTCAAGTCCATTTAACCAGGGCTGATGCATGGATAAGAGGAACCTTTATGCAAGTTAAATTTCAGCAGCTCCAGTCCTGTAAAATAGAAATTTTTTAATTAAAACAAAATTAATTCTAAACAATTTTGATTAACAAAAGCACAGAAATATAAAAAAAAATTATAACTATTTACCATTATATTTACATATTAAGTTCTGACTTTAGCAGTCACAAAATAATTTGTAAGGATTTTCCATCTGATAAATAAAGGTTGAGTTTTAGTTAGGTCGATTCTAGCCAGCACATTAATTAGTTTGTTAAAAATAATTATTATTGGTTGCTCTTAGTTTCAGTCAGAATCTATTATGCATAAACTCGTTTATATTTTTTAGTAAAGTTAGCTTCTCAAGTATTCCTTCAAGAATAAAGTATTTACACTATTCCATGATTTACTTTTTATTTATGCTTGATATTTCAGTACAATAATAATATACATTATTATATACATGTTATACAATTCAATATCTAGGAGTTAAGGATTTACTTTACATTTACTTAAGGGTAAAAATGCATGTAATAATATATTTTTAACAAATTGTTTTTTACTAATTTTTTAGCTAGGTAATAAGTCCCATGATAGTTCAAACCCAAGAAAAAGCAGATTAGTAAAATGTAAAAAAATATATACTGTTTTTTTTAAATGTCAGTTTTAATTTTTTTTACTATTAAGACAGCATTAGAATTATTCCTGTAACCCAAATTTCAAAAACCAGTATGCTATCATTACATTCTACTGACACATTACACTGGTATTTATAAAATATGACTGATAAACATAATCACATACTGTATGAATGTTGTCCAATATTATGCAGAATTACCATAATTATTACAAATCATTTTTTTAGAATAACTTTATTTTTAAAAAATTATTAAGAGTAATATGTCATTTTTTTATATAAATTAAAAGTGTTTCAAAAATGTAAACATTTTTCTTTATATATAGATTTTATTTAATTATCACAGTGATATGATGCTGATCTGTTTGATTTAGCACAATAGTAGAGTATATATGTAGCATATTTTCAGTAATTGTTACAAGACTGAATAAAAGCAAAATCCGCTTATATTGAAATAAAATTATTTACAATCAAGCAAATTTTTAACAATGAAATGATTCAAAAATCTAAATATTTTCATTTACATATAAATTTTATTAATTATCATGGTGTCATCGTACTCCCATTAATGAAGCACCTTTGTCATAACCTGCACGCCCACACATAACAACCCCAAGTATAACATTAAAATTATAGCATTGGTATTTACATTAAATATGATCTAATTTTATCTGAATAGTAAGAATAGTAGTATATCTCTAAAAACATTTGTTAAGTAGTGTACAATGCTTCTAACTATGCACAACCACATACATCAATGAAATAAAAATAGTTTTTAAGAACGTCTAGGGATATTTAGAAGTTTGACCTTTATAGCGGCAAAAACAGTCTTTATGTACTTTTTATGAACAACAAAAATAAAATAAAGAAATTAAAAACTTGATTTTATTTACGTTTTACCTTAATACCATAAGCGTAAAATTTCTAAATCAATTTTTAAAGGTAAAAAATATTGGCGTATTTATTATTTTGTAAAATGCATTTTGAATAAATTATTCGACATTCGTCTCCTGAAATAATTTTCATGGTTAAAGTATTGATTAAAGCGATTTTATTTTATTATGTCAAATGATTTTTTTTTTTTTAAATAAAAATGAATTTTATTTTTTATTACTATTTTAAATATGAAATACAAATTGAAGGTCGCAGTAAACAAGTACCAGGTGTCATTTCTTAAGCTACTTCAAATAAATAAAACAAGGAAGTGAAGTTTTAGGGATTTTGATTTATAAGAATATAGTTCGGGAGACCTATAAAGGGGAGTGGGGTTTTAAGTGGCAGTGTTATCTGAAAAAAGAAGAATGAACTGGATTTAAGAAATAATTAAAGGGTAACTGATTTAGATACAAATGTAAATGTGGAATAGGGAATGGGTCTGTAAAATTAATGGTAAGCAAGTTATTTATAAATGTAATGAAGAAGAAAGAATCAAAAGAATTTATAAAAGAGTAGTTAGGAAAGAAGAAATTGTTAAAATTGGGTATTTGAATATGCAAGGTGGTAGAAGACCAGAAAAGTGGCTGGAATTAAACAAAGCAATTAACACTGAAGAGCTTGAGGTATTGGCAATAGTGGAAATACATCTAAGAAAAGAAGAACCTATTCTGGAAGACTTGGCATGGCAGGGTATAAATAGAAAAAAAAAAGGGGGGTGGTGGTATAGGAGTTATGTAAAAAAATAT
Organism: Epiperipatus broadwayi; assembly: GCA_028023455.1. Classification (NCBI taxonomy): domain Eukaryota; kingdom Metazoa; phylum Onychophora; class Udeonychophora; order Euonychophora; family Peripatidae; genus Epiperipatus; species Epiperipatus broadwayi. Next base: position 4,280,106 of record JAQFVV010012444.1, on the reverse strand, counting down.
TTAAATACTGTTAAATGTCAAGAACATTTGTAGTTTGAGGTAAGCTTAGGAAGCCAAAAATGGATGGTGTCTATAGTGCATATAGCTACTGGAAATAGTCAAACTATAATGGAGTGGAACAGTAGCATATATAGATGCCTAGTTAAGGATATATGGAGTTTCAAAGAAAAGGGGAAGATAATAATGGTTATAGGGGATATGAGTGGGTATATTGAGGAGATTGATGATATAGATAACAAGAATGGACAGCTTTTGAAAATTTTTTGTCAGAGAGTGAATTTGAGCATTGGAAATTTATCAAATATTTATGTGGGACAATACACCATGGTATAGAAGTAATATATTCCACGCAATAGATTATGTATTAGTAGAGAAAGAGGGAATGAATAAAGTACAGAAAAGAGAGTTTGTAATAGTGATCATAACTTCTTTGTAATAAAAATGGTTAATAATGTGATGAAAAATAGTAATAAAACTAGAAAGGATAGTGAAAAATGTGGATAGAGAGTGAATGATAAGAATAAATTAGAAGAGTATAAAATTAAAGTTGAAGAAACCATGGAAAAGTTGATTGGGGTGAATATAAAGACTGGTGTAGTGAAATAGAAAAAGAGGCAAATATGGTTTTAGGTGAGAATATTCAGAAGAATAAAAGCAATAGGAAAGTGGGAGTTAATAAAAGTATAAAGAGAGGGGGGAAAGCATGCAGAAAATATAAGTGTGCTATTAAGAGCAAAGAAAGTGAAAAAGATGTTAATGCTAAATGGGAAAAGTACTTAGAAAAAAAAGAAGTTGGTTGAAATAGATAATTATATAGAGTGAATAAAATTGAATAGTAAATTGTCGGAGGATATTAATTTTAGAAATACATTAAAAGGAATGCAGGGGAGAGAGAGATAGTATTACTAGATGGTGAGAGAATAGAGTGTAGCTCTAGAGAAGACTTAGAAATAATCTTAAATGAGTATGTGATGGATATAGAAAAGATATTAAATGTGAAGGACAGAGTGATAGCAAACATGAAAGCATATAGTATTGGGAATATTAGGTTTACAGAAAGTAAATTGAATAAAGCAGATAAAAAATTGAAAAATGAAAAGGCACAAGGCTTGAATGGATGGGCAGCAGAGATGGTAATGAATTTAGGGCATAGGGCAAAATTAAAATTATTATCATGTTTTAATAAGATGGCACAGATGAGTGTTTTTCTTGGTAGTTGGAGTAATACAAGAATAAAGCTACTATTTATGGGAAAGGGTAATGATCATAGAAAGTTAAACAATTATAGACCAATAGCAATAACATCAGTGCTATACAAAGTTTTCTCATATATGGTGGCTGGAAAGGTTGCAAAATGGATAGAAGAAAATAATATAGTGGGAGAAATGCAAGGAGGTTTTCAATCAGATAGGCGTATAGGAGATAGTTTATTTGTAATTACACAGCCTATGGATATGAGTATGAATACAGGTAGAAGTTACAAATGGTTTTATAGACATAGAGAAGATGTATGATAGAGTAAATAGAACTAGATTATGGGTAAGTTTAGTCAATTTGGGAATGGACGGAGCTTTGGTGGACATTATTAAGAAATTATATGAAAATAATTACTATATGTATCAATTAGAGAATATAGAATTAGTTTAAGTTAAAAATAGTGTAGGACTAAAGCAAGGATGCCCTATGTTACCTATTTTGTTTTTGTTGTATTTGAAAGAAATGGAGAGAGCAATAGAAAGACTAAGAAGAGGAGTAGAGATACTATTAATAGGTGGCAAGGAAGTATATACATTGTTGGGTCTTTTATTTACAGATGATGTCTTTTTGTGTGCAGAAAAAAGGAAAGATATGAAAGTTATACTAAGGACATGCACAAAGGTGGGTGAAGATATGGGAATTAAATTTAGTGAAGAAAAATTAAAGATAATGATGATTATTATTGGGGAAAGAGAAGATAGAGAATATGTATTGAGGGATATAAAGTTAAGTGTGGTGAATAGATATAACTATTTGGGAATCATCATACGTAATCAGAGAAATTGCTTGGATGAATGGAAGAAAAAATTTCTTAAATGAAGCAAAGAAAATAAAGGGATTGATAAAGAAATTAACAATGCTCCCATATAATAAGTATAATATAACTAGAATTGTATGGAAAGGAGTGGCTGGAGCAGAATTAACATATGATGATGATACATTATGTGTTAGTAAAGATGTATTAGATTACTTAGAAAAAATACCAAGAGAAGTAGGAAGATATGCATTAGATGTGTGGATGGCAAAGGAGGCAAATCAAGGAGAAATGGGATGGTCAAGATGCAAAAAGCAAAATGGAAATGATTACAGTTTATGAATAATAAAAGAATAGCCAAAATAGTATTTAATTGAGTTATGAATAAAGGACAGGCAACAAGATGAGTGAGAAAGGTAATGTGATAAACAGATTTGGATAAAAAATTTGTTAATATACTTATACAAAAGGTGGGATGATTGTGTTAAGAGAAATGTTGAGTATTACAATGTTAATGAATGGGATAGAAGAATAGATGCATTAATAAATAATAGGGAATTGGAGAGATAGAGAACTAGAATGGAGAGTAAAAAGTGTTTAAATATATATAGAGAAATAAACAGAATATTGGGCGTGAGTTAATTTATGATAATAGCAAGGAAAGTACTTTACTGTTTAAGGTTTGAACATGATCTTTAGCAATATACACATAAATGAAAAAATATGGATGATTTAGTCTAAAAGTTGTGTAAGAAAGGCATAGAAAATATTAGGCATTTGTTAATTAAATGTAAATGCCTGAAAGCATAAAGAGTACAAATAATGATGTTGTGGAAGAATAAATATAAACAAATTGATTATACAGAAAGTGAGTTATTGGTTTTTATGCTGTGTTTGGAAAAAATAAGGGGGATTTAGATATAAAAGCCATGGAGTTAACAAAGTTTATGTTGTGGAAATGGGATGGAGCAAGATAGAGAAGAATATAGGAAAACTTAGAGTGGGGAATGGAAAGGAAAATGGCTAACAGGTTTCTCTGGCCATAGTTGCTGAGAGATTCTTGACTCTGTATAAGGAGCAATCACAGTGCATCACATCACATCAAATAGAATTATTGAACATAAATTTAAAAAAAAACAATCTTGGAATGATATAAAAATCATATACATGTACAATATGAAAGGATGTATGATATATTACAGGCTGCTTATTATTATTTGATGTAAAGGTGGAAAGATTTAGATTATTATCATTTTAAATCATTATCATTTCATTCCAGGATAATGGTTTATTCAAGTTTAATCCAATTTTTTCAATTTATATCTTCTCTCCACATTGCACCAACAAAATTTTTTATTTTATTCATCCATAATGCAGATGGTATTTTTATTATCTCTTGTGATACAATTTAAACCTTCAACTATCATCTATTATCATTTTATCTATCAATATGTCCAGCCCTATTAATTTCAATTTCTTACTTCTTTTTCAATGATATTGATGATACCTGTATGCACTGTTATCTATTTGTTTTAATTTTATTGTTACTCCTGATATACATCTATTCATGCTTTATAAGTGATCTGAAATCTTTGTACTGCTCTTCTGTTAAGTGTCCAAATCTCAAATCGTTAAGTAAACTGCCAAACATATCTATTAAAACTCTTTCTTTTTAAATGTAGAAGTATATTTCCTTCTAATATTGTTATTTCTACCAAAAATTCCCCATTTACGCTTAATTCTAAAGATTAATTTTATTCATTATGTTTCCATCTGTATTAATGGTCTGATCAAGGTATTTGTAGATATTAACTTCTAATTCATAATTACCAATTATTATTTTCTCTGATAAAAGCACTGAACATTGATCTTTTTAGTTTATTTTCTTATTTTCATCTGATAACACTTGCAACATTATTTCAAGTTTTAGAGCAATATTTGTAAAACTGCCACACAACCTTCAAAATCTACATGACATAAATAATCTTTATTTACTTTAACTTTCTTAGCTTTTTATTTTTATCCACAAAATAATTATCTAAAATTGCTGTAATTAGTTTTGGGGATATGGAATCACTCTGCCATATAATCTTTTGAGAATCAATCTTAGTATCATCATGTAATCTAATCATTGCTATTATTAATATTGAAAATATTCTTCAGACTATAACAATATTTTGGTCTACATCTTGATATACAAAAACTGTAATAGCAATGCAAACTTACAGAATCAAATGCCTTTTCAAAATTTACAAATACAAAGCAAAATGACAATATATATTTATTGGTCCTATTTATAACTTCTCCCAATACTTAAATGTGACTTGCTGGCTAAAACTATTTTTAAATTCAGTTTGTTCTTTTGGCTGGATCAAATCCAAAGTTCACTATAGACTTGCAATTATTATGGTAAAGATTTTTTTTTATAAAATTGATAAAAAAAACTGATAGGTCTGAAATTTCTAAAGGATTCTTCCATTTATGTAGAACATATTTGTTATTTAGACAATGGTATATAGCATAGCCAAAAATTGTTCTATTTTTTCACCTGTTTTTTTTTTAATATTAATAATAATTCCATCATTTCTTGAAGCCTTTTTTTTCACAGATTTAATATCTTACCTCTTCAGTTGGAAAATGGGAACATGTAATAGTTGTATAGGATATTTAGTTATATAAAATACTTTGTTTTTTGTTTTTTATTATTAACTTTATATATTTCATAATGCCATTTCTCTTTATTGTGGCCAAAACAATTTTCTTTCTAATACCAAGGTATTGTCTTATACTTTGAGACTTTTATTCTCTTCTGTAGCTTTCCTTGCTGGTTCACAGTTATATGTTTTTATAATCATTATTCACTTTGTTTTTGTATTATGAATTACATATATTCAATTCTTTTTAATGGATCATTTAAAGATATTTCCATATTCCTTTTTTTATACATTGACTTGTGTCAGTAAAAGATTTACTAATAAATTGTTGCTTTTTTAACCAGCTATTTTTCTTTCAGTTTGTATTGCTTTTAGTCAAGTCTCTGAACCATCTTCAAAATCTGTTGATATTTTAAACTACTTGCAAGTTCTAATTTTTTGTTGTTCTCAAGATTAGGAATATTAATGGCTAATGTGGTCTTTTTTAATACTTTTCATCTGCCTAATTTTGCACTACACTTATTCCAGTATTGAAATTATTAAGAACATTTGCAATCTTAAAATGCATATTTTCTAGTAGTCAAAGTAATCCAGTTCTGCTATATGTCTATTTTAACATTTCCCTAAAAAAAGTGTTCACATGTATAGGATTTTTTCCCCCAAAATTCATATGTTTATGTTCTTTTTCATTTTTCTCATCATTATCCAATTTACTGACAACACTTTTATCTTTTGATAGTTTTTGAATTCTAGCATTAAAATCTCCCATGACAATTTCAAAATGTTGCTTGGTCTGATCAAAAGCCTTTTGTACATTTTAAAAATTCTCTATTTTTTCATTACAATGAAAATTTGTTGTTACATAAACCTGAATCATCGGCATTTGGTATCTTTCATTAATATTAATAGTTAATTTTGTCTTTCTGTCTGATATACTATCAATCTCCACAATATTGTTTTTCCACTTTTTATTTATAATGAATCTTACTTTACTTGTATTTCCAATATTTGTATCTTTGTAATACAGTGCATACCCACTTTTTAAATCAATTATCTTTTCACCTTTTCTTCTAACTTTATAAAATCCTACATATTAGACAGCTTTTCCATTCTTGAAATCTTCTTTTACTTGAAAGTGATCTGCAGTTGTAAGTGTCCAAATAAAAGGTAATCACAGAATGGCAATCTGTGTCCACAATAAAGGGAATTCTGGGGGTCCTTTGTTTTCAGTTACCAACAGCTATCTGCCTTAGTTTCTGATTTTTAGACTCCTAAAAACAAGAGCAATAATTTAATTTTAGTTCTGTTGTGATTGTAAATATCTATAAAAAAGATTATTCACATACGCATTCATTCTGTCTTCAAACAAACTCAATTGATATGTTGATTAAGAGCTATCAAACAATAGAAAAGAAAGACCATGATATTTATTGACCTTAAACTCAGAGGTAAAAAGCCACTAAACTCATGGCACTGGTTAAACCATGTTGGTGAATAGGCCAACCATGTCCATATACTATATGAATAATCATATAGTAATAATAGCTGCAAAACAATAAATATTAGGAATTTGTTCTGTTCAGTTCTTTTAGATCCTCAAGAGGAATCAAAAGGGTTTTTTTTGATCAGTTAATAGAAAACTTTTTTCTGAAGTCAAATAGAAAATAAAGAATAAGCTAAAATAAAATAAGAATTTTGATTCTTGATGCAATTTATATGGAAATGGGAGCATCACATATTTATTTTTGAAAGATTAAATATTGAAAGTAGAACAAGATAAAGTATAAAAAGTTTAATGGTAAGAAAGATGAAAGAGATAAAAATTTTATAATTTTGGTTTCTTTAAAAAAATGAAAAATACGAGATTCAAATAATAAAAATAATGAAAGTGATCTTGTTAAAATGAAATAGGAAAAAAATCAGACTGGAAGAGAAATTTGATTAATAGGAGCAATAACAGTCATGATGTAATTATGCATTTGAAAAATAGAATAAGCAAGTAATTTAATTGTGGTAGTTTACTTGAAGCTTAATAGTGAGGTAAAAAGGATTTTTAGAATTAATTTGTCTTTCAAATAAATATGTTAGGATAGTGACATTATTTTTAAATGCTTGGGATATATTTATCAAAAAAATGGATTATTTACAAAGAAAGAGTTACATATATTACAAAGGTTAAATAGAATATATGGGGAATTGAATTGGATATAGAAGTAGAAAGGAAAGATCCCAATGAACATGTTTAAAAATCCTATTAAAATAGTTTAATTAGTGCCAGACATGGCTATTAAATATTTGAATAATAGCTTTTGATATCACATATTTTACAATAGGGATAAGGCTGATATGTTGCACCAGGAAGTTTTAATGTATTAAAATTCAAACTATCATTTTACTTAACAATGTAGGCTCTGTCAGTTTATAGATTTTGTGAAATTCAAATGTTATGTGCTACATTATGGACAGGATTGAATTTAAAAGCTGCAGTTAAAAGTACTAGAAATATATAAAAATTATTGACTGCTAGGGGTTGATAAGAAATTTGAGCTCTGAATGTGACATCGCATCTTGAACTTTAGAATCCGACACTCTAGTGGTGAACCAAAAAAATGCAGGGTAATATCAAAATTAATGATGTGAATTGACTGAGGCATGAATATTGTACTTGCAGTCTTTCTCAGTGGTTAAGATAAGGTATCTTTGTTTTGATAGATGCTTGTTATTGTGATAATTATTCTGAATCAAAGCAAAATTCCATCAATAAGTACTTCTCTTTTTTTTTATGGACCAATTTTTTAGCTAATGTCAATTATTATGTTATCAGCTTCTCATATCATAATGGTTAATAAATGTAGTTGAATTCATGTGATTGGTAAACATAATCACAGTAGATACCCCTGAAGTTGAGGTTTAGGGTTAATGAACTGACATTCACACTTGGTGAGTAACAATAAAATAAAGTTTATAATAAAATAAAAAAAATTGTGAAGGGTGGATCAAGGCATTTTATCATTAAAGATTTTTGAATAGGTCTTAGAAAATCTCACATGAGATATTTTCTCAATATGTATAAATTTTAATAAGAAGCGACCTTCTTACTTTAAAACTGCCAAGTCTGTATAAAAACATTTTTTCATTCTGCAATAAAAATAATAATGAAAAGTCATTTTCATTTTAAAAAATAAAATCATATAATAATATAGATTTCTCCAAATAAATATTATACAGACATTAAAAGTTATGATGAAATTATTTTGTTTATTAAAGTAGAATAAACTTTTAGTAATGTTATAAGTAGTTGATCACCAATTAAGATCCAAAATGGAAAACTGTGCCCATAATTACATGAACCCTGCAATAACAATTTATGCAGTCTGGGCATACTAACATATTTCTTACCCATAAAAATGTTTAATTATATTAATAGTCTTTAATATATATAAAAACAGTTTATTCTACTGAAAAATATTTGGAGTAAAATTTATTAGATTGTAATTCTACATAACTTGCATCAAATACAATTTTCCATAAAATTCACACCCATTTATTATCTTGAGTCATAAATTCTATTGATTGTCCACTATATTTTTAATAACAATAAATTCTGGGGGAAATTGTTACAGATAAAAATGTGTTAAAATTGTAATCTGAACATTTTTTTGTGGAATAATGTTTTTACATATTATATTGGCTAAACTGAAAACTGAATTGCAATTAAACTAAAAATGAGCATTAATGGACATTATTGTCCCACGATAGGCATCTAAATTATCTCAAAAAGAATGGAAAGATAAATAATATTTTAATATTGAATAAATATAATGTCATGTGAAATTTACCAATTCTATTTAAAATAATAATTGAACTGCCCTTTAGCTGCCATGTTCAATAACTTTTTACAGATGGCAGCTAGAGGGCAGTTCAATTATTATTTAAAATCGAATTGGTAAATTTGACATGATATTATATTTATTATATATATATATAAAGATAGAAAAATGTTAATACCATAGGCAATGGCAAAATAAGCATAAAATAAATTTATTAATCTGCTAAGCCAAACTTTCACTATGGAATATTTTGTCAAAGCATGATTCAGACAGAGTTAGCAAAATATATCAGCATTTCTGCAAGCATATAAAGATAATTACACTGGGCAAGAATTTTAATGAATTTCCATGTTTAACATATGTGATAATTGTAAGAGCAAAATGATGAAACTCTGCCTATGTTGTCAGATTAAATAACCAAAAAAGCTTGGCACATAAACAACTTGTCAATGTGATAAATGCTAGAGTCAATAGTGTTTCCTTTAACAAACACTGATGTGACAACATAGATGGAATTTCATCACTTGTGCTTACAGTTATTACAAGTGCAAACAAGCAAATTCATTAAAATTTTACACCTAGTGTAATTATCTTTATATGCTATCAAAAACACTGATATATTTTCTAACTCTCTCAGTTGTGCTTTGACAAAGATACTCCAGATTGAAAGCCTGATGTAGCAGATTAATATATTTTATGCTTATTTTGTGTTACCATAATTATTATTTACTTATATATATATATATATATATATATATATATATATATATATATATATAAGCATTAAATTAAACATAGCTCAATGTATACATGTTAATAAAGGGAGAAAATCATCGTCACTCAAGTTATGAAATTAAAAGCACTCTACATCAATATTTATAAATGAATTAGAAAATATTATAATTAAAAGGATAATTAGTCAAGAAATAATATATTATTCTAGATATGTTAATGATATTTTAATTATTGGTAATAAAAAAATAATGAATAATATTTATAATGAGTTTTATAATAATATATATAAAATTAAATTCACTAAAGTAGAATTTGAAGATAAGATTACTAAAGTAGAATTTGAAGATAAGATTAAATATTTAGATATAGAAATTAATATAGATAATGATAATAAAATTACTTTAAAATATTTTATTAAAGAACATAAATTAAGAAAAATTATTCACGTAGATTCACAACAAGCATGGGTACAAAAATTAGAAGTTATTAAAAAATTTATATATAGGAATAATAAATATAATATAAATAAAACTGTCGCACAGTTGCAAAAGAATCAATTTATTAAATTATATAATCCTAAAACTATTAGCAATATATTTTTTATTCTAAAAAATCTATAATAGATTATAAAAATTTTGAGAATAATAATTGTATTGATACTGGTAATAATGAATCAAGTAAGAAATGGATTAAACTTTCATATTATCCTAGGATTTATAATACTTTAAGGCATAAAAAAAATTATATTGATGTGAATATAAATATTATCTGGACAAATAGTAAAAATCTTGATCAATTAATAGTTAATTATAGGTTAAGGGTACAAAAGGAATTATATATAAAATTACATGTCAAATTTTTAAAATGATTTACTTTGGGTATACTGGAAAACAATTGGAGGTAAGAGACAAAGAATATAACAATTCTATTAAAAAAGAGATAATAGGTCTGCATTATATATTCACTACTTAAAATATGGCCATAGAATAGATGCTACAAAAAGTATTAAATATTTAAATTTCACCAAAGATCCAAAAAAAAAAAAAAAAGACAAACATATGAAACATACTACATTAAAAATATTTTAGATAATTGTATGAATATTTACAAAAATTTAGTTAATAATTAGTTGATTAAAAATGAATGGAAATTATATAAGATGATACATATACTTGTATAAAAATGCATGTAATATTATTTAACATATTGTTATGATATTGTCATATCTGACCCTGCCTTCAGAAGTGGACTATTCCAGATTCCTTGCCTGATTTCTAGCACCCAGTTGCTATCCAATGAGATTAAAATCTTCACTGGGTTTGCTCACCGAATCTGCATGCTTCCAGTAAGGTAGGGGATCTGCCTTTAAATAGTCAGCCTTTTGAAGGCAAGGCAGAGAACAATTACTTCTGTTAACCTGAATGACAGAACATGCTCTCCATTAAACCTTCTGCCATCAGCAAGGGTATTTATCTAGTCATTATTGAGATGTCCATGCAGTGAGGCAAGTCCACTTATGGACTGGAAACTCATGGATTTGTTGTGCGAACCCCAGTGAAGGTTTTAATCCCATTGGATAGCAACTGGATGCTAGCCAATCAGGCAAGAAATCTGGAATAGTCCACTTCTGAAGGCAGGGTCAGATATGACAGATATAGTCAATTATTTTGTAATTATTGAATTTATATATGAGGGTTTGATTTGTTTTAATTATTTATATTATTGTTTGTTTTAATTTCATTATTGGTCACTGGATGGGTTTATGTCAGAAATAATTCATTAACATTAAAAAGATTAGTAATATTTGAAAAGGGCACCAAAGCAGATGCTGAAAAAGGTTTTTTATGTATAAAATTATTATTGATTATATAGCTGTAATAAAGAATTTATTATTATTTTCTGATTATTATGTTGAATAAAGAATCAAAAATAGAATGAATCAACTATTCTTGGAGCTCTATATTTATAAGGTATGCTTATAAACATCAGCTATATATATATATGCATGTGTGTTTTTAATTATTAAAAACAAGATGGTTAATAACATATTTTATCTTCAGTCTTATATAATTTCATTATTAATTTCTGATAACTATTAAATGTCATATTTCATCTGGATAATATATTAATTTCACTCTAAATATTGTCAAAGTTATGCTTACAAACATGAAAACTCCAAGAACACATGTTCTTGATCCTTTGATCAACACATAGAATGCTTTTAATTTAAAACATGAGGGAGGGAAAGTGATTTACTCTCCTATTATATATATATATGATGTAGATAAATAGATAGCTAAGTATGTTGGTGAATAGGCAGATGAATGGATAAATAGATAGACAGGCAGACAAACATATAGATAGATAGATATATAGATAGATAGATAGATAGATAGATAGATAGATAGATAGATAGATAGATAGATAGATAGATAGATAGATAGACAGGCAGACAAACATATAGATAGATAGATAGATAGATAGATAGATAGATAGATAGATAGATAGATAGATAGATAGATAGATAGATAGATAGATAGATAGATAGATAGATAGATAGATAGATAGATAGATAGATAGATAGATAGATAGATAGATAGATAGATAGATAGATAGATAGATAGGTAGGTAGGTAGGTAGGTAGGTAGGTAGGTAGGTAGATAGATAGTTAGATAGATAGATAGATAGATAGATAGATAGATAGATAGATAGATAGATAGATAGATAGATAGATAGATAGATAGATAGATAGATAGATAGATAAAACATTAGAATTTTTTTTTATTCACGTGTACTTTGAATTCCATTGTATCATCCATATTATTACCTAATATGTTATAACACAATTCCACAAAATTCATTCTTAATATGACAAATATTATTCTATTATAAGTTGTCATTATTTCATAAAAGACAAGAATTATCTATCTACTTTATAATACTCTAGGACAACAATCATTGCACAACAAAAAATATATGTGCAATAATGAAGGACAGTGTTGTAGCAGTATGTGTGTCAAGCAGATAATTAACATACCATTCGTTAGATCTTTTGTAGAGTAATCATTGACTTGTTTAATATAAAAATATGCGCATTTAATTGTAAACAAATTTATTAAATATTTTAGTGTTTCAGACCAATTAGCTTATCTGATGAGGAAAATTTGTTCAAGAAATATAGAAATATTTTACTTTTGAATGGCATAATTTAAAATTTTGAAATATTCTTCATTAAATAAAGTTTTTACTAGATGTATTCTATCACTTTTATTTATGAATCTGCAACTTGGACATTTTTTAAGAGATATACAATGAAGTATGGAGAAATGTGCATCAGAGGTAACAAGAAGAAATCAAAAATGAAATATATAGATGACAGAATAAATAGATATCACTGACAACAATGAATGAATTAAGAAACTAAAATATAGCTGGGATGCACATATTGCAGAAGAGATGATAATAAATGGACAGTTGTACCAAGAGATTTTTAAAAAACCAGAAATTGATCACATGTGAAATGGATAGATAAAATAAAAAATGTTTGCTGATGTAATGTGAAGAGAGTGGCTGAGGGAAAGTAGATTAATCTTGGGGAGATCTTTATTTTGCAGTGATAATTTTTGAAAATGATGACGATGATATTTTTTCAATGCAACCATCCATCAATTACTTATTCAAGTCTTAAATAATTATTTCTTTTTTTAAAAAGTAACCCCTAAAAAGCTATCCATTTTAAAAGATATTACTGGCAGGAATATTATAAACATGTCCTTACGTCCAGAGATCTTAAAAGAATTAATAGTAATTCGGTTTACTATTCTTAGCTTTAAACTGAATTGGACATACAGATATTTAAGTGATAGCGCATAATGCATTATAAAAAATAAATCGGTAACATCAAAGATATAGAATAATTTAATAATTTGAATGAAATTGGGTTATAAAGTCAAAAATTCAAGTTTAAAAAATTTAAGTACATCGATCAGTAATAATCAGCAATATAGGTAAAATAAAATGTCGGATGCATAAAAAATGATTAATAGACTACTATTACAAATAATTATAATGAATAAATCAAAAACATTAATTGGATACAAAGCAAGAAAATAAATTTTTTAGTAATAATTGAAATGTCTTTTCTGTCAGAATATTGCTTTCCTTTCAAGAAAGTAAACCAAAAAAAAAAAAAAAAGAGGAGGAAAAAACGATAAAGTAGTAAAAACAAAGATGATTAATAGAATCATTCACTAATTATAGATTGAATAATGTATCATTATCTATCTCCATTGCTATCCATATGGATATCTATTTATCTGCATATATATCTATTACCTACTTTACCTACATCCATACTTTCTTTACTTAACTACCTATCTATATATCTAAATTGAAAACATTTGGATTATGGTCTGATTTCAAGCAAAGTTTTAAAAGACATGGAAATATTTGAGCTTTAAAACTATTGCAAACGTAATAATATAGGAACCCCGTAAAGTTGTTGCCATCTAATCACAAAAATGGTTCTACTTTTCAATTTATAAAAATAAAGAGCACAAAAAACTGCAGTATTGAAAAGTATAATTATTATCAAACAATTCAAAATACAGCTGTTTAGTGGTTTATAATTATTATCCATTGCAATAAAAATAATCTTAAATGTTTTTTTTTAGTAGATTGCTTGTAATCATAGATAAATAGTTAGAACAGACTCAAAGTAATTTTAGAAAAGCTAGAATTTTATCATTCAGTTGTATGAAAAGTATCTTAAGCAAAGGTGTGTTTGCATTTCTGATTTAATCACAGCATTTGTTTCAATTAATTGAGAAGATGAAAATCAACTTTTGAAATTAGCTGACAGCTTAAGTAACTTTATCAACTGCTATATGATGATGTGACTAAAGTTTTATTTATGTTGATGGAAAGTTTAAATCCTTTAAAATAAAAACTGAATCAAGAATATGTGCTAACTTAAGTTTGTTTTCTATTTTTATAACAGTCAATTGCAGAGCAGTTTATAGATCGCTTCATCTAATAAACACCTAAATGCAATATAGTTGTAAAGGTATACATTTTAGTTCAATAAAATGAATAATAAGATCGTCTACTTACTAGATTTACAAAATATTAAATCAAAGATAATCTATTGGAAGTTTTATTAATGTTTAAATATATGCAACCCATTATTTGATTGAGCAATTAGTGTTAAAAAACAATGTGTTTTTACTGTCAGGAAACTTTCCTTATCTGAGATAGGAACCCCTTTAAATATCCTGAATGTTGAGTTTCGACATAGATTCCAGTAAGCAACTGTTGGCTTTTAAACGCTATAAATTGCATATTTCTTTTATAATTATGTACTGCAATTAAATAAGTTTAAAATTTTAGTTTCATTACATGATATTTGTTTTGTGCAAACTTTAATCTCAAATCAAAATATCTTTTAGAATTAAAAAATATTCTTAGATGACACATTAGAATACATATATATATATAAATACACACACAATAAATCTAGTTTTTTTTTTAAAAGTATTTGGTTTTATGATGCTCTAAAGGCTGCACTAAATTCAATCCAACTTCAATATTAATATTTCTTTCTCATCTTGCTTTTATTTAACAAAATAAATATTGCACTGTAATAGAACAAAATAGTGGAAATAAAATTTAACAAACCAAAATAACAAATGAAATGTATGCACATAGGCTCATATAATTGCAATGAATTAAAACTTGAAAGTGTGTGCTATAGGCCATTCAAAATGAATCATTACTCTTGACAACAATATTTTCATCTGAAAAAAGTGGTAAAAATAAAAAAGGATTGATCTGCCCATGATCATTGTGATAAAAATGGTCATTTAATGACAAATAGAACTAGAAAAAAAACTTTATTTACATGAATGTATTTCTAGATCTGATGAGTAATGCAAAAAATAAAACATATATGATAAATTGATTGAAGTTTTTCTGTATGGCAGACACAGAACTTATTTTTCAAGCAACTTATTATCCCTAACAAGAACTCATATGTAGAGGACTGTTAATTATTTTTAGATTAGAAATTAATTCACTTATTAACTTTAGATATAGGCAATTTGAATTCAGACTTTCAAGTCCCTTCACCATCCACACCTTCTCATACTACTGATACACATAACCACACACATGCATTATGAGATGTTGTGGATAATGAAGGGGCTTGAAAATCTGAATTCAAATTCCCTATATTTACAATTAGGCTCCAGGTATAAGAGTACCTAGTATTTCAAATCTTATTAACTTTAAATATATCCATTACAAATTATATCTCATTAGACTAACTATAAAAAGTGAATTGCAGATATGTAAGTAATCTTTATTAAAATTTCAAATCTATAGCCCAAATTTAAAAAATGTTATTTCTTAACATAACAAAAAATGGTTAATTGCCATTTATGTAATTATTAAAGATTTCTTGTTATAAATAAGTGCTATGTAAAGGTAAAGCATTTGAAAAATAAGCTTATCTAATTCACACACACACAAGCAAAAGAAATATATGGCTTGAACTAATGAAAGAGATGTAGTTACTCAATATTTACACTAGAGGTCATTGATCTACTTTTAAATGTCTACAAAGTTGTGTCATAAAGTGTAAGAATGATAATTTGAAATATAAAGAGACTATAATTGTGGTAATGTAATCTTAGGAATGAATACTCGAACTTACCTAAAAATATTATAACAGCAAAATAGTCAAACTTTTATTTTTACTTTATAAGACAATGTCAATTACTTTTCTTAATACCTTATAAAGAACCTCATGCAAATAGATAACATATCAATGTTCAGATAGTAAATTGTACTTATGCTGTAAAATACTGAGATTTGGCAGTTATAGTGTTTGTTATCTCTATAAATAGGAGTTATGTCAGACTATTAAAAGCATTTGCAATTAATATTGCCTTATAAATTGATAATATAATGTCTGTTGATTTTGTCACTACAACATTTTTTTTACTAAACACTTCTATTAAATGCTTTGTTTATTTAAATTCATCTTATAACCAATAATTTTTAGTACACTTCTATCAAATAGATTTTTTAAATTTTACACACGTTTGTGATCCTTAGCAATTTGATATTCTAAGATTATCTGGCCAAACAATGGGCCAAATTTTGTAGCATATTAATATCAGTTCAGTAAGTTTTTAATGATACACAATATATGATAATATATTTTTTAAAAAATATGCTTTTATTAAATTTCGTGACTAATTCATTAAAAAATATTTACAGTTAATTTAAATAGAAAAAAATAATAATTTGTTTTGAATGTTCCATTAAATTTGTTTTCTTTAAAATTCTGTTTTCAAAGACAAAAATCTTGTAAACAATTTTTAATGTGGGTGAATTTTATTTCAAGTACTGTAAATACAGAGATATTTTTTATATTCTGTTTTGAAATTGGAATATAAATAAGTACAAAAAGTTAGTTGCAAAATATCTCAATATTAAAAAATATAAAAAATGTTTTATAAAAAAGGCACTTATTTAATTTGTGGGGTATATACTAAAAAAAGGAATTTTTTTTCCTTTAAGCATAATTTGGTTGTTACATGTAATTAGAAATAAAAGTATGGACACCCATAAATTCATTATTTCAATTCCTACTTTTAAAATTAATGACTGAATTAATTTATGGAAGCTTTTATTTTATATTAATATTAATACTGGTTCCTTCCAATTACTTTGATTGCTATATTTATAACAATCAAATTGTGCTCAAAGAAAAAATTTTTTGTGTTTTTTAGTGTCATTTCTCAGTTTAAATAAAAATGTTTATTTTAATAAAATATATATATAGTTCTGTATTTAATGTACTTACTTTTAATATTATAATGTGAAGTTATAAATGTGTATCATCTGAAATACTTGGATGTGATCCACTATACTAAAATCATTTTTAAATCCAACTTGCTTCTTTTAGTTGATTAAAATCCAAAGTTCACTGTAGATAAGTTAATTATTTTGCTAAAAATTTTATATAAAACTGATAAAAGACTGATAGGTCTGCAATTTCTTGTATCTTTTTTATCACCTTTTTAAATATTAATATTAATACTGGTTCCTTCCAATCACTTGGTACATCTTTATCATTTAAACATTTAGTATATAACTTTGCCAAAATATTTACTATTTTTTCATCTGCTTCTTTTAAGATATCAATAAAAATTTCATCATTACCTGGAGCTTTCCCTGCCTTCATAAATTTAATTGCATATCTCACTTTTTCATTTAAAATCTTGGGCATTTCAGAAGATATACTAGTTGTAGAAGGCATTTTTTGTATTTTATTGCTATATAATTCTTGATAGAACTCTTCTACACATTTCATAATGTCATCTCTCTTTTTAGTAACAGTTTCATCTTTTTTTATTGCAGAAATACATTTCCAACAATACCAAGATGTTGTTTTATACTTTTGAGATTTTTATTCTCTTTTACAGCTTTTATTGCTAGTTCCCAATTATACTCTCATATTATTATCAACTCCTTTTCACACCATTTTACAAAATTTGAAATATTTAATCCTTCTTAAGGCTTCATTTTTATTTATTTTCATATTTCTTCTTCATAAATTGTCTTATCTCAGTGGAAATTTTACTGGTTATATGCTGCTTTTTGTAAACAGCTTTGCAGTTTTTAAAAGTGTATCAGCTATTTTTCTATTGATTTTGTTCAAATCTGAATCATATTCAAATCTGTTAATATTTGAAAAAGACTTGAAAGTTTTAATTTAATTCATTAGAATGTTTTTGATGAGTAGGAATATCAACTGTGAATATTGTTTTTTCTTAATAATTTTGTTTTCTCTAAGTATGCATAACAGGTATCTTACTTCTCACTAATCAATGATCACTTTCCAGAGCATTTCAATCTTAAAATACATATTTCCTGTTAGTCAAAATATAATCCAATTCTCCTGTACTTCATTTGGATACTTCCATGTCTATTTCTGTTTAACATTTTTCACAAAAAAGAATTTATAATATTTTTTTTTCCTGCAAAGTCCACAAGTCTATGACCTCTTTCATTTTTATTAATATAAACAAATTTACCTACAACATAGTATTTGTCTGAAGATTTGTAATGATGGTATATTATAAGATGTAATATATTGGACTATTTCCATCATTTATGAATGAATATTGAATGTATTCTACCGTCCCCCTATAACCCCTTTGCACCGGCTCCCTATTAAACCGTTCCTAAAAGGGATTGTGAGCTCCAAAACAAACATGATACAGCGTAAAGATTTATTTATTTTTCTTATATCAATAGTTGTTCATTATTAACATAAGAGGGTGCCAGATACGATGATTTGATTCATAATTTAATTTCTCGCATCACCTTACGTCATATCAAAACGATTTTGAAGTCTAATCCCTGCCCAAAAGCTCAAACTCCCAGCATGGACCAATAGGGGTCACTCAGGGTCGCGATGTGATTGCCTTCAAGACTATTATTCTGGAAAATGACACAATATTAACCAATGGATAAGAAGATCGGTTGATTAACAGATCGGTCCAAGCATTGGACGGGATCATTGGTTATTTATAACTAATACGAATGTTCGGTTGAGGCATCATTAGAATAAACAAATAGACACTTATAATATCATCCCCCCTTTATCATACAATCCAATAGAATTATTTATACTAGCTCTATTGACATTTACTTATATTTATTAATAATAGGCCCTCCCAACTCTTAAACCTATGTTAACTACATAATAAAAACATCGGACTTACGGCACGATGTTTATGAATGAAACTTAAAAGAGATAAAAAAAAACAAAAAAAAAATATAAGAAAGACAAATTTAAAAGTAAAATAATTAATTGCATGAATAAATGCTAACAATAATAATAACTTCAAAAAATATATATATTTAATTATAGAAAAATGATTTGAGGAATGCTCGACTAGTTTAAATAAATAAAAAAAATTTATTGATTATAAAAAATGAAACATTGATTAATAGCTTTATTTGCACGCACATACACGCATTCTCGCACTCGCACAGAAAAGAACATATTATGCATAATAAACATGGCTGATAAAATATATTTCCTCTTATTACATTTTGAAAGTAGGTGTGTGTTATATTTTATCTGCGAAAGAAAATAATAATTAGGATCAAAGTTCATAACTGGAAAAGTCCTAAGATTTAAATATGATGGACTATGTAGCATCTGATATTTTTATTTATGAAAGTTGAGATTAAAATAATAAGATTTAATATATGAGAGATTACGGATCATTTTATATTTGATTTACGAAAGTCGAATTTAATTAATTATGAGATTGCCTTTTAAGTTTACATAAAGAATGAATGGAAGCGTTATAAAAAAAAATGTTTACCTAGGATTTTGCTTAGTCTTCTGCTGCTTCTAGTTTGGTGAGGGTTCGAACCTGATAGATGAGGTTTCCATAATACATGGTTATTTATTTCACATAAGTTCAGCGTAGTATGTTTGGATGATTCTTGTATATTAAACGGAACAACGTCCTTAGACTGATTGGAGCACTATGTTCGGATGGTATTGTTGTTGATCATTCATAGCTGTGGAGATGTTCTGGCGGCGGAGCGTCGGTCAATCACTGAAGGGTTTTCTAGCCCATCATGACGATCGACGCTCTAAATGTTAATTTCACAGTGATCATATTGGATAAACCGGATAGCAAAAAAAAGAAAAGTTCTAGTTGTAGCTTCTGGAGGAATAAAAAAAAAACTATAAGAAGAAGCAAAAAACAAAAAAAAAAGTGTAAAAAGACCATTTCTTTAGATTTAGATTCATATTTATATGGGTTGGTTATTATCTGAGGATCGAATCTCCACCCAGAGTTCAATATTCTTTGAGTTGTCGTTGGGGTCCGTGTCCTATGTAATGTCCACTCAATCCATATGCTTGAGGCAATCTTAGGTTTATGCAATCTCATATTACAATCTCAGAAAAAATTCATACTTATTCACACCTTTTATGCATACATGTGTGCGTGTTTTAAGAGAACAATTTAACTTACATTAGTTTAAAAGTCGAGCATTTAATCTGTCTCAAAATCACTTCTATAAGCTTTTTAACTTTCACTACAGTTATAATCTAAAACAAACCCCTTTTAATTACCCCCGTGGCATATACAAGTAGAAATCACTTATTGAGATTTAAAATGGCATATTAGTAGTACTTTATATTTTATTTATTTATTTTTTTCTTTTCTTTTTAGAGAATATTATTATAATAGATTATATGAAAGCCTTAACTATTTAATCAGAAATATTAACATTTTATTTTACAGTGTATTTTATAACGCATTGAAAGAAAACTACATTTATTTTTTATCATAAGTTGAAAGTGAAAGAAGAGAAAAAAATATAGAGTGTTTACATTGCTCGTGTGTGTGCGTATATACCTGTACCGACTTTGTCTCAGTACAGTATAGAAAATTTTAAACTTTATTTAAACTTTTCAAATACAAACAACTTGTTAGTAATAACACATAAATAGACAATACAGGTTAGTAATTACACAACGTTTCGAGTAGTATTATTCTCCACTCTTCTTCAGGTGTTGCTGGCCTATATGCACAGTGACAATATTCGCTTAGAAGTTGAACTCGCACCTTTAGATTCTTGTATATTGAATTTAAGGCAAACGCTCTACCAACTGAGCTATTCTGTCAAAGGCAACATATAGTAGAAATTTGATATATTTATACTTGAGGGTTGGTTCAAATCCTCCTGAGTCCTTTTTTTTTTTTTTAACAAGTCTAATTTTATTTTTTTTTTTTGAGAGAGAGTATAAAGATTCAGCGGTTTATCAAGCATCAAACCTTGCAATCTATTAGAAATGTGGAATCGTTTCTACAAAACAAAGTTACAGATGAAGATTTCTCAAGAATTTGTCAAGCAGTGAACAGATCATATTGTAAGTTACATGGAAGGATAAAAGAACTTCAGAAGAAGAAGCTTGTAAATCTACATGGGCAAGTCAAAAGTAATACTGCAACTAGTCTATCCTCGTCATCAGTGAAAAATCTTAGTTCTAAACAACTTACCGATTGTGAATTATCAGTTCTTGAAAAAGGTTTGAATTTCGCCATTACACCATCTACTGTCCCACTATTGGATATAATGGCCGCCACTGATGAGGTGACCCAAAACTTGACTCTAGAAGAAGCGGCAGAGTTATGCTGGAGAGTAAAAAGGACACTTGAAAGACATCAAGTGCACAAGCAGAAGTCAAACATTTCATGTGATGAGAGGAAAGCTATTAAATCTCTCAAACAGGATACATCTATAATCATTCTTCCTGCTGACAAAGGTAACACTACAGTTGTAATGGATAAAACTGATTATGATAACAAAATTCAAGGACTTCTCACAGCAGGCCAATACAAAAAAGTAGCAAAAAATCCAATTCCAAGTACAGAGGTAAAACTACAAGCATTACTCTGGAAGCATCGCAGGTATTTCAGTGATTCAGAAAAAAGAAAATTAACTTCGTATTTCAGCAAGATTCCTCACCTGTATGGACTGCCTAAAATCCATAAAGAGAATGTTCCATTAAGACCTATTGTTAGTTCTAGAAATTCACCCTGTCAAAATTTGTCAAGATTTCTTCTCGAAGTTCTTAGTCCATTGGCATATAGGACACCATCTTTCATCAGGGATTCTAAGCACTTTGCAGAATTAGTCAGGAACATGAAAATGGAAAGAACTGACATATTGTCAAGCTTTGATGTGGAAAGTCTGTTTACAAATGTACCATGTGATGAAGCATTGTCTATTGTAAGGAAAAGGTTATATGACGATAATAGTCTACAAAGTAGAACAGTTCTACCTATTGATAGTATAATGGAATTATTAACATTCTGTGTAACAACAACATACTTTCAATATAACTCAGAATTCTTCCAACAAAATCAAGGGATGGCCATGGGATCATCACTGTCACCCTTGCTCAGCAACATTTACATGGAAGAACTTGAAACCACAGCCATAAATACTACTCCATGTCCACCTAAAGTGTGGCTTCGATATGTTGATGATACATTTGTGGTATGGCCACATGGCAAGGAAAAATTACAGTCTTTCTGGATGCACATTAACAACATATCTCCTACAATTAATTTCACGATGGAATCAGAACAAGAACAAAAATTGGCATTCTTGGATGTTCTTGTGACAAGACTCCCTCAGGGCAAAGTAAAAACAACAGTGTATAGGAAACCAACACACACTGGAAAATACTTGGCATATACATCCAATCATACAAGAAGCACTAAACAAGGAATTGTACTATCACTATGGAACAGAGCGAAGGAGGTTTGTTCAGAAACCAGTGATTTGGAAAAAGAAAAGATTCACATAGAACAAATGCTTATGAAGAATGGTTATCCATCAGCAGTCATCAGAAAAACCTTCAATAGACAACACAAAAAGACACCAAAAGAGAAAACAGTTATTGGTATGGTAGTGTATCCATACATACCAGGAATGGTGGACAAACTAAAAAGAATCTGCAGTCAATATAATATTAGAACTGCTTTCCAAAGCCATACCACACTTTGAGGAATGCTTACTTCTACTAAGCCTAAATTGGAAATGCTGAAGAACAAAAACTGCATCTATGAGATACCATGTGAATGTGGAAGAAAATACATTGGTGAGACCTGTCGGCCTGTTGAACAACGATTGAAGGAACACAAACTAATGGTTAAAAGAGAAAAAACAGATGTGTCTACCATAGCAGATCATGTATGTACTAATGACCACATGCTTAAGTGGGAAAATACAAAATATTGGATAAAGAGGAAAAAATGCATAGAAGAAAATTCAAGGAAGCTGCTCATATGACAATGGTAAATAATCCTATAAGTCAACCCAGTGTGGCAATACACAATGTATGGAAGCCTCTAATTAATCTTGCTCTTGGGAAAAAATAATAAAAAATAAAAAAAATAATTAGACTTGTTAAAAAAAAAAAATTGAAGGACTCGGGAGGATTTGAACCAACCCTCAAGTATAAATATATCAAATTTCTACTATATGTTGCCTTTGACAGAATAGCTCAGTTGGTAGAGTGTTTGCCTTAAATTCAATATACAAGAATCTAAAGGTGCGAGTTCAACTTCTAAGCGAATATTGTCACTGTGCATATAGGCCAGCAACACCTGAAGAAGAGTGGAGAATAATACTACTCGAAACGTTGTGTAATTACTAACCTGTATTGTCTATTTGTGTGTTATTACTAACAAGTTGTTTGTATTTGAAAAGTTTAAATAAAGTTTAAAATTTTCTATACATTCAATATTCATTCATAAATGATGGAAATAGTCCAACATATTACATCTTACCTACAACACTTTAATCTTTCATTTGTTCACCAATTCTATCATTAAAGTCTCCTGTGGTATTTTTAAAACATTGTTTTGTCTGATTAAAGGCCTTTTATACATCCATATAAAAATCCCCTACTACTTCATCATTATGAGAACTTATTAAGACATAAACCTGATTTATCTGCATTTGATATCTGTTATTAAGTTGAATAACTAATCTTGCTACTCTATCCAATACACTATTAATCTCCACAATGTTGTTTTTCTACTTTTTATTTACAGTGAATCCGACTTCACTTGTACTTCCAATGTTTGTGCCTTTATATCATAGTACATATTCACTTTTTAAATCGTCTCTTCACCTTTTCTTCTAACTTCAAAGTTCACTAATATCCCATTTAATATGAGACAGTTCTTCCAATTCTTGCAATCTTTTTTATTTGAAAGTGATCTGTAGTTTTAAGTACCTAAATAAAATATTGTCATCAAATGGCAAGCTGAGTCTACAACCAGGATATTTTTAGCACCATTGACCATCAACCCCTGCTTTAACAGGTGATTTTTCAGCCTTCTGGCAATAAGAGTCATGATTTATTTTTGTCTATCATGATTGTAAATATTTATTTAAAAAAAATTTTCATTCACACACACATGCAAGAAAACTCAATTGATTTTAGTTAAAAGTTATCAGACAATTGAGAAGAAAGACCATGGTATTTCTTGATGTTAAACATAGGGATCAAAAACCAATAAACTCACCACACTGGCTAATGCATGTTTGGAGAATATCCCATTTATGTTCATATACTATATATATATATATGAATAATCACATAGTAATAACAGCTGTTATGACAAGAAAATATGGAGTGGACATTAGGAATTTGCCAGCTCAGTTCATTTAAAGTCTCCAAGAGGACTCAAAGGGCCTCCTTTCAGTTAACAACAAATATCCTTTCTGCAGCCATTCTATATTATAATGTTATTTTGATACACAAAAACTGTCTTTCTTAAATTAACACCTTTTAGAAGCTGTGGCAGTTATATATTTTAAGAAAGAAGTTATAAGTGTGTTTTACCTCAGACAATTTGCATTTCTTTTGTTCAGTTTTAAGTTTAAAAAGCTTTTTAAATATATTCTTTTAAGAAAAAATAAATAAATAAATAACAGACAGCTGTGTTTTGCTATTTTTATTATTGAATAATTTTAAACGTAAAATATTATCAATTACTGATAGCATATTTAATGAATTTCGAGAATTAATGTTAATTTAGATATTTGAAATGAGTAATTGTACATTTAAACTAGTTCAGGATATACAGGATTTTTAAATAAGTATAATAATTGTTTATGAGAATTGGATAACAGATTTTAAATATTAAAAAAACTAAAAACTATTGAAAAAAGAAATAAAAGTACGATATATAAAAAAAATATTTTTTTTTTGTTAGATTGAAAAAATGCATTTCACTATTTATGATTAAAAAGCGTTAATAATAGCCAAGATATTAATGTTTTATAGTGATGTAATCATATTCAAGATAGAAATTTTTATTTAGACTTATTTTTTATTACTACTTGAATTACAGAAATGACTCTAATAGATAATTCATATTTTTTTCTGATCCCTTTTATTGCAAATTTTATACGTTCTATCCACCTTCTTCTATAATCCATTTATCTATTTACTCAGTGTATACTTGTGGATGATTAATACTATAATATTTGATTATAAATTGAAAAAATAAAGTTTACTGTGCTTGTACACAACAGTAAAAAGGAAAGGCGATTGTTTTTCCCAAAGTTTCCCACAGAACCATCTATAAATCAACATATTTGATACAAACGACATAATTTAGCTATTCACCACATCAGTTTTAAGGCATTAGCATGGGTAGAGTGTATTTTGTACATTTGTAGCTCTTCCTCATTTGTAGCTCTTCCTTATGCTCTCCTGTTGGCAAATCACTTGAAAAGATTTTTGTCCTTCATGACTTGACTACCACAGACAATTTGAATCATTTCAAATGTTTCAGAGATTTCCTTAATTTAAAACAAAATTCAATATCAGCATATTGTTTCTATCATGAATTAGAGTATGAAATACACTTGACATTTCATATTGTGATTCAGTGATGGTAATGGTGAATAGATAAACTATGTTTCTACAGAATATATGTATTAATTCAAAGATGAGATGGCAGCTTGGAGAGAAAATCAATCAGCTTTGCATTAGAACTACTATGTATGTGTGTGTGGCAGAGAATAATAAAGACAGTTATACAAAAAAGATACAACTTTGAATTATATTTAAGAAATTTACACATGCATATTTTTTTGATTTTAAAAAAATTATTCACACATTCATATATATTCATGTATAAGTTCTTAATAATTTCAGACAAACTAAGACACACTTTGTTTAATA
Source organism: Epiperipatus broadwayi (assembly GCA_028023455.1). Lineage (NCBI taxonomy): Eukaryota > Metazoa > Onychophora > Udeonychophora > Euonychophora > Peripatidae > Epiperipatus > Epiperipatus broadwayi. Next base: position 4,254,057 of record JAQFVV010012444.1, on the reverse strand, counting down.
ACATTTAGACAATGATGTTTCCGTGAAATTTTAACAGTATCTGTGTAGTAGAGAAATCTTTAACCTCAGCACATTTAAAACAAATAGATAAATCCTCATTTCTTTAATCACTTTAGCATTGCTATATTTTAATTTTATTTAAACAATCTTTCTTCAAAGCTATTTCTGTCTTTTCACTTCAATAACAAATTAAAGATTGAAGTAAGTCAAAAGAATTTCTGAAGAAGGCTTCTGGTCAGTTGTAACTGTAAAATTCATCAAGTAAAAGTAAATTACAGCTTTGCTATAATGATTAAAAAAAGTATTTGTTTATTTATTTTATAATATTACTAAATGCATAAAAGAGATATAAGTTACAAGAATAATAAAATATTCAACAGCTATACATATTTCATACTGTATAATTTTTATATTACATATTTGCAAAGATTTTGAACACTTTAAAGTGAATACATAATGATTCTACCTTAGGAATAAAATATTATTTGCATTATTAAGGTTGGGTGAACTTATTTCTTATATACGTCCTTGATGACTTCAGATAAAAGATAAATTCATTTTGTTTGATTAATACTTAAGCACATGAGTTTCTGTAAGTTTTTAATGTTATTTGTCCTATAGTTGAAGACATTTTCACCTTCAATTAATTTACATAATATTTTATGCTGTATATTTCTAATTTGCAAAGACATAGAACATTTCAAGAATATTAAAATGGATATTTAGTGATTTTGCTTTGGAAATATTAAAGTGAGTTGTTTTCTTAAGAATTTATTTATATCCACAATATGTAAAATTTTATTCTTGCTGTTAGTTTTATCTAATTTTGTTTCTCTCGCAAATTCTTGTAATTAAAAGGTGACATTCGTTGTTTTGATTGACTGATAGATATATGATTTCTGCATAATTTTAAAGTTATCAGATATTATATATATATATATACAGAGAGATACACACGCACATATACATATATACCAATGAATAATGTAAGCAGGCATCTTTATAAACTAATGAATAACACAATTTACAAATAAACAGAAAATGTTACCTTTTCTTTAAAATTATCATTCGACTACAATTGCAATATTGTAATAATAGAAGTGAATATTCAAGTACAACAAAGTTGAAAAAAATTCTATTTTCAATTTATAAGGCAATATTTATTTTTTAGGCTTTATACTTGATTACAAACCACAAGTATGAATAGACAGAAAAAAAAAATTTTTTTAAATTTATCCATCCAAGATTATAAATACATTATAATTGTAATACTGTAATCATAGAAGTAAATATTTAAATATACTGAACATACGATAACTTCGAAGTTGTCCAATATTTTATGTTCAACTTATAAGACAACGTTAATTATTAATGCTTTCAATAACTTTATAAAGAACTCACTTAACAGCAAACCTTATAATCCTGTTCCCAAAAACATAAATGTATGTGAACAACAGCAATTAATATTTAAACAATATCTTTAAGTATTATGTATGTCTTCATGTTGGTGATTGCTTGTATTCATATATTTATATATGCATATTGAACCATAAATAAAGGTCGGTAAAAGGAGATTGCCTTCACTACAAATTGAGATTGCTAATTGATAATATATATATATGATCAATATATGGAGCTTTACCAAGACCTCCAAATAAGCGTATTTGTTTACATAAACATCAGAGTCAATATTCACTGTCTCTTACATTTTGCTCCACCCTCAGATCAGCTGATTTCAAACTGATTTGCTCTCATCAGTGAAGGATAGGAGTTAGAAACTAAACCTAAATATTAACTCCAAGCGTTTATGCAAAACATTTCTATCAGTTTGCAAGCATGAATTTTTTAGACACCTAAATGTCTTCAAACTCAGCCTATCAAACTAGATAGCTATATGGGTCTGATATCAGTTCAGTTTCTCCACATAGTCAAAGCTTCTGCAATCTATATCATTGCAAGAAAACTTTAAAAGTACATTTATGAAAAACAAAACAAGTTTTATATACGTAAAAACCTGCTATCGCTTGTATTAATGATCAATAGATGGAGCTTTACCAAGACCTCCAAACAAGCGTATTTGTTTACATAAACGTCAGAGTCAATATTCACTGTCTCTTTCATTTTGCTCCACTCTCAGATCAGCTGATTTCAAGCTGATTTGCTCTCATCAGTGAAGGAATAGGAGTTAGAAACTAGACCTAAATATTAACTCCAAGCGTTTATGCAAAACGTTTCTATCAGTTTGCAAGCATGAATTTTTTAGACACCTAAATGTCTTCAAACTCAGCCTATCAAACTAGATAGCTATATGGGTCTGATATAAGTTCAGTTTCTCCACATAGTCAAAGCTTCTGCAATCTATATCATTGCAAGAAAACTTTAAAGGTACATTTATGAAATATTTACATTTGTAAACCTATCTGGCCTTGAGCATTATTAATTTTATTATCTAAGTAATACATAGTTTTAATAGAATTTGAAAGTTACAATTGGCTATTTTGTTAGTCTGCTTTCAGAGCAGGTTACATTTGCCTGTTTAATGAGGTTCATTTAAACTTTCTTTGTAATTAATAATCTCACTCTTTTTAGTCAAGTTGCAATCTTTAGTCTCTCTCTATATATACATATTGGACCACCATAAATAAATGTTGATATCAACCTTTATTATAAAACAGAGGTTGCCTTGCTACAGATTAATATTGTTGATTGTTATTGATATAGATATTGTTTAAGTATTGATTGCTTTCATTTTATTTTTTCCAGTAATAACATTCTGCAGATAAATATACTTTAAAAGAGATAATTGAAATTCTAAATGTGTATTTTCATCCAGTAGTGTTGAAATGGAGGGGGGGGGACTTATTCTTTAGAAAGAGGAAACAGTTACCTCTGAGTGCTATCATGATTCTAACTTGGTTCTATGTTCACTGGCTAAACAATGTCAATTTACAACTGACCTGGATGATAGATTATTGATCCAATTGCTAAAAGAAATGTTGACCACAATCTCTGACAAAATGTATTAAGTGAAGTTGATTTGACATATGAAAACAGTGATTGCAAAGTTCATGGCACATGAAATGGTATTACACAATGCTTCAGAATTTCAAATTACAGTGAGTGAATTTATAAACTTGACATGTGTTAAAGGGCAAAAATGGTTAACACACTTGCAAAAGTTTTAAATGAAAACCTGACAGGTTATTGTTGTAATGCAAAAGAAAACAAAAATATTTTGCAAAATTTTGAAATGGAAACCTACCATTGGTGCAATGTTAAAGATCATTAGCTCATGTCTGTAGAATGTCAAACCATGCCTGCCTTTAAATCAGAAGAAAATGGAGCTAGAAAAAGATGTTTAAACAACTTAGCATGCCATCTGTGATAAAAAAAAAAATAGTGGCATGGGATTATCTATACTATTCCCAAGAGAGTGGAATACAATTAATGCTCAAGTCAAAAATAAGTAGAAGTTAAAAAATGTAGATGTATTAGTCACTGGTGTCAATGGAAAGAATATATATATATTGTGATGATCGCACATACTGCAGTCACACATATAGATATTTAACATTGAAAGAATGTTAAATATTGTGCTTGGATTATAAAAAAGTGAGGTTAAAAATTTACAAAACAAAGAAATGTTTAATTAAAAAAAAGAGAGGGAATTAGAATCTTTTACCCTTCAAAGTTCAGATTTTAGAAAGAATAGAAATGTTAAGGTTAAAAATATCGATATCATGTGTTTAGTGTAAGATTTAAAAAAATGAGAATGGAAATATAAATAAAATAGAAACTTAATAATGTAAAAGAAAGCAGTAGTTGGGGAGTTTAATAAAGTATAAGTAAAATTTAGAATGCAACGAAAGATAAAGATCTGTTCTTAAAACTACACATTTTGACGAAAAAATGAAATGCATATGCGAAGGTATGAATAAAGAGAGTATGGTTTATTTCATGTCAAAATGAAATAATTTTATTATAGAAAGTGACTGATAAATAAATGTAAAATATTATATTATAAAATTATATCAAATTATAAGTAATTTTGTATAAGTTGTTGAAAGCATTTTTAAAGTAAAAAGGTGTGAAATGAAAAACCCAGCATGAGATCAAGATAAGGAAGGAATTTGAAAAATAAAGGACACTAATTAATTAATTGAAAAACAGTATTAGTCAAGACTTCAGTGAAGACACTGCTCTGATAAGAAGCAGAGAAATATAATAGAAAGCAGACATGAAAGTTAAATTTGTGAACATGAAAACAAACTATAACCTAAGGGAAGCTTCAAGGATGTGTGGCTAAGGGCCAGTCGCGATCGCCGGTCGATCCAGACTTCCATGCTATAATGGTTCGCATCTCGATGTAACAACTGCCAACGTAGCGCCTGCCGAAGAGTTCATTTTTGCCTTGCCTTGATGCCCACAATTCGGAGGAGTCCCAACAATCAAATCTAACCAGAGAGCAAACGTTCCCTGCTAAAGAAGTGGAGAAATTCCACGGGACGGTCAGCAAGACGCCAAGTTTATTCGAGACTTTACAACCTAGGTAATTATGAACAAGACATTTTATATAACTTATGTGCACATACCATTAAATTTAATGCAATTGCCAATCCCACATATAATGAGATAGACCTTAATTAGACAATATTTGGAATGACTATAAAGGGATAATTTATTTCAAAGATTACAATCATTTATAGAATCTTCTATTGTATTTTATTTATTTTTTTGTAGTATTATAGCATAATCTGTTTTTTTTTATATTGAGTGTTTATAATTTAGAGTGTTTCTTTTATTATAATTTATTGTATTAAATATCTTTTATTTATGTAAAATCTGTTTCGTCTCTTTCTTCGCCACTTCCAAAAAATAATATAATCTTAGGGTTGGGAATAATTATTATGCATTTGAGTACTTAATTAACACATGAAGCTAGTGGTGCAGTATTTGATCTCATTAAATTTATAATTATCCAAGTGCTGTAACTCTGTTAAATCTTACAGCAGTCGAGAGAAAGTTGACTAGGAAATATAACCTGGGGCTATACCTGTATAGCATACAAGTTCGGTCAAGTATGGATCTAGACTTGTTTATGTCCGTATTTTCTCTCTGCTTGTGGTAGCGGAAAGTGGGCGATCTTGAATTATAAGAATTCCCCATTATATCTATATAAAAGGGAAGTTTAAGCTTTCGATCGCCGGGTTTCCGTTACATTTTAGGGGCCAGTCTGGGATTTCTATTGCTGTGCAATTAGTGATCACATGTTGAATTAATTTTATAAGATAACGTAAATATTTTCTAAAAAAAAAATTTTTGTTTTAATATATGTGTTTTTTAAAAATATATAAAATTCGTGTTGTAAATCAGAGTGGTTGGAAGCAAAGACTAAGGGGATAAATTTTTTGCTTTATAATACTTCATATATGTGTTTCATCATCAAGTGTGTACGAAAAATAGGAAGGGAAAATTTTTTATTAAGGTAGTTTTGAAATGCGTAGTGGCGTATTTCAATATAATCGCCATGAACAAAGAATTGATTATCTCAAATAATTGCTGGTAATGAAATATAAATCGTTTCAGAAAAGAGAAAAAAAAGAATAAAACAAAGTTTCGTGAAAGTTTTAATGCTAAATAATAAAAATAGTCGCATATTCCAGTTACATTAAAAATAAATAAATGTGTGTATGAATTCATAGTCGTAATAATAAAGTGTATTCAGCTATAATTATAGCGATCAAATATAGATTATCTAGATGTTTGTTGTAACGAAAATAAAGTAGTTAAGTTAAAGGAATAAAACAGTTTTAGTAAGGTCTTAATCATAAATGATAGATTCTAAAATATTTGCGTATCTCAGTTAAGTTGAAGAAAAAATATATGTTGGACTTTAGAATAATCGCATATGTAAGCGAAGTTGAAAAGATATATGTGTGAATTTATAATAATGTATCCCAGTTGAGCTGAAAATAAAATATTTATAATGATAAATGATAAAAATGTTCAAGTATATTTATTGGGTTGAAGAAAAATATATACGTATGATTTTAAATATTCGAGAAAAGAAAGTAATCGATAAATTACAAAATATAGTAAGTATAACGAAGTATATTAATTAAGTTGAGGAAATATATGTGTATGATTTTTTAAAAAATAATTGTGAGGATAACTTGATCAATAAATTGCTAAAATAGCCTGTACAACGAAGTATACCTGTTAAATGGAAGGAAATATATCTCTATGATTTTAAAATAGTAAAGAGACAATATAAATTACAAACATACTGTGTGTAACGAATGAGGTTAGTCCGTTAAAAAAATATATATGTGTATGATTTTGTTTTAAAACAACCATAACCTTAAAGTGATCGAAATTTATAAACGGAATATTAGAAATATATGTCATAAGTGCATACTGTTGGAAATACAGTCAAATAGAAATGAGTTTATTTATAAATATCGTTAACAGATGAATAAAGTATAGTAGTTGAGTTAGATTAAAAAAATATATAAGTGCGACATTAATTGAAGTATAGTGAGTCATAGTTGGATAAGTTGAAAAAAAATATAGGACAATCATCAAGGTCGGGCAGTCAGTCAGACGAATCTAAGGCAGGCGAACAAGAGGGTGAACCAGAGTGCGGATGTTTGGGTTGGCTAGCGATCTCAATGCTAACTGACAAATAACAAAATATTAAATCGTTAATCAAAGTAAAAAAAGCAAAGAGTCAGTAGAAAGAAATTTTTTATGTAGATATATCCAGAAGAGTTTAGTAAAATAATAGTTATAATAACTACAGATATCAAGAAGGGTTACATAAAGTTATATTTATGCATACAAGGTCCCAAGCTAAAATGGACTTTCAAGAAAAGGAAGTAAAGGAAGGGAATGACAATAAGGAGATGAAAGGAAAGGGCAAAATAAATTATAGTGATATCATGGATATGCTAATTGCAAATGAGGGTTGAGCAAGAGCAATTCATGAAGGACTACGTGGACAGACAGGAGAGAAGGATGGAAGAATGGCGGGTAAAGATAGAAATAGACAACCAGAAAAGAATTGTTGAAGCCATGGAAGAAATTAGAAATGATGTCATCCAGTAATCAGAGGCTAAGAACACAAGAAATGGATTTTACAGAGAAATTAAGTGGGATGAACAAAAGAGTATGGAGCCATGTGTATATGATGAATTAGAAAGGGCTGAGAGTATAGGTAGAGAGTCAGCTGAGTTTGATCTGAGAGAAGACATAGGGTGGCCAGAAAGGGAAATAAGAAAGTTAGATAAAGAAGAGGAAGTGGAAATGATAAGAGCAGAAGATAGTAGGATACTGACAAGCATACAGGAAAATATAATTAAGATAGTGAAGAAAGTAGAAAGGTTGAACACAAAATTTGAAGAGAGGATAAGGAGGTCTGCCAATAACAGTGCCGATACGGAAGTAAAGGGCATGGGACGGAGAATCACTAAAGAATGTAGAGATAAGGGCTCTGGAAATTGCATGGATTATCCTGTTGGCTTCCACCCATTTCTAAAGATACAAGTTTTTGCTGGAAACCCTGGAGAAAGCCCTATGGAGCACTTGAACAGCCTGGAACGGTATTTCAAGTTTGGTAGAATGAATGAGGAGGCTAAGTTAGCGGTCGCTTGCAGTCACTTGCAGGGCAAATCTCAAGTTTGGTGGAACTCACTGTTCCAGAAACCCACCACCTTTGCAGGGTATCACAAGGCTTTGAAGACCAGTTATTGGAGTGAGGAACTCCAAGAAGATATGCTGCATCAGATAAAACAGGAGAAATGGAGACCGGAGGAATCATTTATAACCTTCTTCTGCCGTCAAGTAGCCAAGTTGTGGATGATGACCGCAAACCCATTATCTGAGATGCAAATACTCTGGATAACTAGGCATGGGTTCCCAAAAAATATAGAACAGATTCTAATCAGTACAGAGAGGAGGACGGTGGACCATGTGGCCAAGTTGCTCAGTGCATTGGATACAACCAGGGATGACCAGAAGGAGGATGGATATAAACCTAGACCACCTCCAAAAGAACCTCTTATAATAAAAAATGGATGGAATCCTAGTGAAGGACGATGGAAAGAAAACAAGAAATTTGACAGAGTGGAATCCAAGAGGACAGGAAGATAAACGATCTAGATGTAAGACTGAATGGAAGTGGCCATACAAATGGACAGAGGATAGAGAACTTAGGGATCAAAATCCACAACCCAGAGGAGGCAGAGGTGATGTCAATAGAGAAAGACAAACACCAGATAAAACCTAAGAGTAATCACCAATAAAGGAAGGATTCACTGATACCAGATTGGAAATGGAATTGGATCAAGAGTAATGGAGAATGGACTTTAACATTGATTATGATAATATAAAGAAATGATGTGCCAGTAAATAAAAAAAGTGATAAAGGACTTTAGGATAAACTGAGAAAAACATATGATAGATAGTAGTGTGAGCATTGTAGATTGAGGCTGAAGGTGTGCAGGTTTGGATATTTGTAGATGGATCTTAGCAGTATATGGTGAGCCTTCTCTGTTATGCATTCATGTGTGTTCTGTGGTCATCAAATCTTATTATATAGAGAAGACAAGGACAGAGATCCCCTTCTCATAATGACTCACTGAATTAAGATTTCCAGTTAGATATTTGACAAATAATGTGAGTCAATGGTTTAGAAACCAATCTATGGAGAAAGAACCCCTTTATAAAAAATATGAGTTATCAGTAAAATATTCTGAGCTCATGGATGAGCTGGACAAAAAAGATGCCAGCCTCCCAACCCACCTCGGTAATAGTGACCAGAGTTGTCACTCAGAGGGTTATCATTTGTAAAGTGTGAGGTATGAACAGGTTTAATCGAGTCACAGAGATATCCTATGGACTCGAACCTGTATATACAAGTAGGAGGCAGAAATAAAACTCATGTAATGTTATAGCAAGATTAAATTGGTTTAGTAATACTGGTTGGGTCATCAGAGTAGGGATGTAATTTGCCTGGTCGCCTCTCTAGGAATAATCTCATCACTAAAGTTATATTAGAAGTAAATAGATATAAAATGGTTCTAACAGTAGTTAGAAGCATCTAGCTTGAAGTGCAGTAAATTAAAATTTTTTTTAAGAAAAAATTTTAAAGGAGGGGAACGGTGTAATGTGATGATCGCACATACTGTGGTCACACATATAGATATTTAACATTGAAAGAATGTTAAATATTGTGCTTGGATTATAAAAAAGTGAGGTTAAAAATTTACAAAACAAAGAAATGTTTAATTAAAAAAAAGAGAGGGAATTAGAATCGAAAACGATTCTTATCTTTTACCCTTCAAAGTTCAGATTTTAGAAAGAATAGAAATGTTAAGGTTAAAAATATTGATATCATGTGTTTAGTGTAAGATTTAAAAAAATGACAATGGAAATATAAATAAAATAGAAACTTAATAATGTAAAAGAAAGCAATAGTTGGGGAGTTTAATAAAGTATAAGTAAAATTTAGAATGCAACGAAAGATAAAGATCTGTTCTTAAAACTACACATTTTGACGAAAAAATGAAATGCATATGTGAAGGTATGAATAAAGAGAGTACGGTTTATTTCATGTCAAAATGAAATAATTTTATTATAGAAAGTGACTGATAAATAAATGTAAAATATTATATTATAAAATTATATCAAATTATAAGTAATTTTGTATAAGTTGTTGAAAGCATTTTTAAAGTAAAAAGGTGTGAAATGAAAAACCCAGCATGAGATCAAGATAAGGAAGGAATTTGAAAAATAAAGGACACTAATTAATTAATTGAAAAACAGTATTGCTCAAGACTTCAGTGAAGACACTGCTCTGATAAGAAGCAGAGAAATATAATAGAAAGCAGACATGAAAGTTAAATTTGTGAACATGAAAACAAACTATAACCTAAGGGAAGCTTCAAGGATGTGTGGCTAAGGGCCAGTCGTAATCACAGGTCAATCCAGACTTCCGTGCTATAATGGTTTGCATCTCAATGTAACAACTGCTGATGTAGCGCCTGCCAAAGAGTTCATTTTTGCCTTGCCTTGATGCCCACAATTCGGAGGAGTCCCAACAATCAAATCTAACCAGAGAGCAACCATTCCCTGCTAAAGAAGTGGAGAAATTCCATGGGATGGTCAGCAAGATGCCAAGTTTATTCGAAGATTTTACAACCTAGGTAATTATGAACAAGACATTTTATATAACTTATGTGCACATACCGTTAAATTTAATGCAATTGCCAATCCCACCTATAATGAGATAGACCTTAATTAGACAATATTTGGAATGACTATAAAGGGATAATTTATTTCAAAGATTACAATCATTTATAGAATCTTCTATTGTATTTTATTTATTTTTTGTAGTATTATAGCATAATCTATTTTTTTTATATTGAGTGTTTATAATTTAGAGTGTTTCTTTTATTATAATTTATTGTATTAAATATCTTTTATATATGTAAAATCTGTTTCGTCTCTTTCTTCGCCACTTCCAAAAAATAATATAATCTTAGGGTTGGGAATAATTATTATGCATTTGAGTACTTAATTAACACGTGAAGCTAGTGGTGCAGTATTTGATCCCATTAAATTTATAATTATCCAAGCGCTGTAACTCTGTTAAATCTTACAGCAGTTGGGAGAAAGTTGACCGGGAAATATAACCTGGGGCTATACCTGTATAGCATACAAGTTCAGTCAAGTACGGATATAGACTCGTTTATGTCCGTATTTTCTCTCTGCTTGTGGTAGCGGAAAGTGGGCGATCTTGAATTATAAGAATTCCCCATTAAATCTATATAAAAGGGAAGTTTAAGCTTTCGATCACCGGGTTTCCGTTACAATATATATATATATAACCAGTTGTTGGTCAAAACAAGTTTTGACCATCAAATATAGGTTTAAAAATAATTTAAAAAGTTCTATTGAAATTAGAAATAAGTTTCCCTGGATATTTAAACCAAGACTTGTTGAATTAATGATATGTCCAGTGGACTTATAAATTATTGAGGGATTCTCAACCTATTGTGTTCAAACCATGAAAGTTCCATATATATTAAAGCCAAAAGTCGAGGTGACAATTGTTGATATGGTCACAGAAAGAGTGTTGTCACTATTTGGGTGGTTGTGATTGTGAAACCTGATGGGAACTATTCATTTTTGTGGAAATTATCATAATACACTAAACAAATATATGGATAAAGGTCCACCATTAAGTGTGTGCAACGTATTAGCCTTGCTACAAAAGAAGGCAATCTTCACAAAGATAGGTATAAAGTCCACTTTTTTAAAGATACCACACAGAAAAAACAGCAGAGTTACTAACTATTAATAACCACATCAGACTATTTACATGTAATATGCTTTTTTATGAGATTACAGTTGCTCCAAACATCTTTCAAGCAAGATGAATCTTTTGTTGCAAGGCATGAAAGGATCTTTATTACTGGTCAGACTGAAAAAGAACTGGAAATACACATGATGAAAATATGATCAAAATCAAATAATGTGGGTGCTAATGTGAACACTGCAAAATGTATTTAGGCCACTTTTGAGATTAAGTTTCTTGGTCATGCTATTAATAAGCATGGTAAATATCCAAACCCAGGAAAAGTTAGAGTAATAAAACATGCTGCAATTCCATAAAAACATTAATAATTTACAAGCCATCTTGGAATTGCTAGTCTTTTATGAAACCTTTTTCATGGGCAATCATATGTATTAATATCATTATATGATTTATTATGGAAAGTGAAGCATTGAAGATAAATAGAAGGACAAAAGATGGCTTTTAAAAAAGCAAAGAAATTGCTAGGGTCAAATCAGCTCCTAGTACATTACTGCAGCAACTTGGAAGTGACTATAACTACAGATGCTTCATAATACTAAGTTGAGGCAGTCCTATCCCACTATTGTTATGGAGATGAGCACCTGATATCAAATGCCTTCAGAACTTTAATATCAGCTGAAAAACTATAATCAGCTGGATAAAGGTGTTCCAATTATTGTTTTTTCACTCAAAAAAATCCACAATATGTGTATGAATAAAAATTTTCATAGTAGACAGACCATCCTTCATTATTCAAAATACGCAATCCAAAGATTGATTAACTGGATAAATATCTTAACTGCATATGACTATAGTGTAATCTTTAGGTATGGTAAATAGATGACATGCAGATGCCTTGCCATGTTTACCAATGATACAGAAGCAGATGTTTACAGAAGTAAAATGATCATATGTGATGAACTTAAAAAGTTTAAATAATACCAAAGTTGTCAAGTGGATGAATTAAAACTATAGCTATGTAGAAATAAATAAATTGGATTCATATTGGATAGCCAAACAGCCAGACAAACTACATAATCCAGTCTATTTGGAATGCCTATCAGAGCTTACTTGTGTGCAACAGATAAATCCAGATGACTGTCCAAGTATTAGTACCAACTGAAAGTCATAAACCAGTGCTTAATTTATTATATCATGACCATGCAAACATTATCAGCATAAAAGTGATCATGTGATCATATTTTTGTTGGTCAGGTCTAAATAAAGAGATTGAACAGATCATAAAATCTGTAAAGAAATACCAGTCTATGGTAGATTTATCTAAAATATTGAAATTGTGGATGAGTCTAAAATCCCATTTCAAATAATTCATATAATTATACTTTGCTGGTACTGTGAATGGATGGATACCTATTTTTAGTCATAGTGAATTTGTATTCTCATTGAGCTGGGTATAATCTCATGAAAACTACTACAATCAAATTTACTATCAAAACCTTCCAAGTAGTTCTTTCAACTCATGGTTATCCTTATGTCCTTATATTAGACAATGGAACAGGATTTATCTTGATTTTGTAAAATATTTGGCAGACAAAGGACTACAATAAATTTTAATTCCACCATGTCTTCCAACATCCAGAAGAATCATCAAAAAGGCAGTATAATGTTTAAATTCTGCTTTAAAGAAAATGACAACTTTGGATATTAAGAAGGCATTGATAGAAGCCATGTTTTACCATCACTTTAATCCAAATTCATCTTCTATAAAAACACTGGCAGAATTATTATTGCAGCAAAAGTGTTGCACACATTTATATAAGCTACTATTGATTAAAAAATTAGAAAAAAGTATTTTGAAAAAAAAAATGCAGATTTATAAACATTTACAATTGGCAAGACAGTATAGGACAGAAGTCTGATAAAAAAATGATTCATGGTAACATTGTTGAAGTTGTATCTGAAGTAATCAAAGTTATTATGCTAAAAAAAAATTTGTGTCAGGAGATAAATAAATCACCCATGTGCTCATTTGTCTGTCACATCAAATGGAATTAACAGTAAACTTAATTAGCCAATCCTAAATTGGAATCTAGTATAAGTGAAAATTGCAAGGATACTCCTTCAATTGCACAAAATAAAGAACTGTTTACTGATAATAATATTGAAACAAATAACAGATCAGACAGTTGTGAATTTAAGTAATGATAATTTATAGACAGGATCATTAAATCAAGTAGCACTAAATTACAGATTGTGGTGAAATAAGACCTATGCTTATATTCAGATGCCGAAAAACCTCAGATGGCCTGAGAAATTTAAAGGTTATTTTCTAGAGTGAAGGGAAGGTGTGGACTGTCTGTGTCAACATATATGTACATTGTAAATGAAGTTTGTTTTTAAATTTGTAATTTGCTTGCAGATGATATCTTGTTATTATTTTACCCACTAAATATATATGCTAGAAAATTTGCATATCAAACGTTAATGAATATTAAATTATATTATATTATGATAATTAGTGCAACTATTTAAAAAATGAATTGATATTAGTTGTCAGTGAGCATATGAGTTAAAAAAAACTGTTAAGTTGAGAATAATGAAGTTTTTTCACAAAAAGGAAAAAAACCAGGACTAAGAGCCATCTTTGCATTTCTAAATGCTTTGAAAATGAAGATTACCAATTAAGCAAAAGACTAGATTTGAAATGAACTAAGACATTATTTGTTAGTAATCTTAAATATAAAATAACAATGAGTTAATAGACACTCAAGTTACAGATTTGAATGTACATGAGTTAATGAAAACTCTAATCAGTAGACCATATTAGATATTTGCAATGTATGAGAAAATTATTTCCCCACACAAACTTGGTTATTAAATTTGGTCCCAAACTAAAGGGGTATTTATTATTATTTTTATTATTAATTCTTATTAATTTTTATTATTATTAGCATTTATCAGCACAGATAAATAAATTTACTGAGTTTTTAAAGGTTGATCTTGTATAAAGTGATACTTGCTAGGCTGATATTATTAAGAATAGACAAGAGTCGATATTTTAACCATAATAAGCTGAGAATTTTAAAATCAAAGAAATGTAAATTATACTCTGTAAAACAAGCAAATAAAACCTGTTTTAAAACCAAGTTAATAAAAATTTTTACTATTTTTAAACTTCACTAAATTTAATTATTATTTTGATAATAAACTTGATTTTGTATAAAACTAGATGTTTTTCTGATGTAAATAACATATAATAACCCAAACACTTATTCCCACTAGTTTCAATTTGATATACAGTGTATATATATATATATATAGAAGTGCTATGAGTTGGAGTTTTAGATCTAGTTTCTGAAATCCTAACTCTTCACTGAGGTGAGCCATTAAGCTCAAAACCAATTGGTCTGGAGATGAGGATTTTCTGATAGAGATTTTGAATTCTTTCTCTGTTGGCTCTTATAATTAAAGCTTGTTTGGAGCTAGTGGTAAGCTCCATCTAGTGAACATTTTAGTACAAGCTTAAAAGCAATTTGCACAATTTTGCGACTTGTTTTATTAATTATTATAAGTGTACCATTGAAGGCTTTTGCGATGTAATATTGCTTTAGCTATTAATATATGGGGAAACTGAACTGAGTTCAGACCCATATAGCTATCTGGTTTGTAAGACTAGATTTGAAGAAATTTACATTTCTGAAAATTTTGACTTTTCAAACTGATAGTAACATATTAAATAAGTGCTCTGAGTTGGAGTTTTAGATATAGTTTCTGGAATCCTAACTCTTCACTGAGGTGAGCCATTAAGCTCGAAACCAATTGGTCTGGAGATGAGAATAGTACGATAGAGATTTTGAATTCTCTCTCTGTTGGCACTCATAATTAAAGCTTGTTTGCAGCTAGTGGTGAGCTCCATCTAGTGAACTTATTAGCACAAGCTTAAAAAAGCAATTTGCACAATTTGTGACTTGTTTTATTAATTTTATATATATATAAAATGAATTCAGAGTTGATTATCAAGAGATATAATTTTAATTTTACCAATACTGGATCTCAAACCATAGCTGTAGTAACGCATGGAATAGGAACACGAACTGAAACATTTAATTGTAAGCAATCACAAATTAATACACCGTGTGACACTAATAAGATACCAGAAAGTTTTTGAGACTCTTGTTTGACAAGAAGTGTTTTGGAAAATTAAATACTAAATAAATATCAACAAGTTAATGAAAAAGGTTGTACTTAATGTAAAGAAAATTCTTTTGATTTTTTGTTAGACAATATAATTTTCAACATTTCCCAACAAGAAAACTTTTTGAGAATAACTGTTTCTGATGCTCAACTAAATGATAGGTTTGGTTCAGATTAACATATATATATATGATCACTAGATGGAGCTTTACCAATAGCCCACTATATCTCTTTTAGCATTTATGTAAACAAAGCTTCATAGTGGGCTATTGATAAAGCTCCATCTAGTGATCATATATATATATAATCACTAGATGGAGCTTTACCAATATCCCACTATGAAGCTTTGTTTACATAAATGCTAAAAGAGATAGAATTTCAATATCAATTTCAAATTGTCTCCAACTTTTAAACCATGGTTTTGAGCTAGTTGGCTCAGGTCAGTAAAGAGTAGGAAGACTAGAAACTATATCTAAACACCAACTCTGCAATCAGCATATATCAAACACATTTCTATCAGCTTGAAAGCATGAATTTTTCAGATACATAAATATCTTCAAATCGAGTCAAACAAACTAGATAGCTATATGGTTCTGAATTCAGTTCAGTTTCACCATATAGTAAAAGCCTCTGCAATCTATATCATTGTAAAAACCTTCAAGTGTACATTTATGATAAACAAAACAAGTTATAAATTTCATAACTTGCTTATAGCTTGCATTTTGTGATCACTAGATGGAGCTTTATCAATAGTCCACTGTCAATCTTTGTTTACATAAACACTGAGAGAGATATTGTCTCCAACCTTTAAACCATGGTTTCGAGCTAGTTGGCTCACATCAGTAAAGGGTAGAAAGACTAGAAACCAGATCTAAACATCAACTCTGCAATCAGAATTTATCAAACACTTTTCTATCATCTTGAAAGCATGAATTTTTCAGATATGTAAATATCTTCAAATCCAGTCAAAAAACCCCCCCTAGAAGGTTTTTGCAATGATATAGATTGCAGAGGCTTTTACTATATGGTGAAACTGAATTGAATTCAGAACCATATAGCTATCTAGTTTGTTTGACTGGATTTGAAGATATTTGCATATCTGAAAAATTCATGCTTTCAAGCTGATAGAAACATGTTTGATAAATGCTGATTGCAGAGTTGGTGTTTAGATGTGATTTCTAGTCTTTCTACCCTTTACTGACACAAGACAACTAGCACAAAACCATGGTTTAAAGATTGGAGACAATTTGAAAGAGATATTGAATTCTATCTCTCTCAGCGTTTATGCAAACAAAGCTTGATAGTGGGCTATTGGTAAAGCTTATCTAGTGATCATAAAATGCAAGCTATAAGCAAGTTACAAAATTTATAACTTGTTTTGTTTATCATAAATGTACCCTTTAAGGTTTTTGCAATGATATAGATTGCAGAGGCTTTTACTATATGATGAAACTGAAATTCAGACCTATATAGCTATCTAATTTGTTTGACTGGATTTGAAGATATTTACGTATCTGAAAAATTCATGCTTTCAAGCTGATAGAAATATGTTTGATAAATGCTGATTGCAGAGTTGGTGTTTAGATGTAGTTTTTAGTCTTCCTACCCTTTATTGACATGAGCCAACTAGCTTGAAACCATGGTTTAAAGGTTGGAGACAATTTGAAAGTGATATTGAATTCTATCTCTCTCAGCGTTTATGTAAACAAAGCTTGATAGTGGGCTATTGATAAAGCTCCATCTAGTGATCATAAAATGCAAGCTATAAGCAAGTTACAAAATGTATAACTTATTTTCTTTATCATATATATATATACTATTAAAGAGGATCTAGTAAGTGTAATTAATCAAAAAAGTGATGAATTAGTAATTGGGATTTGATATTGATAAGCATAACATATTTAGCTCAGATATCAAAAAAAATCAGTATCTAGTAAACCACAACAAAAAGATTTAAAATATAGTTAATATAGTGACAGTCTTTAAGGCATTCATTAATATGTTTACAAAGTAAATGTGTTAAAAATAATTGACAAACATTATGCAGTACATCGGTATAGACAACATATTAATGTTTTCTAGAAGATTTGTGATGATGATATTTTAAATGCATTTATATATTGAACTATTTCCATCATCTAATATTAGATATTGAGTGTCTTTAGAAAAAATTAACTTTATTTCAATATTCCAATTTCATTCAATGTGTGTGCTAATACTAATAGTTGATCTAATTAGAATATTTAAATAAAGTTAATTTTTTATAAAGATATTCAATACCTAATATTAAATAATAGAAGTAGTCCAAATATATAAATACAACATATTATTAATCTTCCATATTTTATTCACAATAACGTCATTCCTAAAGGCTTCAGAATAAGAATTCATGCTAATATAGACCAACTTCCCAAGGAACATGCAATTAAATGGAATAATACCATAAAACAAACATCTGTTACACTAATACATATTTTGAAAGATTCATTTCTAATAAGACTTAAATTAATTGGTAAAGAAGTTTTAGATTTTGATGGTTATAATTTAATCAATATAGGTAACCAAAAGGAATTGCAGAAATAGATTATTTTGAAAAAGGGAATTTTATAGGAAAATGAACCATTGGGTTAAAGATAAGGGAAATTTTTAAAAAGCTAGGATTTGAACTGGTTATTAATCATTCTAAAATAAAAATCAATTGAATAACTTCTGATAGTTATTCACCTGGGTCTCATTTTATGCAGATTATTTTAATGCGATTTTGAAGTTATGCGATTCGTGTTTCTTCTTAATATCTTTCATATTTCACTACATTTATTAGATATCAAGAAATTTAAATTATTAATAACTTATTTTGACTTGAAATACTTTTTTTTTCAAAAATATAATGTTATATTAGCAGCTGATGTGAATATGGCCTGAAGCTGCATTTAGAATATTAGCTTCTATGTAATAACCTACTTATACTAATGCAGCAGTCCCCAACCTTTTTGCACTTAAGAGCACATTCTATAATATTCGCCAGGTGGCGGGCACGATAATGTACAAAAAATATATATTTCAAAAATAAAATTTTAACATTTTATTACAATATAATACAATAATTTATTATAAATTTTAAAAATTAAATTTATTTGTATCAGATAAATAATTTTTTATCATGTTCGGATAACGGAGGGCACAGGTAAAATGGTCTGCAGGCGCTATAGTGCCCGTGGGCATAGGGCTGGGGACCCCTGTACTAATGAGTAAATAATAGTAATAGGTTTATATTTACATATAAAAATATCACAATAAATATTTAAAAAATTTAAACTTTTAAAACGTATTTTGTTACTTATAACAGAAATAAATAATTGTTTAGATTTTTAAAATAAATAATAACTAAGATTTTATTGATATTATAAACTGAAAATAATCTTTCTAATGATAATCTATAATCTTTTTGTTTTGATTACAATCTCATTTTTTAAATAGCTCAAGACTGAAAGTGGTGCTAGTTGTATGTCACATGACAAATCTTATTTCTTAACATTTACCAAACGAATGCATATTGTCAAATAGTCAAACAACCACTAATGTTAAAATATGTATGAAAAAATGTAAAATTAAATACTGTAGTTAATAAAAAAAAGTAAAAAAAGTTTGTCTTGTACTTTTTTTTTCAAATATTTGAAATTTTTTATTAGTCATACTTTATTTCATTATTTTTTTAATGCTAATTTTAAAGTAATTTTTCCTTCTTGCTTTGCTTTTATGCAATTTCTGAAAATTACAACCCCCTATCCCCATTTTTCAAGGTAAGTTAAGTCTATTTTTGTGTGATTTCTTTTGTGCACATTTTCTGAGGAACCTATCTATTGCATAAAACGAGACCCAGGTGTAATATGTCCAATATTTTTTCTACATTGCATATGATGCGAACGATTAGTAATGATTCTTCTAATTACACTAATAACACACACAAGTTATTGGAACACCAATATATCTAATTCTTTTCAAATATTAATAGCAACAAATCTTTATATTTAGCTACTTGGAAAAACAATATTATTAATCTGTCTAACACTAGCTTTAGTGAGACGGAATGTTCACTCTTAAACAAAACATTATCTTTTTCTCCCAATTAATCCAATTATATTATCAAAAAAATGAGTAAAATTCTATCAGAATTTAGATAATTTTTCAAGAAGACTCAGATTAAGAAAATGTTTTGAAAAATAAAATTATAATAATGATTGTACACTGTCACATGAAAGAAATGTTTTATTAGATACATACATTGATAATGCATATCAAAATGTTATAAATGAAATTAGGTTTAAACAACACAGAATGTATAAAAGTCATTTTACCTTAAAAGAGAAATAAGCATTTTACAGTTTAACAAGGAGAGAGGACATTATTATAAAACCAGCTGACAAAGATCAATAGGGTCATGAACAAAGATAAATATGATAAAAATTTCTATGAGTCTATTACACAATCAACTATAAGTAAATTATTCAAGGGTACACTTTTAAGCTTAAAAGATATGGAAACAAGAGGTGGCCTAGATAAAAATATCTTGACAACAAATTGAGATTGTTGATTGTTATTGATATTATGATTGTCTGCGTTCACTAACTTTAATGATAATATATATAAAATATCAAATGAAATAAATATAATAATTATAATATTCTAAAATAACACTACAAAATTGAATTTGCCAATATAAAATTAAACATAAAATCTTTGCTATAACCAGCTTATGGCAAAGATTTTATGTTTAATTTTATATTGGCATATTCAATTTTGTAGTGTTATTTTAGAATATTATAATTATTATATTTATTTCATTTGATATTATATATATATATATATATATATATATATATATATATATATATATATTGTAATGGTATAGATATATGCCATTACATCACTATCAAATAGAAAAAGATGACAAAAGAAAATAGATGTGAATTAATAAATATCTAAAAAAATAAAAATTCAAGTAGTAATATATATAAAATGCACAGATGGTAAACTGATAATTATTTAAGTTAAAAATCTAAAATCAAAAGATTTTAATGTAAAAGAAAAAAAAAAGCTGTTAATGTATTTTTAAAGTTATTTTTAATCTATTGTAGAATGAAAATAATTTTCTATTGAAATATAATGACATAATATCAAACAGGCCCTTGGGCATTTAACTAATTGTAAGCCAGATAAAAGATCAATAAAAAAATTACTAATAATGAAATCAGGTTTACCACTCCAAAGTGAACTGGCCAATAATGATGTGAATGAACACACGGTTTACAGAGAAAATCATCATCAATAAGAACAGTGCCAAGCCAGGCAAGATTGATCCTGGAATTTGATGATAAGAATGAAAAATGATATAAAAGAGAAGAAAAGAAAACTTTTGCTAAGTGGAGTTTTTTTTTTTTGATTGCTCATGCTGATTTATGTGTCTATTATTTAAACATTGTCTAGCATCAGTGGTCGAGAGGTCAGTGGCGGCTGCTTTACAAGCAGTTGTCCTGAGTTAGTGGGTTCACTTCCCGGCTGATGTAATGACACATGAGAAAAAAAAACATATGTATTCATGTATTGCAAACTTCCAAAATGTAGGGGTCATGTAATAAATTTTCATTTCCTGTATTTGCACCAACTAAGGTAGCCTCCAGAGTGATGTTTTCTGAAAAGTGACAAATGATGGACTTGTCTTCCTGAAAATATATTAGATGGAAGGACCTTCGAATGGAGCTGTGCAATGCATCAAGAACCACAAAGACAATCTAGTAATCTGAAGTCATGGAAAGTATGAACTTTTGTCTTAAATAAGATATGAACTTTAAGTATCTTAAATAAGAACTTTTCAAATATTAAATGTTACCTAACTTCTAATGAAAGTCTCTTATCTGACTAAATAAAAATTTAAATTATTTGTCATATTTTTTTTTATGTTTGCTACTATCATTTCTATTCTCAGTAATTTTTTTTAAATTAATAATTTAAAAAATAGGTGTAAATGACTGTTTAGATTTTTAAGCTTGTTAGTTTAGGTGTGTTAATTTTAGGCTATTTATTTCATAGTTGAATCACTGCTGGTGGAAGGACATATAGGTGTTTTATGTCAATGTAATCTGGGGAGGTGCATTGGATTCTCATTCCATGGCCCAAAAGTGTAGCCATCACATTGCCAATGGTCATAGATGTATTCCCTACACCATTGATCTCATTACACTTTAGTTGGGACAGTAATCCAGGAAAGACTGCTCCCACTCATTTATAGAGCATGTCTTTTATATAGTTCCATATAATTGCCTCCTATGTCTATTACATCATCCGAATTACCCATAATTTTAAATGGAGAAATGGAGACATGCAATTAAATGTATGAAGAAAGGAAAGGCTCCAGGTAATGATGGAATTGTAATTGATTTATTAAAAAAAGCAGGTGAAGAAATACAACTTTTTTTAGCAAAGTTATATACCAAATGTTTAAATGATAAAGATGTACCAGATAATTGGAAGAATGCAGTATTAATTTTATAATATTTAAAAAAGGTGATAAAGAAGATATTAGAAAATACAGACCTATCAGCCTTTTGTCAGTTTTATACAAAATTTTTATCAAGATAATAACAACTCATACTAGAAAGAACATTGGATTTCCATCAACCAAGAGATGAAGCCGGATTTAAAAATGATTTTAATACAGTAGATCATACCCAGTTATTGAGAGAAGTTATAGAAAAGATAAATGAATATGAGTTGCCATTATGCTTTGGATTTGTAGATTATAAAAAGACATTTGATTCTATAAACATTTCTTCAATGATTAAAGTATTGGATCATCTGGGTATAGAACCAGGATATTGTCATATTTTAAAGAATATTTATAAAAATGCAACAGCAATTAGATTACATAATGATACTGAGAAAGTCAACATTGAGAAGGGTGCAAGACAGGGTGACTCCATGTCTCCAAAACTTTTTACAGCAGTGCTGCAAAAAGTATTTTGTGGATTAAAATGGAAAGCTAAAGAAGTGAAAGTAAATGGACATTATTTAAGTCATTTATATTTTGAAGATGATGTAGTTATTTTTGCAAGTAATGCTTTAGAGCTGCAAGAAATGTTGTAGCAGTCATCAGATGAAAGTAGGACTAAAGATAAATGTTAAAAAGACTAAATTAATGTTTAATGAATTTTTTCAAAATATGAAAATAAAGATTGATTATGATGAGTTAGAAGAAGTTAACAGTTACAAATACCTTGGTCAGATTATTAATAGAGATGGAAACATAATGGATAAATTAATCATAGAATTAAACTTGGTTGGAGTGCTTTTGGTAGAAATAACTTGATACTAAAAGGAAATATGCCTATGTGTTTGAAAGGAAGTTTTTTAATAAATGTGTTTCACAAGCTCTTACTTATGGATCTGAGATGTGGATACTTAATAGAAGAGCAATACAGAGACTTCAGACCACTCAAAGAAGTATGGAGAGATGCATGTTGGGAGTAACAAGAACCGATCGAAAATGCAATATATGGGTAAGATAACAAACAGATGTTACTGACCTCAGTAAAAAAATTAAAAGACTGAAGTGAAGTTGGTCTGGACATATTGCTAGAAGAGATGATAGTAGATGGACAATTGAAATCTTAAACTGGATTCCAAAAGATAGTAAAAGACCAGAAAGAGACCACATATAAGTTGGATGGATGAAATAAGAAAGTGTGCAGGTGTGATGTGGAGAAGAGAAACTAAAGATCAGAGAATATGGATTCAACTTGAAGAGATCTTCATCCTGCAGTGGATTGATAATGATTAATAATGATGATTATGTTGCCAGACAGATGCACATTCCTGTCAGAATGGTTTTTTTAAGCTAACATTCTCATTTTGCATTTATCACATCAGTATATCAATAAAGTGGCATTGGCTTGGACGCAAACTTGTAACCGGGATTTTAAAAGAATCAAGTTAGTTAAATGTGTATTCTATGTAACATATTTACACTTAGCAAAATATTTAAAATTGTGTTTAATCTATTGAACGTACCCATCTGTGCATATAATGTAAATTAAATTTATTCAGTAGCTAATTTAGTTTCCAGAAATTTTGTTTTAATGTGTGTGTGCATAATAAAAAGTTTTGTTGAATTAATTTTGACAGTAACTTATTTTATATATTTTATTAATAATATTTTAAAATCAAGAATTAGAAATTTTAATTATACAGCATGATATTTTAAGCTCAGATTCTTCATGAGCTAGTGACTGGGGCTTTTAGTTAGATAATAATTGAACGTCACCCATATGTGTCTGCCGCCTTTATAAATTTTCTAGATTCAAATAGCCTAGTGGTGCTTTGGCATGGCAGATAGTGTGGTGAGGTTTTGTCTTGTCATTATAATATATATGCTTAATTTTAGTACATAAATTGAAATCAAAAACTTTTATATAAATTTTTTAAGGGAAAAAGTAAAATAAAGCTTTTATTTCCAGAATATTCTCAGTGTATCCACTATTTTTAAATAAAATTAAGACACTTTCTTCAGCCAAAATTGCATGGCTAGAGTAGTATTGCTAATAATGCATTGCTATGTTACCATGATTACACTACCATGTCAGTTACAACAATCCCACTGGACCCCTTCTTAGTTTGAATATTCTTTGTTTAATTTCTATGAGGGAAGTTTGCTTGGATGCTATTAAAGAATGCAATGAATGCCTTCGATATTCCTGATTTTGTAAATCATCAGTGCATGCATTTTCTGCTCTAATGAACAATGCACTGGTTATCATATCCTCATCAATTTTTATGCATGGATTTTATCTCATTGAACTGTTTTAACTAGTCTTGTAATATAACTTTATGTACATTATAGACTGAATACAATATTTTAAGCTTTTCTTTGGCTTTGAATTTATATGGATAAGGGCGTTTGAATTCATTCTTTTTTGCACAAATACATTATGGTCTATAAAACATATACTAATCCTATGATGTTTTATATATGAATCATTTTATATATTTAATAAAAAGAGTTAAGACTGCTTTGATATTTATCTTCTGGATGATAAATTCTTGCTAAAGATAAATTTAAATAATCTTACCAATAAAGCAATTAAATTTGAATATACGGCCATAACAACAATTAATAAATCGATAAACATTTTAACAAATTTGCAGATAATGGCCATTTTACTAATTTATTATTTGGATAAAAGGTAACCACTTATTTAATTTCAATGTTCTTATATAAGATGGATAAATTTATCATCAACATTTGTAAGTGGTGAAACTTTAAAATAATGGTGACTTTTGTAATTTGGTAATCAACCAACTTATAATATCAAATAATATTTAAGATGCAAATTCACACAATTTTAATAAGTCCATAAATAAATTATGGCTATTAACTAATAATAGTAATAAAATAAGCAGCACTCAAAAATGAGTGGCCAATTCAACTCCAAAAAAAAAAAAAAAGAAAGAGAAAAACTACTCTAAAGATAAGTTTTGCAGTGACTATACAAACCAATCTGTGACCCACAAATATGTCCACATATAGAATATGCTGGTCTAATTTTCTGTTTACTTATTAACTTACAATGCTACCTTTTCATTTCCTTAGCAGAAAACTTTTGTTTTTAAAATATTTCAACACCATGTCTAATTGTAGCTTTCCAATGTATTCTATTGTCAGCTATATTTTTCCAATGAAAACAATTAACATTGAACTTCTTTAATCATTATGACATAGTCAGGATCTATCTCTTCTAAGAAAACACCATTTTAAGAAATCTTCTAAGATTAATTCATTTTACATAACCAATCCAATAAAGGTATGATTTTATAATAGTAGATTCAATAGTATCTGATGTGTACAGCACCCTGAATACTGCAATCATGGTAAATGTGGTCAGACAAGCAATAATAATTATAACTCAAGAAAATTTTGTAACTAAAATTTGATGTTTATTTTCAACAAGATAATAATGGTCAAAGTTAAATTAACAATAGTTAATATATACATTTAACTTAATAATACTTACAAAGATTAGTATTATATTAACTCTTATGATACTCAGTAATAGTGTAATACAAAAACATAATAAGGCTAGTGTGGCCTATATAAAATTCCTAGGTCCATTTTTGAACTTTCAGTGGTGGAGATCACCGATTCATCCGTAATCCTTTACACACTTGACCTTGAGGTTCTTTCACATAAAGGCGACCAGATCTGTTGAAATGTGGGTATGAGTGAAGACCTAAATTCTTTTTACTAGTGAGCTTTTATTCTTTTCTCAGACAAATCCCAGGTAAGAACACTAATACTGCAATCATGGTAAATGTGGTCAGACAAGCAATAATAATTATAACTCAAGAAAATTTTGTAACTAAAATTTGATGTTTATTTTCAACAAGATAATAATGGTCGAAGTTAAATTAACAATAGTTAATATATACATTTAACTTAATAATACTTACAAAGATTAGTATTATATTAACTCTTATGATACTCAGTAATAGTGTAATACAAAAACATAATAAGGCTAGTGTGGCCTATATAAAATTCCTAGGTCCATTTTTGAACTTTCAGTGGTGGAGATCACCGATTCATCCGTAATCCTTTACACACTTGACCTTGAGGTTCTTTCACATAAATGTGACCAGATCTGTTGAAATGTGGGTATGAGTGAAGACCTAAATTCTTTTTACTAGTGAGCTTTTATTCTTTTCTCAGACAAATCCCAGGTAAGAACACTAAATCAAAGGAAAGTTCTACAACATTAATCACTACCCTTGTTATTTATCATTTTAGGTGATCTGTACCTTGATCTATTCTTTTAAGTATTTTCCAATATGGAAACACTTATCAATGTATTTTAACTTTAAATTTTTTACTTCATAATACTTGTACTTTAACACAATTATTTATTATATTCTAAATACATTATTTTATTTATGTTCTATGTATAGCACACCTCCTCCACTTCAGCAATTACAGTTTCTGAAATCTTATGTAGTCTTTCAAATAACTTGGTTCTTTCTTATTTTGGGGGGATCTAAGTGGGGTGTGTGTGTTCTTTTTAATGGTAATATTCTCATTTTTTAAGAGTGCTCTTCATTTACTTCTGGTTTGTCTGATTCCTGTATGTAATTTGGAATATCTGCCACTGTAGTAATTCTAATTTGATCAATTTCTTTTTTATGATGCTGGATATGATTTGCATTTTTTCATGTGATTTTTTCTGTTTCTGTCTGGATGATTGCTATTTGCCTTGACAGATGTTCTTGGATTATGTCTTTCACCCAGCACTTTCTGAGAATGTCTCTTATCCAGACTTTTTTTCCCTTTTTGTATCTCATTTCAGCTTTGTTGTTTTCATCATTTGCAAATTTTTCACCTGGGTAAATTAACAATAACTTTCTGTGTATTTTTCATCCAAACATCAGCTCAGCTGGAGATTTACTAGTAATATATGATGGTGTACTATGCTGATATAATAAAGTAGAATATAAAGTTCTTTGCATATTCACAGTACCTTCCTTATATAATATTTGTTTTAATAATTGTATGATCTTTTCTGTCATGCTATTGAACTCAGGATGGTATGGAAGCATACTATATGTCTAATTCTCCATTTCTTATGAAAATCCTAGAATTTAGTGGATGTAAAACTTGTACTATTATCTGATAGTAATGTTTTGGGAAAATCATGAAAAGCAAAAATTTCCTTAAGTTAGCTAATTGTTTCTTCTGGACTGGTATTTTTAATAATTCTATATTCAGTCCACTTTGAGTATGCATCAATCCCCACCAAAAAATATAGCCATGAAACAGTCTGGCATAATTGATAGAATTTTCTCTGGATTGTTTGCATTTGATTTAACTGGAACTCTTGTCAATGTGTTTGCATGTTTAATACCATTTCTCTTTATATACTTTGATTTCAAGAGCATGGATACATTCTCTACCTATAATAGGCTTTAGACCATCTTTCACTATATATATATATATTAGTAATCTACAGACTTATTTTCAAATTCTAAAGTTATGTTTATTTTCCCTAATATCGTCATAACAGTTTGCATTAATATAGTTTTTTTTTTTTTTTACAATTTTCCATTACTTTATTCCAGTCTTTAATTGACATCATTGACATACCTGTCCCATTGCTAATTTCCATGGTCATTTTTGTATCTAATAATTTTACTGTCAGCATAAATTGATTGCAATTTCTAATATATTATAAATCTCACACTTTTGTTTATTGTCCTTGGAAAAAGTTAGTGAACTGCTACATTCTTTTTCCCCTTAATCCTAAATGCTTTTTCTAAGTGACCTACTTTGTTACAGGATCTACAACATTCTTTGTTAAATTTACACTTCTGTGCCATGTGGACCGTTTTCATAACAATAACATACTATTTCTTTTGTTTTACTCTTAACTGGCTGATAATTATCCTGTTTTTCTTATAAACACTTTTTCTTTGCTATTACTCCTAAAAATTCTGAAACTCCTATGATTATTCAAGCAATATTTCATGGGCTACTTCCATTTTGATTGCTTCTTCATATGTTAAGTCTCTTGAGGCCAGAAACTACTGTCTAAACCTATCATCAGACAATCCCCAAAGTAATTGCTCTAGCAGAGCTTCATAATAAGAGTTGTTATAATTGCACCTTTTAGCAAGTTTCTTCAATGCTTGATTATAGTGACATATACTCTTTTATTTTTCTGCCTATTTCTAAAATGTAGCCATGCCACATGCTCCAAGGGCTGGGGACTGAAATAATTATTCAATTTTCCAACTTACATTATACAGCAATTTCTCTGGTCATTTATGATCACATTGCCAATTTGTGATTTGAATTATTTATTGCTTGATATAGCATAACAATGTGGCAACTTTAATAGGATCACTCACAGTTCCATTAATAAAAAAGTTTCTCAATCCTCTTGAGGTAGATTCATCAATCAAAAAGACTATTAACATTAAACTTATTTGTTGCTAATTGCTAAACAGATGTCATCTTAATATTCCAATCTAAATTAATAACTAATAGGTAAAAAAAAAGATTTTACCCAATTATCAAACTACTTCCCAATAGGATGACTTATTCAGCCAGCTTTAAACTATGAGATTTAACTTTATTACACCTACATAGTTCTAGCTACTGATTAAAATCCTACCTCCAACTACTACTAGACAAAATTTGCAGTTCGATTGATCCTGTAATGGACTGCATCAGTTTTCTGCTGCATACATCCATCACAAATACTGAAGTCATGGTAAAAGTTGTCAGACAAGCAGAAATAATTATAACTCAAAAAAACTTTATAACTAAAATTTGACATTTATTTCCAACAAGATAGCAATAATGTTTATTATATACACTTAACATAATAACGCTTACAAAGATTAGTATTATACTAATGCTTATGATACTTGTCCATAGAGGCATATAAAAATATAATAAAGCTAATGTGGCCTGAAAAATGACCCTAGGTTTACTTTTGAACCTTCATGTGGTGATCACTGGGTAATTCGAAGCCATTTGCACAATCGATCTTATAGTTCTTTCAGGTATAGCCCCACTGAAATGAGTTTGTTAGTGAGAATTCTTTTTACAGGTGAGCTTTTATTCCTTTATCAGTACAATCCCATATAACCACACTCTAGCAATGGAATGTTTTACACTAATTACTATCATTGTCATTTATCATTTTAATTAATCTTTATTCTGGTCTATTCCTTTATATGTTTTCCAATATGGAAATGCTTATCTTATCAACCTAATTTTTTTGCTTTGTAATATTTTTATATTTATTTCAACTTTAACACAATTTTTATTATATTTTAAGTACATTTTATTTTATCTACATTCTATATATAGCAGTATCACATTCTGCAAGCTGAAGTAAATATTGACTGGTTTTATGATCTTGCTATTGTATTTTCTAATGCCTTTATATTGTGCTAATAGGATATCCAAGCTTCACATCCATACAATAAAATAGGTAAAATAATAACTTTTTATACAGCTACCTTAATTGCAATAGTTATTTCCCTCTGATCAAGAACTATCTTATAACTTGCCAAAAGCAACAGCAACACATTGGTGTTTGGGTTGAATTGAAACATCTAAGTCCACTTTTATACTTATAAAACTATCAAGATATTTAAACTGATTTACATTCTTAAATTGATAGTCATGTAAGCTGAAAGTTTCTGAGGATTTTTTTTTCTGTTATTGCCTGAGAAATAATTAATTATTTAATAAACTGAGATCTTAATACATAGCATTCAAAACATTAAGAACATTTGGTGCATTCTGTAAATCGTTTTTTGAACTAGCAAAAATAGTGCAGTCATCAGTATACCGTAAATCCAGATCCAAGAAAATGTAGTTCTTGTTTTTGCTATTAATGATTTAAATAAAAAATTCCAAC
The DNA here is from genome assembly GCA_028023455.1 of Epiperipatus broadwayi. Classification (NCBI taxonomy): domain Eukaryota; kingdom Metazoa; phylum Onychophora; class Udeonychophora; order Euonychophora; family Peripatidae; genus Epiperipatus; species Epiperipatus broadwayi. The sequence continues at coordinate 4,224,072 of JAQFVV010012444.1, read as the reverse complement.
ATCAAACCTGTATTATATATCTTGATCCCTGTTTGATTAAGCTACCCATAAACAATTCCTCTTATTCCATCATGTAGAAACTACATAATATGAATAAATTTTGTAAAAAACTAACTAATTTCAAACAATGGCATAGTCCTGTTTTACATATTGAATCAAATGCCTTGACCAAATCAATTAAAGCAATATATAAATCATTCCTTTGTTTCCTTAACTTTTTTTGCATTTTTTTGGCAACAAAAATCATATCTTCAGTGCTCATTGAGTCTCTGGCAACCATTCATCTATAACTGGAAGCAATCTATTCAACAAAATTTTTGAAAGTACTTTTGCTGTAATGGATAATAATATTCTATGATAATTATCACATTCTTGTCTTATTTTTTGTTTGTTTGTTTTTAAAAATTGGAACCCTTAAAGCAGCCTTAAGGTCAAATGGCACAATTCATGAGTCCAAATATTTCTACAAAATTCTAATATTTTTCAAGCTAACACATCACTATCATATTTTAAAACGTCTTCAGTTATGTCATCAGGACCTGCATCTTTTCCATTTTTAAGATTACAAAGAGTTATTTTGAATTTTCTAAACTGGATATCTTTGTCTAAATCTATATGAGTAAATAAAATTTATATATCATTAAAAGTCATCATATCAATTCTTATATCATTATTCACAAAATGATTAAGATACTCTTTCTACCTGTTCAAAATATCACGTGAAGAAACTAAATCCAAATGTACTATCATAATAACAATTTATAAATCAAACTCAAAGCACCATTTTAACAAACTTGTATTTAAGACGCACTCTTTCTCAATGCTAATCTGTTAGGCAAAAGAGAGCCACCTCTTATAAATGATGAATAAATCATTCGTGAATATTCGAAAGAGGTGTGTGTGCAATTGTGAGATATATATAAAAAGGGATGTGTTTACAAAAATTCTTGTCATAAAAGATTTTTAAAACCATTTCTATCATTTTAATATTGTATCTTTTTGCTTTTATCTATTTTTTTACTATAAGTACATCATTTTTAAAAGCTACTTTCCTATCATTTGTCAGCGTTTTAATTATATGTTCACTAGGTGAATAGATACAAATGTATATTTATTCGATTCAGTTGAATGGTTATATTTTATTTGTAAAATGAAATATCAAACAAATCTATGTATTTTATTTTTAAATTTTATTTAAATAGTGTAATCAGAAAAATAACTATAGCATTAACCTACATTTTTACAACAATCGCGAATTACGTAAATTTATTTTCCAATTGAACCTCAGATGGCGCCGCTGAACAATACTATCATGAATATGGGTGATTTGTTTTGTAAGTTGTGTAGAAAGAGAGTAGAAGATGTTGGGCATTTGTCTTGCGTTGTTAGCCGAGAGGTATCGCAGCCGCCATGCAAGCAAGTAGTTGGTTGCAGACGGGTGTGGGTTCGCGTCCCGGCAGATGCTATGACATATGAAAAAAAAAAAAGATGTTGGGCATTTGTTGATTGAATGTGAATGTTTGAAAGCAGAGGGGGTGCATGTAGTGGGGTTGTGGAAGAATAAATATGAAAAGAGTGATTATACGGAGGGTGAATTATTGGTTTTTTGTACTGGGTTTGGGAGGGGGTAAGGGGGATTTAGATGTGGAGGTTATGGAGTTGACAAGGATTATGTTGTGGAAATGGGATGGAGCAGATTATGGGTAAATTTAGAGTGGGGATTGTAAAATAAAGTGGCTAACAGGTTTATCTGGGCATAATTGCTGAGATATTCTTGACTTCGTTTAAGGAGAAGCCATAATACATCACATCACATCAGAATAATAAGATATCGCAACACTTAAAAGATGAACGAAAAGTTATATATAGAATAGTATCTATTAAAAAATAAAGAGAAAGATTTGTTTCAAAAAAATAATAATCCAAATGTAATATTTGAATAATAAAAAAATGACAATATTGTATTACAAACATACATATCTATATGTATGTGTGTGTGTATTTCATTTTATTATTGTCAGGTATCTAGAAAACGATGTTAGCTGTTAGCTAGCATTGAATGTCTTTCCACCAAGTTTTTCTATTGACAAAACAGTGGTCAATATTGATAATATGTCATGTAAAATAATAATAACAAAACAAGTAGCAAAAAAAAAAGTCAGGACAAAGTATAAAATACAATAAAGAATTATTAATTAAATGAAAGATTCTTAGGACAGATGAAACTCAATGTAAATTTTAGTGTAAAATAAACGGCATAATAAAAAACTGGAAATAAATTATACTCAATTATAATACCTAGACTTTCAAATCTGTAATTGCTACTAGTGGAATCAGGAAAATCTTCCATTGAAAACATACACATAATCTTCCATTATGCTAAGATATGTAACATAATCTTCTATTAGATAAGACATACAACAATAGATTTCTGTTTTCAGTTTTTGAAAATTAGAAAATATTATATAGCAGATCTTGTTTAACAAAAAGCAGATTACCAATCAAATAGTACACTTTAATTAAGATCATTAAGAGATTATAAATTCCTTCAAATCATAAAAGCAACTTGAATGGACTATAGGATTTCTACTTGGGAATTATGGAAAATAAAAGGCATAATCAGGTAAGTATAAGGATACACTGAACCATGAAAGATGGAAAATTGAAATTCAGTAGAAGAGAGAGTTTTACCCAGAGTTATTTGCCATTGAGCTCTCAAAACTGACCTAGAGATTTATGCAGGCATTCCATCCTAATTATTGTTTATTAAATCCAAAGGGTCACAAATGTAAAAACTGTCTTGTAGTACTTTTGTTTAATTTATATAAATAGTTTTAGTTGCAGACACCAATAAATGTCAATTCGAATTTAATCTTGGTTTTAATAATATTTTTGTATTTTTTCATGTGTGACAACAGCCCTCATGACTATAGAGTTCATGGTGCTTTAACATTGCAGATAAATTACTGCAAGAAGACAATCTAAGTAAGGAGATAGTTGATATTAATCTAGACTGAACGGGAAAATTAATTTGGAAAGTATAATAAATTACTATATTTAGTTTAAGTTTCAGCCACAAAATGATGATGCTGATGTTGCAAGTTACAATAAATGAATTTAATCTTACTATTGACTAGCATGTGTTAAAGAGGAGTGAAAAATCTCTTTTTTTATAAATGTAACTAAAGATGATTCCATCAAAATAGTTAATTTGCTATGTTATTGATGGATAAGGTGTAAACAAAATGGCAAACTATCTCTGTGATCACAAGAACTCAAAAAATTATTATATGCAGCAGTACATGGAAAGTTAAGTAGTCATTTTAACTTGAAACTGTCAAAATATAGTGCATTTACATTTGTGGAAAGATGAGAAGCTAGTGATGAAAGATTTTAAGATTACAATCAGAAATCAGGAACTGAGAAAATTGGCATAAAGCTATTTAGATAGAGATTTTCTTGAAAATGTTTTTTTTCAAGCAAGTACTCTGGATGACTAATGTCAGACTCAGAAAGAAACTGTTAGGTTCTAGAGACCTTGATTATAAAGAAAGCTATTAAAATGGATGTAGCCATAAATTCACTTTGGATTAATCTAAGAAGTTTCAAAATAGTAGTGATGCAAATAGTACAAGAATATATAAGACTAACAATAAAAAATAGTAGACACTAAAATAAATAAAAAAATTATGTGACATACTTGTGGTAGAAAGGAATATATGACTCATATTTGTAATTGGAATAAAAATTGTACAGCATGTAGAAGAAGTGTGAGATACTTAGAAAGAATATGTTATTTAAAAACCTGAAAAAAAATGTAAGATTCATCCCTCTTTCCCAAAAGAAATAATCCTAAATCTGAAATTAAAAATATCCAATTAAAGAATTCAGAACAAATATCACTATCTGTTAAAAATTGAACAAATCAGTAACCATGAAATAGATAGTGAGATAAGCATATTAATGATATTATTCTGAGAAAAGCAAAAGATGCTAATAGTAATAAGATGACAAATAAATAGCAGGCATTCCAATAGTACATAAAATAAGATAATTCAAGGCAGCATATATCCTATTATAAGTAGAGGTTGGTTTGATTCATTTGGGAACAAAAATATAAATGGTAAACAAGATTAAGAAAGAACAGGAAGTAAATGATAGATTTATAGAATTATTTACAAATAATGAAGGCTAGATAAATACTTCACTAGTAGATATTGTTTGGCATGATGAAACAAATCAATAATTTATATGACATGAAAGACTTTTTACACTACAAAAAATGATATGATCTAGTTGTGAAAAAAATATTGACATCTGTAGAGTGTGCAGAACAGGTCATACCAGTAATGGTAAAAGCTGAATCAAGCAGACAAGTTTATATTTGCAAATGAATTATAGAAATTTAAAATAAACAATACCTGGTGCCAAATGTTAAAAAATATTGGATAACATGTAAAAAACAACACATTATGCAAAAATTGACTTGAAAGAAGCTTTTCACCAAATTGCCATCTCTAAAAGAACTTCAGAATTAATTATGTAAATAAATATGTTTAATTATAATAGACTGCCTTAAGAAATTATAGTCACTCTTAATATCTTTCAATCCAAAGTGAACTCATTGGTCTAGCAAATAGGTGAGCTGATCCCATATTATAATAATGATAATAGCAAACATTGAGAAAAGTTTACTTGAATGATTTTTAAAAATTTGCAACAAACTTGCAATGTTCACAGTACAAATAAATCCTGATAAATGTATTTGGACTAGTATCTTGATAGTATAACAAAAAGTAAAAAATGGTTATTAGATAAAAAGTACAATCGACCCAAAAAGCTCCTGACTGATGAAAGCTATAATTCAGAAACTAGGCTGGGGATATTTAGATAGAATATTACTGGACAGGAATTTATGAAGTACTACCATATGATAGCCACTGATTACTAAAGATAAGACTGAGTAGCATGATATGATGAAAAAGGAAGTATTTGGCAACGAATAAGTGATATGTAAGTTATTCAGTCTATTGTTGGTCATATGATGGAAGATTAGATATAATTAAGAACTTATTCAAATTTTTTATATGTGTAACCTTCAGTTTGAAAAGACATTAATATCAAATTTAAAATATTTTTAATAAACACTAGTATGTTAAAAGATATTAATTTGAAGTAGATTTAAAGTATATTATGCATTTAATTTAAAATTTAAAGGTGAGCCTCCAACTTAAACTTTCATTTTTATAATTGATTATTTGAATCCTTAAAAAATAATATTTCATATTGTAACGAGCACAGACGTTCGTTACATTGTTTTTTTATATATAATTATTAAACAAGTTAAAATAAAAAGTTCGCATTTAAAAACTTTCTTTAAAAATTAAAAATTGAAATTAAAATATCGTCTTAAACTCTTATATATTAAGTCGCACAGATAATGAAAAATTATTAAAATAAAATTTTTATTAAAGAAAAAGGTATTTTTAAAACTAAATTTTAAAAAGATTTGGAGATAAAATTATATCTCTAAATCTGTCTTTAAATATATTTTTGATTTGGAAAACAGGGTAATTAATTAGAAATGGAAATGATTGTTAATTAGTTAAATGTAAACCAGCCTTGAGCATTTAAATGAAATAACTTCAGTCAGATAGAAAGAAAACAATAGAAACGGATTAGCCAATGAAAGAAATCCATTTGGGAAATCGGACCTCAGCGAAAGGATCATTACATCCATGACGCAATGTTAATTCAATCCTTTGACAAAAATATAAAAAGGACAAGTTTTGGAAAGCATAGGTTAGTGACTGGAAATTGATTGATTATTGACGATGTAACAGCTAGGTGTTAGCGCTGGGGGGATTGAAAAAGACGCACAGCTTCAATCCCTTCAGTTCTGCTAAGAAAGAAAAAAAATGGGCCATCGTTTATACAATGAGGACCAACTACACGAAAAACAAAATCTCCAAAGGATAAATAAATCAACCGGATACTAATCTTCGGACGACGTGGGAATTCACGTTTAAACGGCCAGGAATATAATAGGATGAACTATTTCAATAACCGTAAGAACTTTAAAATTTATGAACAGTAAATTAAAAACTTTTCATATTTAAAATGATTTTAATATTATTCTATCTGACCAACAATATTTATTAATTGGTTATAATTTTATTTAATGTATTTAATTTGTAAAATCATTTCCATTTATTTTTTTATTTATTTAATTTTGTTCTTTAAGTTGTTATGATTTCTGTTTTCCGTTAAATAAATTATAAAAAAATGTTAAACTTGAGTCGGGCGTGAATGGCTGTATCGATTTGTAAAGATAATTAAGGGAGGGTAATCTTGGGTTGTTCATTTCGTGGTTGAATTGGTTCAATGGATTGGATATATTTATGTAATTAGTGGGTGTAGCATGAGATCCGCAACGGGCAGGATTATAAAATACGCCACACGCCCTCTGTTTGCCTATGGATGGGTTTGTGGGTCGGCGGAGGACCGCAGCCCATTCCTATGGAGTTTTTAGTTTATTGGTCTGCTTGCCCACAGATGTCGCATTCCTGTGGGTGGAGAGTCAATGTCGTTTTTCTTTCTTCATATTGTTCAGATGTACATTCCTGACAATATAATTGTGTTGTCGTATCATGCTACATTGAATACATGAATGTATCAGATGGATTGGCGCCGGTTGATTGCGAAATGTGTTGCCTAGGGTTAAATAGGGATAGAATATTTTATTTTTAAATGCAAATCTATGTAGTCGATTCAGGCTCGATCCTAAATAAAACTATTAAATTTAAGTTGTTTATAGACGCTTGCATGGATTGTTTATCGGTTAACTATGTTTTGCGTTTCATATTTGATCAAAATATATAGACATTCGATAAATAATGATACCTTACGGTGAGTATCTAAAAATGTATTTAATCGGATGTCTTTTAAGTTATTGGTGACGATGCAAGTATCTTACGATGAATACTAGAGGGTTTCTTATAATTCCCTATGCAATTGTCAGTAATCAATAATTTTGTATTTTGATCGTTTATGTTTACTTTGAAATGTTTTTGACCGTTGAAATCTATGTAACCGATCTATAGCAACATATTAAACAGGTTTATAAGCCCATCTGTGCGAACTTGATTAAAAATGTAAATTTATAATATAATAGTAACTCAATGTAAATTAAAGTAAAATCAAAGTTAAAAATAATGTTAAATGTTTAAATGTAAATCACTAAAATAGTTTTAAACCTTATATATATGTGCATAAATAAATCTGTTTGTATGATAATTACTGGCAGTGGCTTACTTTATTCTTTTATATACTAGTAAATGATATTATTAAATCTCTGCTATTCCACTGAGCTAGTGACATGGGCTAACGACCGGAATCAAAATAAAAAAAAAAAAAATTATTTTTTTTTGACTTACGTATCTGCCTACTTTATAAATTTTTCTAGGTTCAAATGCCTAGATGGCGCCCCGTAGTGCAGTTTACGTAAGTCTCCACTTCCGGATCGTTACAATATAAAAATTAAATATATTTTATTTTTATTGATAAAAATAATAAAATAAATGGAAATATATTTGAAATATAAAAATAAACTTTCAGATTAAATTAAAGCCTACTTTTCTTCTTGCTAAACTCAATGTGAAAAGTCTGCATTTCTTTGTGTGAGAAGGAAATGAATTTAGATCTCAATATTTTAATGTCCACACTTAGGGTTTTTCATGGTGTAAATCAGTCATCGAACCTTTCTTTTTAAAAAAGCCCTGGAACATGCTATACATGTGTGACCAATGTTAATAAATAGTGTTCATCATAGCATTTTCATTAACAACAGTTTTAAAGATTTTTTAATTTGAATTTTTTTTTTCATAACAATATTAATCAATTTTCAGACTTATAGCCATTTTTTTTTACACACATATGCATCAGAATAAATACTATCTGTAATCTATTTCGCTGCTAAGGATACAAATAAATAGTTAAGTTAATGGATAACTTAAAGCTTATATAAAATAATGCTTGCTGGTCCACAATTTGTTGTATATATTTTCTTTTGTTGTATAAATTATAAATTGGTGAGAAAAAATGTACATTGATTTAGATTGTCACTCATTATGCGAGAATTGAAAGGAATAGAAAGAGAAATATATGAAGAATACTAGTCTTAAGGAAGAAAATGAGTAATAAAACAAAGAACAGAAGACAAGGAAAAAATATTCTGGATTCGTATGTGTTACCTATTTTTTGTAAGATAACTAATGTTGATAATTTATTATCTATATAATATTTACATATAAATTATATAATTCAATTTATAATTAATATTTGAAAAGCTTTGTGGTATAAAGGTACTGCATCGATATAACATGATGTCTATCATCTAATTTTGAATCTCAATCCCATAAAACTTGAATTTTTTAAAGTTTCAAACAAGTTTAATTTATTTCATAAACATTGCTCATAACTATCTTAGCTAACTATTCAGTATCTTATGGTAAATAAGTATATTGCTATTTTTAGTGAGTGGGAAATTTTTATTTTTTTTTATTTCCTTTTTAGATAAAATTAATGCTGGCAGGTCATGACATGCACTTCAGGGGGTTATTTAAAAGTTGTTTTACCTTTTAACTTATGGATCAAAAGTCTATAAATGTGATTTAAAATATGTGTATATATCAACAAATTCTACTTTATAGGTATGTATGGCATATATTTAAAATATTTTTTGTAAAAGCCCTGGACAGATACTTGTGAATAAGATAAAATTGATGCATAGTAGGTTGGTTAATTAAAGACTTGTTAGTAAATGTTGTTTCATGACTATTACATAGCTGGCTGTTTGGGAATGGAAACATTTTTGGATAAGAGTGAGTTTATTTTTAGTTATAAAAACTGTACAGTTTAGCCCAGTTGGTAAAATGCTTTGATTATATATTGTAAAACTATGTTTAAAAAGTTCATTAATAATATCATAATAATTTAAAATAGTAATAAGAAAACAATTCCTTTTTTAATAGCTGCATTGGATCTGCTTTATGTTTTAATAATAGGTTGATACATGAGAGTTTACATTGAAAAATTGCAAAATAAAGTACTGTCAATCCATCTTTTAATTGAAAGATTGAAATCAGCCAATCAAGTGAAAGCCTTCTAGGAAACTTGGGTAATGTAAATATGGTTGTAATAAAGGTTTGTCTCCATATCTACTTTTATGGTTAATATTCTCTTCATACTTCAATAAGATTTTTATTGTAGTCATATTACCATTTAATAAAACAATGTGCAATAGATTCTGATTATTTTGATGAACTACATCAACATTTGTAGCTCTTTTAATTTCTTTTTAATGGCATTATGGTCATTAGATAAGCAGGCTTTGTAAAATGGAGTTTTTTAAGTTTTATTACAATTGATTCTGGTAATACTCAAACTTCTTATAAACTTCTGAGTGGTAAAGTCATTTTATGGTATTTGAGTACTAAAGCTGCAACATAGGGGAAATAGGAGACCTTTTCACACCCACAATAAATGTGTCATATTATGATGACATCATATTAAAAGAAATAATCCTACATTTTTCTGTGGTGTTGACATTATATCATCATAGATGATGTTATATTGAAAGAAATAATCAGAATTTTTTTAGTTATTGTCCAGATTTGTTTCTGACAACAGTTATTTTTTCAATTGTCATATTCTTGTCATTTTCATTGTGTTTTTGGTTTCATTTCTTTATAAAAAAAATGATAGCAGTTTTATAAAAATCCCAGCATACTTTGCAATCAAGAGGTTTCATTTTAAGAGCAAAAATTTTTACTGCAGATTTTCATTTTCTGTGGTAATATTTAATAGGAAAAGTTTGGTTTTAACATATAAATTTCTGTTATATATTACAAGGTAAGTGCCATAGGAATATATAATGTATTTTTATAAAAATTATTTCAAAATCATAATCATTTACTATTTGTTTTGTACACATATAAATAACTATTTTTTTGATTAAAACTTGTTTTTTATTTTTATTTTAAAGTTGTTAATAATTAATGTCTTTTTTTGTAGTTTTTGCTTTAATTTCTTTATTTTAAAAAAAATGTTTATTAGCAGTTTTATGAAAATCCCAGTAGTTAATGTACTTTTATACAAATTATTTAAAAATCAAAATCATTTATTCTTCATTTGGTGTATATTTAAACTATATCACATTTTATTATTATTCACTTATTTTTAGTCCTGCAACATGGAGCATGTATTAGACCTACTGTGGCAGTTGACATTCATATCAATCTTCCAATAACTTTGTAATTGTTGACATTTGCTGAAGAAAGATCCATGAACACATTATTTTGGTCAGATCACAAGATTACAAAGTTACCAGCAGTGGATTTATATGAATGTGAACTGGCACATAAAGGTCTAATACATGTCCCATGTTGAGCTTTAGTACTCAAATACCCATTATTATTATTACTATTAAATTATCTGAAATAAAACTTTTATTGCTATAAAAAATAATAGAATTACTGACTTAGACTAATAATAATATTTTTAATATATATATACACACACACAAAGTTTATTTAAAAATAAAAAATGTACTTGTGTAGTTCCTGAATAACTAAGGGCAGAAACATTGTTTTTTTATTTATACACTTTCCAGGGTATACAATAAATCTTTACAACAAAATGGATGGAAAAAATGGATCATATTTAATATTTTCAGTTGTATATTTTTTTATTACTGTTTTTTTAAAAAAAAGACAATTTTGTGCCAAAATTTATAATATTTCTACTTATGATATTTCTTAATTTTTTTTTTCTACTAACTTAATAAAAAAAGAAAAAGAAAAACACACAAAAATGAAACCTTTTATTCATTATTTGTAAAAAATGGCAATTGACAATTATTATGGTCATTAACACAGACTTTTTGGGAAGGCAAGTCCTATATCTTTGGTAAAACTTCACTGAATTCTATTCTGTTTAACAAAGATCCCAAATTTTCAACATCTTTGCCAAAATTATACTTCCAAAAAAGAATGATGCTGATTTTAAGCAAACTATAAAAATGATTCAGTCTTGTTAGCATTTATATGTGATAGTAGAAATAAAAAGAAAAACTTGAAATAACCATGTGAATAGAATTTATAATTGATTTCTTAATTTTTTTAGCTTAATGACTAACACATATTTGTTAAAATAAAATTGAAAAAAAAAAAAACATAAATAAATAGTTGTTCAGCCCCTGAAAGTGTATAATTAAAAAAAAACATGGTTAGCCAATCAACTATCCAGTTATTGATCAGGAAAAGGCTATCTAGCTAATAGTAGTAAGCAGATAAAATCTCCAGATTAATTTAAATTTTTCAGATTGGTATTAATTCTCAGACAGCAAAAACTAAATACATGTTTTTCACTTTGGAAAGAGGGGTGACTTAATGTGATAACTAGTTTGGATAGTAGCAACATTTCCAGAAATAAACAGGAAGTTGGAATAAGCAGGTTTAAATATTTTAGTTATAAGCATTAAATGCCCAGGTAGTTGCTTGATAATAAAGGTGATTAGTTGGTGAGTAAATGTTTTTTTGGGATTAGTTTCCCAACTAAACAACGAAAATATCAGAGAGAATCCTATATAGTTAATATCATAAAATAATAACACTGCCACTCGAGTGGTTAATTGGCCAATTTCATAAATAACTGATCCTATGGTAAACATAATATTTCCATCAGTATGGGTGTGGGCTTCCTCCCATGTTATATTACTGATCGTGCTGTTTAATCTTTCAGATTCTACATACATAAAATACTAATAACTATTTAAAACCAAATTTCTAAATAATATTAGAAGATTGTTCTGTTTAGTTGTAGCGATATTATGGATCAATTATTAATTGCAATGCTTCATTATAAAAAGTTTGCTTTTCACAGTTAAGGGTTTTTTTTTCTATTCTAATATATATATAAAAAAACGTGACAATTAATTATTTAAAAGGTTTTTAAAATTGTTTGCAGTAAATATAGAATCCTGAAATAAAATCTTTCACACGTCAGAAAGTTTTCGTGCTTTAACAATTTCTTTACAGGTTTCTTTCAAATGTTCTTTTTTTAATTTAATTTATTCATAAAGTAAAACAGTTACTGACAACTCATTCAAACAGCGATATTATATTTTGATTGGCATTTCAGTAGGAAAAAAAATCATTCGTTATTTTTTTTAACTGTTTTGTGCACGCTTTTATCATATTAAAGATATTTAGGTTTAAATTCTACACGTGTAGTCGTTTGTTCTATAGATAGGCATATGGGTTAATGCAGAATCTTCACAATGAATGGCGTTGTAGTTTAAAGATCACGAAAAAGAACATAAGATTAGAAACTATTACATAAACAAACACTAGTTTAATTAATACAGAAAAAGATTGATTTAAATTTTTGCTAAAAGATTTATTTATTTATTTTTTATTGGTGGATGGATTAAAGAAAATGAATTTCATGGTAAATAAATGCCTAATCGGTGTAGTTAACTGAGACAGGACATGGATTATAAATGTACTTATAATGACAACCATATTTTAGTAGGAATAATAATAAAATAAATCCTGTGGCTTTACTGCTTGGAATTTCATAAGAAGTTCAAGGACCGGAAGTTCGAGAACTTGAAAACATGAGAGAAGCTTATATTCCAAAGTCTAGCACTCTATCAGTGCACTAAACCATATAGGGTATAAAAACATCAAATAGCATTATTGCTTGAGATTAAAAGAAGTTTGAGTGCTGAAAGTGGTAGAACTTGGATTTATTTGAGGACCTTATGCTCCAAAATCTAATACTCTACTACAGGACTAAACCATGGAGGGCATAAAATAATAATAATCGTTTAATTGGCACAAGAGTTCAACATATCAGAGGTATTTACTTTATATACAGACATGTAATGTCCCAGATAGATAGATAGATAGATAGATAGATAGATAGATAGATAGATAGATAGATAGATAGATAGATAGATAGATAGATAGATAGATAGATAGATAGATAGATAGATAGATAGATAGATAGATAGATAGATAGATAGATAGATAGATAGATAGATAGATAGATAGATAGATAGATAGATAGATAGATAGATAGATAGATAGATAGATAGATAGATAGATAGATAGATAGATAGATAGATAGATAGATAGATAGATAGATAGATAGATAGATAGATAGATAGATAGATAGATAGATAGATAGATAGATAGATAGATAGATAGATAGATAGATAGATAGATAGATAGATAGATAGATAGATAGATAGATAGATAGATAGATAGATAGATAGATAGATAGATAGATAGATAGATAGATAGATAGATAGATAGATAGATAGATAGATAGATAGATAGATAGATAGATAGATAGATAGATAGATAGATAGATAGATAGATAGATAGATAGATAGATAGATAGATAGATAGATAGATAGATAGATAGATAGATAGATAGATAGATAGATAGATAGATAGATAGATAGATAGATAGATAGATAGATAGATAGATAGATAGATAGATAGATAGATAGACAGACAGACAGACAGACAGACAGACAGACAGACAGACAGACAGACAGACAGACAGACAGACAGACAGACAGACAGACAGACAGACAGACAGACAGACAGACAGACAGACAGACAGACAGACAGACAGACAGACAGACAGACAGACAGACAGACAGACAGACAGACAGACAGACAGACAGACAGACAGACAGACAGACAGACAGACAGACAGACAGACAGACAGACAGACAGACAGACAGACAGACAGACAGACAGACAGACAGACAGACAGACAGACAGACAGACAGACAGACAGACAGACAGACAGACAGACAGACAGACAGACAGACAGACAGACAGACAGACAGACAGACAGACAGACAGACAGACAGACAGACAGACAGACAGACAGACAGACAGACAGACAGACAGACAGACAGACAGACAGACAGACAGACAGACAGACAGACAGACAGACAGACAGACAGACAGACAGACAGACAGACAGACAGACAGACAGACAGACAGACAGACAGACAGACAGACAGACAGACAGACAGACAGATAGATAGAACCTTTGGAAATTAAAGGCCTCTCGAGCAGCCTTTTATAAAGGAATAATGAAAAGAAAACATAATTTACCAGTCTTGCTATTTTTCAAAAGGTGAAGGTTTGCTCATTTTTCTATCTTTAATGGCTAGATATCTATTTATCAACTAATATTGGATTTCTAGCTGGGTAAGCTACCTGGAAAACAATCCTAAGGCTATTAGATCTTTTAAAGTTTTCATAGTTTAGATTTAAACATAGGGCATAAAATGATACACAATTGTATTGTTATTGCATCACAAATCCCTCATGCTGTGTGTGTATATATTAATCATAAGTGCCAGCAACTAACTAGTTATCATATGCAAGCACAAGCCACAATCCTCACACTTAAATGAACCTGATGACAATATTACGATTAATAAACAATAACCTATTGTTAAAATAGGCAAAACTCTCTCCATACAGTAGTGCCACTCTAAGCAAGACAGAGTCAATGGATACCAGAAGGCTTGTGCATAAAATCCCTATCTAGTGTCTACTCATCCAATATCCCCAAACTAGTTTCTGGCTTATGGCCTTTGTCAGTGAGGAGCCTTGGATCTGAGAGCACTGCACCTAGATCTTAGGATCTAATGCAACCCTCCAGCAGCCACCTTTTAACTCTATATAACTACAAACTATGAGAATGAAATTGAAAACACAAAAATATTTTCAATCTAAGCTCAGAAACTAGTCTGGGGATATTGGCTGAGTAGGCATTAGATACGAATTTTATGCACAAGCCTTCTGGAATCAATTGATTACTCTGGTTGGCATAAGGTGGCACTACTATATGGAAAGTTTTGCCTTGTTTATAACCAATTATGTGCTAGTATAAGAGATGGTGATCATGTGATGCTTAATGGTTTAACACCAATCCTGCCTAATAGGATAGTGGTGGCTATGATTGTTAAAGAGCCAAAGACACCAAAATGTATGGGTGTTGAACTGAGTTCAGACCCATATGACTATATAAGCTATTGAGCTTAGATTGAAAATGTATTACTATAATTCAAATGGTAATTTATATTTGTATTTTTATATTGGACTATTTCCATCTTCTAATAAGCATATTGAATGTCTTTAGAAAAATTTAACTTTATTTAAATATTCCAAATATAACTATTAGTAATAGCACATCAAACAGGTTAGTATATGTACAACATTTTGAGAGGTATTATTCTCCCCTCTGCTTCAGATGTTGCTGGCCTGACCAGTGACAGTACATTTGAACCTGGATCCTTAGATTTTTGATTATTGAATTTTTAAGGTAATGCTCTAACCAATTGAGCCATACTGCCAAAGGCAACAGTCAGTAGAAATTTCATATACTTATCTATGAGGTTCCTCCTGATTTTTCACTTTTTCCTAAAAGCAAAGTTGATTAGTGGTTTCCATACATTATGTACAGTCACACTAGCTTGGCTTATGGGATTTTTTGCTCACATGACAATGGCAAAAAATCCCATAAACCAACCTAGTGTGACTGTCCATAATGTATGGAAACCACTAATCAACTTTACTCTTAGGAAAAAGTGAAAAATCAAGAGGAATCTCATAGATAAGTATATGAAATTTCTACTGACTTTTGCCTTTCGCAGTATGGCTCAATTGGTTAGAGCATTATCTTAAATTTCAATAATCAAGAATCTAAAGATCTAGGTTCGAATTCCATGCTAGTACTGTCACTGGTTAGGCCAGCAACACCTAAAGAAGATAGGAGAATAATACCTCTCGAAACGCGTTGTGAATATACTAACATGTTTGATGTGCTATTACTAACAGTTGAATGTATTTGGAATATTTAAATAAAGTTAAATTTTTCTAAAGGCATTCAATACACATATTAGATTATGGAAATCGTCCAATATAAAAATACAACTAGAAGACCATCATCACAAACCTTCGGTAACTTACATAAGTAAATATACTTATATACGTGCATACACATGGTGTGTTTAATAATATAAAATATTTAAATTCTAAATTATTACTTAGCTTTAGAATTACAAAGCTGAATTATTATTTTGCCTATAAAAAGTGTATGAACCCTATCGGGATGCATACGTACATACATATATACACACACGCATTTTATAGCACAAAAACAAATTATTAATTTTGTCTCAAAAGTCTAAGATCCAATTATTTCAATAATATAATCATCTCTATGATTGTATATAAAAAATTTAAACATACTGATTGATTTATTTTCAAAATTGGATTTTATTTTTTATTAACATAAAAATAGAGGGAGTAAAAATATCTGACCACTGTTAAACTAATCAACAGGGTTTTTTTTTTTTTTAATGAAAGCTTGTATAATAAAAATGTTAAATCTTTACTTAAAATCTAAATTATAACTTCATCTTCCCTTGACTTATTCAGTCATCTTATTATCTATCAGCAAACTATTTCCATTAATTGCTCAAATTAATTTATTTAATGTTGCTTATCTTCTAGTATCATTAAAAGGTTAACATAGAGAATGATGTAAGACAGGGTGACTCCATATCTCCAAAACTTTTTACAGCAGTGCTACAAAAAGTATTTTGTGGATTAAAATGGGAAACTAAATGAATAAAAGTAAATGGAGATTATCTAAGACATTTAGATTTTGCAGATGATGTAGTTGTTTTTGCAAAGCATGCTTTAGATCTTCAGAAAATGTTGCAAATTAGCAGATAAAAGTAAGAAAGTAAGACTAAAGGTAAATGTTAAAAAGACAAGGTAATGTTCAATGGATTTCTCAAAAGATAAAAATAAAGATTGATTATGATGAGTTAGAATAATTTAACAACTACAAATATCTTGGTCAGATTATTACTATAGATGGAAACATAATGGGTGAAATTAATCATAGAATTAAACTTGGTTGGAGAGTTTTTGGTAGAAATAACTTAATACTAAAAGAAAATATACCTATGGGTTTGAAAAGGAAGATTTTTAATAAATGTGTTTTATCAATTCTTATTTATGGATCTGAAACTTGGATACTTAATAGAATAGTAATACAGAGACTTCAGACTACTCAAAGAAGTATGGAGAGATACAAGTTAATAGTAATAAGAAGAGATTGAAAACACAATATATGTATAAGAGAACAAACAGGTGTTAGTGACATCACTGAAAGAATTAAAAGTCTGAAGTAGAATTGGGCTGGACATATTGCTAGAAGAAATGTTAATAGATGGACAATTAAAATCTTAAATTGGATTCCAAGAGATTGTAAAAGACCCAGAAAGAAGCCTCATGTGAGATGGATAAATGTAATAAGAAAGTGTGTGGGGGTGATGTGAAGAAGAGAGGTTAGAAATTGGAGATGAATTGAACTTCGAGAAACCTTCATCCTACAATGGAATGATAATGGTTGACACTGATGACGATGATGGTCTGTTCTTTTAATATAAATTTTAATGTAAGTGAAATGCTCTTTTTTATAAACAATAAACAGATTTTTTAATTTTTTTATAGCACTCGAATTAATATATGTAGTATTGTGTATGTTTCTGCATTTTTTCTCACGATAGGTTTCTTTGATCTGTAATTGTGTATATATGTAAAAATAGACTTTATATAAGTCTGTTAGTTATCATAAAACACATTATTCATTTAAATACTTTTAAGACAGGCTTTAACCTGTATCAAATGTGCCTTGAAATTTATAATAGTCAAGCAATATCTTTATTTTGCCGATAGAGGGATCTCTCAAACCATGACAGAAGATAGCCAATTTTATAAAGACAAGAGTGGCCATCTTATCTTTAACCTAACTTTCCAACTACATAGGCCAATCTGAAGCATATTGATTTGGGAGCATGAAGCTGTTGTTCTCTCCACTGTTTAAGTCCACTATTTCCTATACAAGTTAACATTCGGTAAATCTTGCAATTTACAACAAGATAATATTATGGTCTTTATACTGGAAATATATAAACTATTGTAAAGTTGTAATTATTTATTAAGTGCACAGGAAGTATATGTAAATACTTTTAAGACAGGCTTTAACCTGCATCAAATGCACCTTGAAATTTATAATAGTCAAGCAATATCTTTATTTTGCCGAGCCACGACACAAGATAGCGACTTTTATAAAGGTAAGAATGGCCATCTTATCTTTAACCTAACTTTCCACCTATATAGGCCAATCTGAAGCATATTAATTTGGGAGCATAAAGCGGTTGTTTTCTCCACTGTTTAAGCCACTATTTTCTATACAAATTAACATTCGCAAAATCTTGCGATTTACAATGAGTTAATATTACAATCTTTATACTGGAAATATATAAACTATTGTAAAGTTGTAATTATTTATTAAGTGCACAGGAAGTATATGTAAATACTTTTAAGACAGACTTTAACCTGTATCAAATATGCTTTTAAAAATATATTAAACAAACTATAGCTTTCAAAATAAATTTTATTAATATCTAATATAAATTTAGCTGGTATGTATGTATGAGGGCAAACAATAAATACTCATAAGAGTAGATATTTAGAATAGTTGGCATAAAAAAGCAGATTTTAATTTATATATATATATCATTATATCATTATAAATGATGAGTTTAAAAGATCTTGTTTAGATGAAACAGAGTAAATATAAGTTAAATGCTGTCTAATAATAAACATTTTTAATAAACCATACTAAAGATAATAGACAGTAAAAATATTTATCCAGTTAAAATTTGTTTATTTCTTTAAAGGGGTATGTATGAATAATAATTTTAAGGCATGATTGATAACAAAGCTCTACCAATACCCTAGCAAACATAGTTGGTTGAGATATTAAAAGAGAATTAGAATAGATAGTGCATGGACACCTATGAAAGACTTATCTGGTTGATTATTGATAGTTAAAGATCAAGAGAAAAAATTTATTAAGTTATTTGAGATATTATTTTTTAAAAGCTTATAATGTATGAATTAGATGGATGTCCAGTATTATTCAGACTATTTAATCAAATACAAGCTTGTAAAAGCAATGTTATGTTATATATGACTTATTTTATTGATTATTATAATTTTACCTTTATGGCTTTGGCTGTGCTGAGGCTATTAATATATGGTAGATCTGAATTTGGTTCAGTCCCATATAGCTATTTAAGTTAGATAGCTGGAGTAAAAGACATTTTCGTGTCTGAAAACTTCACAGTTTCTACTTAAATATTACGTATAAAATAAGTGCTGGGTTTTGAGTTGATATTTTAGATCTAATGGCTGAATGTTTTATCTCCTCACTAAGGTGAACCATAAGCTTTAAAGGTCTGAAGATAAGAGTATTTTCTCTTACCGCACTTATCAATTAAGAGCTTTTTTAAGCTATTGGTATGCTATCTGTATTACATTTTTGTAAATAGAAGCTTATAAAACCAATGTCACATTATATATGACTTGCTTTATTGATTATTCTAAATGAAAGTGTAAGTTTTTAATATTTGCAATGTCAAATGATAGTTAAATTATGTTCACATATTATTTTAATATTTATCCTCCAAATTAAGAATAATATATGAATGAACTTTTTATATTATTTTCTTTAAATAATGAAAGAAGTTTTCAAAATTGTCATTTATTTTTGAAAATGTAAAATAATAATAATTAGTAGTATCATTGTTGTTGTTGCTGTGGTTGTTGTTGTTGTTCTTCTTCTTATTATTATTATTATTGTTGTTATTATTATTATTATTATTATTATTATTATTATTATTGTTGTTGTTGTTATTATTATTATTATTTAGCATATGGATTTTATGATCACTTAACTATTAAAAAAATATCATAAAGAAAATTGCAGATATTTCAAGTAGGAGATAAATTTATGAGTGCTTTTATTAAATCCTTCAATTCTGAAGTAGATGAGCACAGTGTATCATGGATTGCCATGAATCTATTAATGAGACTTCAGTTGCATCTAGAAAGATCAAATGCAACTGACTTTATTGGACTTGGAAATTGTTTGAAACATCATAATACGTTCATTTTTGTGCGATAATTCTTCAATTGTAGATTCTTGATTGAACATTTCAAAGGAGGATTTAACAACAATGTGTTACAACTATTTATACATTTATCTTAGCAAACAATTAAATATAATTCATTGTAATAAAATTCCAAATGTAATTAAAAATTTATTTCAGGTCCTGCAATAATAATTACTCCTTATAGGAAAAGCATTAAGTAATTCAGAACCAGATAAATAGGTTTAGAATTTTTTGTTGTGCAACAAATTAAGACTTTTATCTGAGTTTAATTATATGATTTTTGTGGGATTTTATATCATAATAATCAGTTTAAAATGTTTAATATATTTCTGTTCACCGTGTAATTACGACATTTGTCTTTCTGTGTGAGTAAATAGAAGTCAAGATTCAATAATTAAATGTTACTTCCATTATTTTGTGATTGACCAGAATAGTATACTCATCTCTGTTTTCATTTACAAAAAGCTATTTTGAGCTAACCTAAACCAGGAAATAATAACATTTCATAAGTGGGAGAGTGGTTGATTATCCACTTTAATTCATGGTGCCATCATAGCTTAATGCTTCTGTAGCATTCTCTATAAATAAGTAGGATTTATGTAGTTCATGTAAATGGCTAATCAATTTTGGTACCTGAGACAAGCCTTAAAACACACATTTTAAAATAATTGCAAAGCTTTATCATGAACAAAGTAATAAATATTATATATATATTTAAATAACAAGTGTAATAATGTTTAAGGCTAAATGGGTTTGTAAGCAATCATTAACAACCAGTCAACACTTAGACAATCCCAATATCAATAATAATCAACAATTTCAAGCTGTTGTCAAGGTAACTCTTTTTTTAACAATAAGGAGGGATTCCCTCTTTATTGTTAAATTGTTGATTGTTATTGATATTGGGACTGTTTAAGTATTTACTAGTTGTTAATGATATATGTATTAAGTAAATAAATTAATATTGAATATATTTTATCTATGTTTAATGCTTATTTTGATTTGGCATCTGAGGTGGATACATCACTGCTTTACCTATGGGATCAGTCTCATGATACCACCAAATTAGTTCTGTCTTTTATAGTTGCTCAATAGTGAGAATTTAATTACTGATCCAGTTTTTAATTAGTTGCTTGCTTAGTTACATTAAGCTTAAATTCTATTAAAAAATACATGGAATATCTCATTAAACTTTCAATATATATATATATATATATGAATATATATATATATATATATATATATATATATATATAAACACCACATAAATATGTAATCACATTATTTAATATTAATTTTAACTTATGCTCTCTATAGAAATTTTAATGCTTTTTCAAGCAATAATATTTGATGAAATGTTTCTATCAAAACTGAGTCCCACCCAGTATAGTAATGCAATGTCTATATGATCTTAATTGCAATGTTCTATGTAAATAATGAAGACTGAGTATAAATTTGGTGGTAATTTAACTAAAGCCTCACAAAACTTTCCAGACTCTTCTTTCAAATAAACATTTAAATATGTAGTTAATTAATCAAACACCTTACAAATATGTAATAATATTACTAAGTGTTAATTTTAACTTATATTCTTTTTAGACATTTTTATTATATTTAAAGTGGCAATGTTTGATAAAAAAAATTCTTCTGGAAGTATGTTTCTGTCAATAACTTGGTAACATCAGCAGTCTAAAAATTAGTTAAGATCCCACCAAACGTAACAACCCAATTTGCATGTAATCTCATTGAATGTAAATTTAATGGTAATTTGTCATAAATTACTGCTAAATTTAAGTTCAAACTCATACCAAATTAAACATTGTTATTGACATTTATATAATTTGATTGATTGTGTTTAATAACATTCAACTAGTTTTCAGGGTGCTGATAATAACAAGATATTGAGCGAAACATGTGTCCAGCAGAGGAAGCTGCATTTTAATCAAACAAGGTTACTTGAAAATTAATGAAAAATTTTATAGAGGGCATTTTTTAAATTAGATAATATATATATATAATTTCCAACTTTAATATATATGGTATATTAATTTTATAATAGCTAGCAATGCAGTGTTGAGTACTGAGAATACTCTCAAACCCAAACACAAGCTAGAGACTTTGAAAAGAGCAGTTGCCTTACATTTAAACCTAAATTCTAATTATATAGACCAATCTAAAGCATCCTATCTTGAGAATGTGAAGATGTTTCTTTATCCACTTTTAAATTCATTATCTTCTTGCACATATTAATGTTTGTAAAAATTTTCAATTTAGTATGTGTTAATATTACAAATGATTAGAAACTATGTAATATTCAATTCCATTTACTAAGTGCAGACACTATATATTATTAAAGTGAAATAATTTCCACCTACAATATATATGCTGTACTTATTTTATGATAGCTGAACAATATCATGCTGAGTATTGAAGATACTATCAAACCCAAACACAAGATAGAGGCTTTCGAAAGATATTAGTGGTTGTCTTATCTTTAAACCAAAATTCTAATTATATAGGCCAATATAAAGCATCTTAGTTTGAGAGCATGAAATTGTTTCTTTATCCATTTTTAAATCCATTATCTTTTTTTATATGTTAATGTTCGCATTTTTTTTTTCAATTTACTACATGTTATTATTATGAAATATTAGAAACTATTTAATATTCTATTGTATTTATTAAGCACAGAGATCATATAAAATTAAAGAGAAAGGATTTCTATGTTCTCAAATGAAGACACTTTAGATTGGCCTATATAATTATAATTTAGGCTTAAAGATAAGATAGCCACTCTTATTTTTAAAAAGTATATTGTGTTTGAGTTTAAGAATATCCTCAGTACCCAATATGACATTGTTGAGCTATTATAAAATCAGTACAACGCATACATTAAAAGTGGAAATCTTTTTCCTTTAATTACATATGATCTCTGTGTTTAGTAATTAAAACTGAATATTACATAGTTTCTAATAATTAAAAATATTAACATGTAAATTGAAAAATACCTGAACCTTAATATATGAAAGAAGATAATGGATTTAAAAATAGATAAAGAAACATCTTCACACTCTCAAACTAAGATGCTTTAGATTGGCCTATGTAATTAAAATTTAGGTTTAAAGATAATATGGCCAATTTCATTTTTTCAACAGTCTCTGTCTTCTGTTTGAGTTTAAGATTATTCTCAGTACTCAACATGATATGATTGAACTATTATAAAATCAGTCCAGTGCATATATTAAATGTAGAAATCTTTTTTCTTTATTTACATATGATCTTTGCACTTATTAAATAAAATTGAATATTATCTAGTTTCTAATACAAATACTAAAAAATGCCCATATACCTATATAAGATACAAATAAACTTTGCTATAGCCAGATTACAGTATTTTTCACCATCTTGAGTAGCAATCAACTGTTAATGGTTGATTGCTACTCAAGATGGCAGAAAGTGCTGTAAGCTGGCTATAGCAAAGGTTTTATTTGTATTTTATATAGGCATGTGGACATTTTTTAGTGTTTGTTCTAGAATATTTTGATTATACATATATATGGAAAAATATTAACTATCAACATAAATTCCATGTATTTGATGATTTTAATTTCTTGATAGATAAAAGTGTTTGTATATTGCAGTTATAGTGGAAGGAAATAGTCTGGATTTTTGCAATAGTGGATATGTTTGAGAGGAGAGGTGTGCTGACAAAAATTTCTAAAATTTTGAATATATATATATGTATGTGTGTGTTTATCAGCTATTTATTAATATATTTTTAAAAATTGTAATAAACAATGGAACTAAACTTAAAATAGATATTGAATATTAAAAACTGCTAAAAGAGTGCAAAAGAAATGATCAATATATTTTAGGACACATGTCCTATCCATTTATTGACACATTCTTACCATAAAATATTATAATATCAGTAATTTTTGACAATTTTTCAATATGATCCAGTTTGTTTTAAAAGTGTGGATGTTGTTACTTGTTCATTATCATTTACCTGTATTTAGTGTATAATATAATATTAAATATATTTTATAAAATAAAAAGAATTATAAAACCTGAAATTATTTAAATTATGTACTGCATATAATATTGCATTATTTATTTAAACACAAAGAAAATTATCTGAAGTAACAACTTTTATAATCTTAAAATTAAACACATATTGCATTGAGGTTACTGCTCATACATAGAAAATGCTTTAAAGCTGATGATTTGTTAGGGAAAAATCAAGAAAGAGATCACATGTGAGGTGAAATGAGATAAAAATGTTTGATAAAAGTATTTGGAGAAGAAAAACTACCAACAAATAAATTTGGAGAGACCTTCATTTTGCAATGGATTGTTAAGATGAATATATTATTACATATTAAGTCAACTCATAGTGAACATTAGTTATAGCATACAAGAAATAAGGATTAGGATCACTTTGGAAAAAGTAGCTTTCAGAGTAAAGTATAAATTATCTGAAACTTGGAGAGGGCATCTGGAGATGTATTCTTATCTTCTCTACTTGGTCTATTAAGCTTTATAAATCAGAGATCTGGGCTATAAATAAAAAGTAGAATGGCTCAACTAAAACATTTCAAAAGAGGTGTCACCATTTGATGGAATAGACAAAATGGAATGATGGAAAGTCAAAAGCATGAATTCTTCAAGAAAAGAACAAAAAATGAATATTGTTATGATTATCAAAGGAGGAGATTCTCTTGGTCTAGAACAAAATTTGTAGCATGATAAACTTTTACAGAGTCTTTTTGATGTCTGAATACAAGTTAGAAGAATGAAAAAAGGCTGATATATTTGTATGGATGTGCATTAATGATTAGTTATACAAACTTAAGCAAAAAATGTAAAATCAATTAAAAGATTAAATTAATGATGATGAAAGCAAAAAATGTAAAATCAATTAAAAGATTAAATTAATGATGATGATGATGATTAAACTTAAATAACTGTATTATATTGATTACCTACATTTTTTATTTTATTTATTAGGTTGTTAACATTTTATCAGATACAAATCTTTATTATTTTTACCCATACACATATTTAAAGTTTTCTGTTGTCTACTACTCCAATATCTATCTTTAGGAAGAAAACTGAACATTAATACGTTGTAACAAAATAGCCTACTGAGTTGGAGTATCATTCTAAATTTAGTAGTGATGAATCTAAAGTCAATAGTTTTATTCCATGCTAGTATTGTTACTAATTAGACCAAAAATTTCTGAAGAGAGGAGAATATTACTATTTGAAATGTTATCTTATATATTAACCTGTGTCTTATTACTAATAGTTGAATTTATTTTAAAAGTTTAAGTCTAACTCTTTTGCTGTGTTCCCTGCTCTTTTAAACATTTTTATTCCAGATATAAGAAAAGAAGTTACTTCACCAAAGTTTTTAAAAAGGCTGTTAATCAAATTGAATTTCCAATAACTCAAGATTTAGTTTTCATCTGAAATCAAAATTACCTTTTCAAATATTCAATTCAAGAATCTACTATCAAAGAATTGTGTGGTATAACAAATGAAATTTTTGTGATGTTCCAAACAAATTTTTTTTTTCAGATCCACCAGTAAAGTTGTCCAGGTCTGATTTTCCTAGATGCATCTCATTAAATATTTAGGGCAAGGTACAGTCAATGTGCTCACCTGCTTCAAAAGCGGAGTTTTTCAGCCCTGACCCATGTCAGTGTAAGCAAACACAAAGTATATCTCACACTATTAATGACTTCCCAATCTATGATTATAATGGCAAAATTGAAAGTCTTAAAAAAAGCCATTGGTGATCTCTTTCCTGGTTGGAATCTCTACAGGTTCCTTTATGATATTTTGTTAAATATTTAAGTTGTTTAAAAACACACACACATTTTAAATAATAAAATATTACAGCTTGAGTTTTTCAATAACATTTAGTGATTAAACATAAGCGATAAAAATAGAAAAATTCCATCATCACAACTTTTTATATAAATATTTTAATAAAATATTGGGATTTAAAACAGAAATTATTCATCAAAATTATTTCACTGTAAAGCATTTTAGTAATGGCTACTTTATAAGATTTTTAAAGCAGTATTAAGTGTAAGATTGATTTTGAAATGCTTTTATTCAACTTGGAAATTTTGTTTGTTTGTTTGATTAAGATATTTCTTCCTTCTTCTTTCTTAATTTTGCTTCTTCATATACAACAATATATCTTTTAAAGAATTACAATCTTCTTACACAATTTAAGCAAAAAATATTTATTATTTTAATTACAGTTTTGACTGTTCCTCGCAGTTTTCGTCAGATCTCACTCTATTTCTCTACTTTTCCCTTTCCACAATTTTATTGGTGGAAAGGGAAAAGTAAAGAAGAAGAATGAGATCTGAAGAAGACTGTGAGGAACAGTTGAAACTGTAATTAAAATAATAAATATTTTTAGCTTGAATGGTGTAAGAAGATTGTAATCATTTAAAAGATATATTGTTGATTAAGATATTGTAACTAATTTTTAACATACTTCTATCAAATGAATTTGCTTCATATTTTCTATATAATTAATCATTAATGATAATAAATGAATTGTCTATTTAATTGTCCTGTCTAACAATGGAAGTGGGCTAGATTTCAAACTGTGTTTAAGTAAGTTCAATAAATTTTCAATGACATACAATAGATGGTGGTATGGTTTTTTTTTTTCAAAATATGCTCTTATTAGCTTTCATGACTAGTTTACTAAAAAACATTTACAGTTAATTAAAATAAAAAGTAAAGGAAATAGAGGATGAATTCTTAATTTCTCTTGATTGTTGATCTACAACTTTCTTTTTTTAAGATTCTGAATTTTACAAACACAAAAATCTGATAAATGATTTTTAACATGTGCAAATTTTATTTCAAATACTGGAAATATGATTACATTATTTGGATTTTAATTTTTAATTTTAAATATGAAGTTGTAAAATGGCAGTTGCTAAATATTTGAATATTAAAAATTAAAAAAATAATAATATATAATGAAAAATATTTTATAAAAAAAATGCTTTTTGATAAGTAATAAATCTAAAAATTAATAATAAATACATTTAAGCACAATTTTGTTTGTTTTATGTAACATGAAATAAAAACATAGGATGTCCATAAATTAATTTACTTACTATTTTCAAAACCCATGATTAAATTAAGTAATTTCTGGATGCCTCAGGCTTTTATTTTAAGTTATATATAACAACTAAACCGTCTTTGGAAAAATATATTTTTTTTGGTTTTTAGTGCATCTTATGAAATTAAATAGACATTATATATATATATATTTATCCTCTTCTAATTATATAAACAAATTTTTTAATGTTTTTTCAGAAATTATGAAATGTAAGCAATTTTTGTAATTTAGAAAGAGATGATTATTATTCCACATAATTTACTGTATAATTTTAAAAATTATTTGCTATTTATTTCTCTGTGATCACTATTGATTTCACATAGTATTAATGCATGATATGCAGAGTCAGATATGAAAAAATGGTCATCCATCCATTTTACAAACAATGACTTCTTCTTAAATAAAGTCAGAATATTTTGTGTATTAAAAGCTTTAATTGGAGAAACTCTGTTACTCAAGTTAAATATTACTTTTCTTTGAAATATTTTTCATGTTCTTATAATTCTGTGTATTTTTTTTCATCCTTTAACCCATTTCAATATACTATCAAATTATTCCAACAGCACTTTCTCACATTTTATCTACCACTCATTTTAATTAAAGCTGGTTTTTAAATATTTTTTTAATCATCTCTCTCTTTTTAATGTTCTCAAGAAAAGCTTCAAAATCATTTCTATTTCATTTCTCTCATTTTTACATTTTGCCATTGTTATTGACCCCGATCTTTTTTCAACATTCTACACCCCCCAAAATATTCTACATCCATCTTTCCATTTATCATGAACCAAAAGAGATCTGCATTCAAATTTTTACCCTATTTTCATCTTCTTTATTGTTATCCAAAACTTAGCACAAATTTGAATTAGAGCGCTTCAATTTTGAATCGAGATTACATGAAGGACAAAAAAAAAAATACATTCTAGAATAAACTATGGGTGATAAGCACTAACGTATACATTCAGTATATCATATCTAATATATTTAAAAAAACTGAGGAAATAAAAAAAATTATAGTGCATTTAAAAAACTGATTATCTTTTTTCTTTTCTAACTTAGTTATTAATAAAAAAAATAATGTTAGATAAATATTTTGTTGTCTGTGCAGATCTCACATTATAGATATAAGTTAACAATTTGCGATGTAGGATCAAAGTTCGATTTCCTCGGGGAAGAACAAATTAGTTGTTTATAATCGTTATGGGGTTGAAGGTAAATGTGTCAAAAGTACTTCTACACTCAATTGCTGTGAATTGATTAGTACTTATATACTGCATATAAAATTAATAAAGTCATAAAAGTTATAATTATATTGAAATGAATTGTTAATGAAAGAATGAAAATAAGATTGTAATAAACGGAGGTGTGAAAATATAATCCGTATAAGAATTGTCTGACAAGTTTTAGCTACGAGGAAGTTGATGAGAAAACTTAATTACATAAGTAGGTTAAAAGTCGTATAAAATAATGCTTGAAACAGTTTAAGTTCCAATCCTTTATTTAATATAAATTGGGGTAAAAAGCGGAAGTCATTAACTGCATAAGCTAAAGGCTGTAGATAATTGGTCTTTTGGATAACAATGTAAATCAAATTGCTTGGTCTTAAAATGTTATTTCGAATCTTAATATCATAAAGTACCCATCAAAGTTTGTAATGTACAGCTTTAAAATTAAGATGTTAGAACAAATGGTATCACGTGTGGGATGAAAAGTTACGTGCTATTCCTTGTTTGCCGCGCTTTATTAGCCACTTATACCATAAGGGCAAAAACATAACATTCGTAATTAACCTATTTTTTCAGTATACTGAATGTTTATTATCTAAAATGATTTGAACTTAGGATTTTTAATCTATATTCATCCTCCATTCCATCTCAAATTACCAATATACATGACCACACACATGTGAAAAAAGATTAAAAAAACCTTCAAATTTGCTATAGTAAACATTCAATATTGCCTTGGAAATAGGTTACATCATAGTATAAGTCCAACCGATCTTTTTTCTATTAATATAAATGGATAAGTAATGGCCCAATAATACTGGGGGTTAGATTTGATATAATGTCTACATGGGTATAACTATAATGTCAATTTCACCAAGGACTCTGAGTGCTCAATTGTTGGTTTTTCAATTAAATGAATGAGTGAATTGTTGGAGGGATGAGAAAATTGAAGCCGGTCTATTAAAGTTTAAGGATTAAACTGAACACTGACTATATATATATATAAGTGTGGAAAATTATAATCTAGCCCAACTGATGAGTGCTGGTTTTGTATGAAATATATATATTGGAAATAATTTATTTTTTCACATGTTTGTGGTTGAGATGGAGTGGAGGATTTATATAGATTGAAAATCATATGTTTAAATATTTCTATTTACTATAGTAAACGTCAGTATACTGAATGAATAGAATTACATATTGCCTTGGAAATAGATTACATCATAGTATAAAATCCAGCCCATCCCTCCCTATTAATATGGATATGTAATAATCTGATAATATTCAGGAGTTAGATTGACATAATGTCTATATGGGTGTGACTTCAATATCAAATACACCAAAGACTTTCTGCATTCCACTGTTGGTTTTTCAAAGAAATGGAGTATTGAATTGATGGAGGGATGAAAAGATTGAATCATATCCATTAAAGTTAAGGAATTGCTATCTTAATATAAGTCAAGCACTGATTGTATATATGAGTGGAAGATTATGATCTGCCCAACTTATGAGTGCTGGTTCTGCATGAAATACATATATTGGGAATTTTCTTTTTCACATATATGTCGTCATGTGCATTGATTGTCTGAGATGGAGTGGAGAATTAATATAGACTGAAAATCCTAAGTTCAAATCCTTCTATTTACTATAACATTTGTATAAAATGTTATTTTAACATTGCAAGAATATGAAAAAATATTATTACTGTTAAAAAGATAATAGAATTGTTAGTTGCTCAAAAAGGCTCTTGCAATCAGAATACTGGAAGTGATGGATTGAACTTTAAGGCAGAGACCTTCATCTCCTGGGTTTCCCATTCTGACACTAGGCTACCTGCACTGTGCATTATATTCTATTTATTGAAATTGGTACCATTAAAAATATATTGCATGTGTACAGTTGTATTCTTTTTTTTTAATTTGTATAACAATTTAAAGAAAATAATTTGCCCTATTTTTTGGTCCCAGCAGTAGAATGAAACATTATATAAAATCTAAAATTTTGAATTGAAGCCTCTGTCACTTCTAATGCAGAACTCCATCAGAAACTGGTTGTTCTGTTTTTTAAGGATTTGGCTTAGGAAGTTCCAAAAATGTTGCATGTTAGAAATATTAATAAAAATAATCAAATAGTTTAGTTCAGACATTAGAAGTGGCAGCACTGGACCATGATTTAAAGACCATGATCTTTAGAGTCTGCCATATTATTAAATGATCCAGAACATCATTAACAAAAAGATCATTGAATTTTACTACAATAGTAGTTTTAAATCAATGTAATGTTAATTTATAGTATAAATTACATCACAACTTGGTTTTTTGATGGGTGGTATTGTAAAATGCCTTTAAGTAGTTCACTGAGGAGCAAGACTGCAATAACCTCTTGTAGAAGAATCATCAGATTTGACAGATGACAGTCTTAATTATGGTTTTCTATTACTGTTTTATTTCTGTAGCTACATCCTCTGTTGTACCCATGATCTTAGTAAAGATCTGCATGAATAAAACTTGAAACTTTTTTAGACTTAGCATTTAGAGGAATCACCTAGCTATAGTCAGCCAAACTTATTATTCAATAGGAGACAGTAAATGAATATTTAATAAATTAATGCATCTTAAATTACATGTAAATAAATTTGAAAAGATTACAGCTCCAATCATTTCCATTACAAATGCTAATTGCATGGATTGTTGGAAATTTCTTCATAACAGTTGATGATAGATGCTATTCCTCTCATTTATGTATACTACAGAGTGATTTATCAATTTTTTCATGTAGTATGGCAACATAAAATATGTGTCACACATAATAATTGGAGCCAACACCTCTTCAAATTTATTTACAGCTAATTCAAAGTGTTTTATATACTTAAATGTTGGTCTTCTTAATTAAAAATTTTAATAATATGAGTCTCTGATTCTGTCTTTAAAATATAATCATGTCACATATAGTAAGCAATTATAACATATTTTGACACTATCTTGGTTACTATTATAAGATTTGTAGCTTTTATACTTGTGTAGATTGTTAGCAATCATTCAAATCAGCTGACAAAGAAAGTTATATGTTTACTGCTGGGTGATTTGCTTTTTTTTATAGTATTTAAATGGATATTTACATATTTTAGATAAAAGGGCATGTAAGTACTGATGACTGATTATAAAAATTAAAAAAATGTCAGTGTAATATTATGTGGACTAGAATATTAATGGAAAAGAAATGATACTTTTATGGAAACTCTACACACAGTTTCTTTTAATGCTAATATTTCCACAACTTGTTTTATCCTTGAGAGAAGAATTCCTGGATACCCATTTGCTTACGAATTTTGAATTAAATCAACTATTTGAAAGAAAAAATGCCAATCTGTTTATGAACTGGAAAAGTTTTATAACTTTAAAAAAGTTTCCAAATTTTATTACTCATTCTGGATTTGAATCTTACATCATAGCCATAAAAATTAACTATTTTCCAAAAAAGGTCTTAATATTATGAATTCTATCATGAGTTTATCAATATTATAGCAAACATATACATATGAAAAAGAATTATTTAGTTGTAGACATTTTTCGTAATCAATTTTATAACTACTGTCTTTCTTAAATATGTTTTCTTGTTACTATTATTATTAATATCCATGCTTAGAATTTGTTAAAACAACAAATGTTAGACAACTATATAGAATACTATAAACTCATCAACACTCCTTTAACACTTTAAGCAAATAATTTTATTTATTTAACAGTTTCGACTGTACTAGCAGTCTTCGTCAGATCTACAACATTCAACAGAGCTCAAACGAACAGCAACACATCCTCCGTATTTCTCGAACATAGTAAACAATCTGGGCACAACTTCATACCTGCCAACCCCATTATTTTATGTTCAGAGCCAAATGATTACAGGAGAAAAATAAAGGAGGCATTCTATATTAATAGAGACATCCATGCCATTAACAGAAAGGACACATGCTTCGAGATCTCGAAAAAATGGGCTATGTAACAGTAGCTTATTTGAATATTTACATTTGCATATATTTATTACACTTTTCATGAAGGCTATGAGTATGAGGCATGGTTCCTCGAAAACGTTCAGCCGATAAATTTTTAATAGTAAGTTACGTTTTCTCTAATTAATAATTACAATTAAGTATTTTTTATTAATTGTAATGAAAAAAAATAGATGTCATAAATTGTATAAAAAATCAATATCAATATTTTATTGGAACAATTTTATTAATTTTAAGAAATTGTTCCGATGTGAAGAAAAACTCTGTTCTCATTTACATATTGATAATATGCAAAAAAAATATTAAATATAATCCAATGCATTTTTGTCATATGCTAAAGATTTTATTGGCATTAAATTTAAATCAATGAATAGTGTTTCAAGTAACTCTTTAAATGCAGAAGACTTTAAATAACAATTTTCTTGTAAACAAATTAATATTTTTGTAGCTATATGTGATGAAGCTATAACTTTTTCTGTTTGCTAGTCATAATAGGTTAAGAGATATTGTTCAGGTCACCAAGATATCAAATGATGCGATAATTGGTGCTATTAAAGGTATAAAAAATCACTTTTTTCTCTCTTGATGATATTCCTATGTTCATTATTAAGGGTAGTGCAGAGTCTGTTGTCCCTGTTTTAAGCCATATTTTCACTTTATCATTAAAACATCTATTTTTTCTGATATGTATAAATTATCTAAAGTTGTTCCAATTTGGAAGAATGATGTAAAAATGATTCAAAAAACCATAGGCCAATATCATTGTTAGGCAGTATATTAAAAATTTTGTAAGATACATATATAATTCTCTATTATTTCAAGTTGCGAAATGTATACCTTATTTTCAGCATGAATTTATTCCAAACAGATTAGTAAAGGAGACAAATCTCATAATAATGTATCATCATATCGCTAATGTTATAAATGAACAAGGTTGTTTGGCTGTAATATATTTGGATCTTAGTAAAACCTTTGATATGGTAAATCAGCATTTTATTATAACTAAATTAGATTGTTTGGGGTTTTCATCTTCTCTTTTATTATGATTTAAATCCTATTTAACTGATTGTCTAAATTATGTTTATTACAAATTCAAAGAATCTGAGATTTATTACTATAAAAGTGGAGTCCTTCAAGGAATCATTCTTGGACCAATTTTATTTTCTTTATATATGTATATATCTGAAATTGTTAGCAAGCGTAATATTTCACAGTTTGTTGATGATATAAAGTTGTTTTTTAAACTTGATAATTTATCTGATCATTTAAGATTGGAGAAGTTTGTAATTTGACATAAAAAAAATCAGATGATTGTTTATATTGAAAAAATATTTGTTGACTTATTTTGTAAGAAAATATTATCCAGTTTTTTTTACCTAGTCTGTTAATAATATTGTTATTTCTAGAAAGAATAACAAAGGATTTAGCCATCTGGTTTAATAGTAATGGTCTTTTTTTTTTTGACCCACATCAGCGAATTTATTCTTAAAAATAATAGAGATCAAAAAAGTTTTACATAAGCAATTATATATTTTATGCAGTACTTGTTCCTACAATTAATTATTGTTCTGTTGTTTTGAATTCTAATACAAAATATTATGAGAAACCCATGTGGAATATAATAAGAAAGTATTTTAAATATGTAAATTTGCAATTATTTGTGGATAGTGAAACATATCTTACAAAAAATGAATTTGAATAAAATTGTTTCATGTAAATACGATGTCATCATCATCATCAACCATTATCAATCCACTGCAGAATGAAGGTTTCAGCAAGTTCAATTCATCTTCTCCAATCTTTAGCTTCTCTTCTTCACATCACCCATGCACACTTTCTTATTTCAACCATCCATCTCATATGTGGTCTTTTTCTGGGTCTTTTATAATCTCTTGGAATCCTGTTTAAGACTTCAAATGTCCATCCATTATTATTTCTTCTAGCAATACATTCATCCCAACTTCAGTCTTTTAATTTTTCAATGAGGTCAGTAACTCCTGTTTTGTTCTCTTACCCATATATTGCATTTCGATCTCTTTTTGTTACTCCCAGCATGCATCTCTCCATACTTCTTTGAGTGATCTGAAATCTCTGTATTGTTCTTCTATTAAGTGTTCAAGTCTCAGAATCCATAAGTAAGAACTGGTAAAACACATTTATTAAAAACCTTTCTTTTCAAACACATAGACATATTTCCTTTTAGTATCAAGTTATTTCTACCAAAAGCACTCCAACCAAGTTTAATTCTATGATTAATTTGATCCATTATATTTCCACCTGTATTAATAATCTGATCAAGGTATTTGTAGCTGTTAACTTCTTCTAATTCATCATAATCAATTTTTATTTTCATATTTTGAGAAAATCCATTAAACATTACTTTAGTCTTTTTAACATTTATCTCTAGTCCTACTTTTCTACTTTCATCTCATAACGCCTGCAATATTTCCTGCAGCTTTACAGCATTATTTGCAAAAATGACTACATCATCTGCAAAATATAAATGACTTAAATAATCTCCATTTATTTTTACTTCTTTAGCTTCCCATTTTAATCCACAAAATACTTCTTGCAGCACTGCTGTAAAACTTTTGGAGATATGGAGAAACCCTGTCTTACACCCTTCTCAACATTGACTTTCCTAGTATCATTATATAATCTAATTGTTACTGTTGAATTTTTATATGACAATATCCTGGATTTATATCTTGATGATCCAATGCTTTAATCACTGAAGAAATGTTTGTAGAATTAAATGCCTTTTCATAATCTACAAATCCAAAGCATAATGGAAACTCATATCCATTTGTCCTTTCTATAACATCTCTCAATACCTGGATATGATCTACTGTACTAAAATCACATTTAAATCCAGATTGTTTTTTAGTAATGATGGAATTATAATTGATATATTAAAAGAATCAGATGAAGAAATATATATATATTTTTAGCAAGGTTATATACCAAATGTCTAAATGATAAAGCTGTACCAGATGATTAGAATAATATTAATATTAATATTTAAAAAAAGATGATAAAGAAGATATTAGAAATTACAGACTAATCAACCTTTCATCAGTTTTATATAAAATTTTTACCAAGATAATTACAACTTGTCTACAGAGACCATTGGATTTCGTCAACCAAGAAAAAATACGATGTATTCAGAATTTACTTATAATATAAATTATAGAATTCCTAATATAACTAAAAATAATGATTTATTTTATATTAAAAAATATAAGTACAATTGTTATAGAAATTCTGCCATGAATAAAATAATAATTCATTTGAAATGTCATGATTTCTTGAACCAATGTAACTAATTTATGGTTGGTAAAAACTGTAGTATAATTAAATTGCTACTAGCCTGTTCTTACATGTTTAATAATAAAATTAAGTTAAATAATAATAATAAAATTAAAAATCAAATTAAATTGAATAATAATAATAATTATTATTACTATTACTACTGCTGCTGCTACTGCTGATGCTGCTGCTGCTACTGCTACTGCTACTACTACTACCACCACCACCGCCGCCGCCGCCGCCACCACCACCACCATCATTTCTACTACTATTATTATTATTACATACTTATATGAAAAAATTATTTTTAATTTTGATTTAGTTCTTGCCCCTGAAAGTTATTTTGTTGAACCAGGTAAAAAAAATCATTGTTATGATAATTGTCCATCAATGGGGTTGCATTAGCTTATCTCATTTTTTAAATTTATTTTTAAGAGTACTAATTCCAGTCCTTTTCATAATGTTGAGTGCATTTTGAAGAGAGACCATGTTGTTGCGAAAATGTCCTTTGGTGCAAGAATACTGTCTCTAGACTTCAGTTTTTTAAATTTGTTGTGGTAGGTGTTAGGATATCTTCTTTGATTGTTTACAAATGTGAATGTGCAATGGGTATACCAATGTGGCCATAACCTGAATGTGGCTGCACATAATATTGATATTGCAGTTTTTTGCTTGTATCTATTATTCAAGCACAAGTGCGTGTGCGGCGCAACTGCTCCCAAAAGCTATTAATACAAATACAAATAGCTAACTAAAAATATTAAAACAGCTGAGCGCTTTCAAAGGATCTTGCCTTCATAATCATAGCTTGCTTACGTTTAAATTTATGCAAATATGCTAATTCCATCTTTTTGATAGAGAAAAACACGTGTCCTTCCTGTTTATGGCATCGCTGTCGCAAGAGATGAATAAAGCCTCTTTGATCTTTCTTTTGAGGTCATGTCTCTCTCTACATACGATGGTAGGATTGTCCAGAATGCACTCATGGTGACTTGTTCACTGGTGCTGATAAAAAACTGAATAAGTAGAAGGATCGTTGCGAGCTCTATTGTACGAATACTTGTGTTGTACAATAGAGCTTGCAACGATCCTTCTACTTATTCAGTTTTTTATCAGCACCAGTGCACAAGTCACCATGAGTGCATTCCAGACAATCCTACCATCGTATGTAGAGAGAGACATGACCTCAAAAGAAAGATCAAAGAGGCTTTATTTATCTCTCATGACAGCGATGCCATAAACAGGAAGGACACGTGTTTTTCTCTATCAAAAAGATGGAATTAGCATATTTGCATAAATTTAAACGTAAGCAAGCTATGATTATGAAGGCAAGATCCTTTGAAAGTGCTCAGCTGTTTTAATATTTTTAGTTAGCTATTTGTATTTGTATTAATAGCTTTTGGGAGCAGTTGCGCCGCACACGCACTTGTGCTTGAATACATACATTTCCCAAAAGTAAAATTATTTAACTTAATTGTATCTATTATTATTATTATTATTATTATTATTATTATTATTATTATTATTATTATTATTATTATTATTATTATTATTATTATTATTATTATTATTATTATTATTATTATTATTATTATTATCATCATCATCATCATCATCATCATTATTATTATTATTATTATTATTATGTTTCAACAATAATCTTTATTGATTCATAAAGATTACATGATTTACATAGAACATGTTTACAAATAGTTGCAAAGTTACATGGGTACATAAATTTATACATTTATTTTACAGTAAATTAAATAAACAGTCTAATTGGGGTGATTGTTACATGTAATAACTTTTTAACATATTGTGTTTTTACATCTGGTCATGCATGACTATATGGCATTTATAGTATGGTGAATATACATAGGGATACTAAGTTTGACATATTTATATAAATTTAACATAGTGTTAATCCTGATAATGCATAAGAAATTAATTTTTTGTTATAATATATACACAAAATGAAAATGATAATAAAAGTCGGTTATATACACAAAATGAAAATGATAATAAAAGTCGGTTATATACAGTGACTTGATGGGGGGGGGGATGGAATGGAGAGAAACCAATCTGGTGTTATGATGTTATTTGTATTGAGTGGATTGATAAACTTGAAGCATTAATATATGCATTGAACTGGTCATGGAGTCTTCCAAATTGCCTGCTACTGCAGATGCCAATTGTTCAAATAAATGTTTGAGGAGGAATCAATTTATGGCTGAATAGTATTCTGTCAGGATACTCTAAAGACTATAGGTTAGCAGATTGTTTGATGAGGACCAGGATGCAGCATAGATATCTGGGTGGGCAATTTTTGTATCCTGGTGTCTCAGTTGTTTAGTTGATAAATGTGAATTGATGTCATCTGATATTATGTTCCAGGACAAATATGCATCAAGTACACCAGAACACATACAAAGTAAAGATGTTGGCAGGAGCTATGGGTGTCAGGCTTTTAGTAGAAATAAATCCAAGTTCTGCAAGGAGACATTTGGCTGTCTATATGTGTCAATCATGATGTCTCATCTCTATTTAAAGCTCGGCAGAAATAGGTGTGTTGCTGTGTTCCTCTGCCATTTGGTATAGGTCACAGAATG
The DNA here is from genome assembly GCA_028023455.1 of Epiperipatus broadwayi. NCBI lineage: Eukaryota > Metazoa > Onychophora > Udeonychophora > Euonychophora > Peripatidae > Epiperipatus > Epiperipatus broadwayi. The sequence continues at coordinate 4,185,623 of JAQFVV010012444.1, read as the reverse complement.
GATCTATATTTTAATAAAAGATGTAGGCAATGTGTGCAAGTTGGAGTAAGAAATCAAAGAACTTGGGTTCCTGTGACCTTTTTCAGAAGCCTCACAAGAATTGTTTCTTGCTGATACCCAACATGGGGCCAGTTTATGTAAGAGAGGAACTATATATTATTCTGTTGATTTGACAGTAGGTACATTTAATTGGTGGATGGAGAGAAATTGTATGGGGATACACTGCACTGTTCAAATGAGAGCTGTAGCATATCCAGAAAAGGGATGGGGCTTTCCAGTGAGTGAAACAGGAATTGAGCATTATAGTGCTGGAAAGTAGCTGAGAGTTAAAGCAATGAGGTTTATTGTCTTCTGTATTTAAAAACATTGTATGGTGTGAAGTCCCAAACCATTTTGAGATAGGTGGAGGTTGAGACATTTAAGTGATGTGGACACTGTCTTCCTCCCAAGAACTTTCTGCATAGGGAGGAAATGATGGTTGTGAATGGTTTTGTGTGTTTTTGTAAATTTGATGGATAAATAATTAGTAACTGATTTTGATTAGAACTAGAAGATTAAATAGTGGAATTTTTTTAATAAACTGAGAGGCTATTCTCTGGATAGAGAAGTGGTAATCTAAAGTGTGTTATATCTGAATTTTTCTTGTATGACTTGCTTCATAGCATATGTTCCCATGTAGAATGGGAACCCATGAATGTAGTGAATTGGCCTTTAAAGGTTTTGGTATATGAATTATTGATATATACTGACCAGATCATATTTACTCCAGATTAAATTTGAATTGGTGGTTAAGATGGGAAATCTCTGAGTATCTTTTGCAGTACAGGCAAGTATTTGCATGAAAGCAGGAAGACAGATATATTATTCATGTAAGCAGTATATGTGATGAGTTACTGAGTGTGGGAAATGCATATTCCTGTTGTTTTGTTGAATTTGTGTTAGGTTAACATAATAGATAAATAGGAATGAACATAGGAGTGATCTTCGTGAGATGGATTGGGTGAGCATAAATGAGTGAGAATCTCTTAACAATGAGGGTAATATGAATTTCACTGCTCAGTAGCAGGTTGGTAATTAGGTATAAAAGTGTGTGTGAAATGATGGTTATAACAAGAATGTATTAGTTAAGTCAGTGATAAATATTGTCAAATTTCATATTCTGGGACTGCTGGAAATGAAAATATAGTGTCTCAAAAATTGGCCCCACTGTGAACTTCAACAGATAATGTTGCTGAGCATGTTTAAGAGATACCTCATCACCACCTGCTGGGACAGCACTCATCATTGCTTCAATTTGTTTATTCTTAACCTTCAAGATCATTTAGATTGATTCTTATTTACTGATTACCACTTTTTGACCCAATAGTATCGCAATCAACATCATATTTGCTTATATTTTCTCATGCTCAAGAATCATAGTAAACTTAATCAGCATCATTAATTCATTGCTGCACTCTACTCTTTATCTGACCATTTTAAAGAGTGACTTCAATTATTGCTACTCAGAATTCATATCCAAATAATGCTGTAGGGTTTCTACAACTCAATGAAGTCCATCATCTAATTATATTGGACCTCAATCCTTCCACAACTTCTGACCATTCAGTGCAGACTATCACTCTTAACCAAGAATATCTTTACATCACCATAACTCAACTTGACAATACTATTCAGCTCCTTCCCTTATTTACCACTGAATTTTTATTCTCAGATACATATGTTATGCTGCACAAGCTAAAAAAATCTATCCATTGACTCAGTCAAGTTATATATGGCATTTATACACATACTCTCCACCTTTTTCATATAACATGCCAATTCCCCCTTGTCACTTGATTGTATTAGCTGATGAGGTTCACAGAAAAATTACAATGTCAAAACCTAATCATCACATCTCGTACCATCTACATAAACTCATGCAAATACACTAACACATATGTCATCAGCTTAAAGAATATCTAGCTACCAAGAAAAAAAGATCTACCCTTGGACAGTAGCATATCTGGACCTGGGAATATAAACATTGGGTTATTGGGCACCCCTCCAAAATGAAAATCTTACAATACTACAGATGAAAGGAATTACTTACATAGGGCATGTGATAGTATGCATCTGACAATGTTTTCAGCAAAATCTAAAAACACATGAAGGGTTTAATTCATCTTTATACTACTTTGTCCCCTAGAAGTTCAAAGGCAAATTAGTCATCATTTATCAAGCATACCATCCAGGAACAAATGGGATACCTGCCTTTGTTTACTTTCACCTTACTCAATTTACCAGCAGATATCTTACTGATCTTGCTAACCATATCTCCCAGAAAAGACACCAAATCAAGGTCTTGTATTCCATTGTCATGGTTCCATTTATTAAATGACCAACACCTATATCAACTCTTTTTAATAGACATCCTATTTCAATGGGTCCACTGGGAATAAAAATTTTGGAAAAAGTCATTGGAGCCCCCATCTGCTTCCCTTGATTCTACCAGTGCAATTTTCCAAGAGAAGCCCATCCACCACACAGGTTGCTCCCATATTCAAGGTAAGTATGAACTCTGTGCAAGAGTAAAAGAAATATACCCTTACATCAGTACAAATTGATAGTGAAGCAACCTTTGATTCAGTGCATGTTAAAATGCTACTACTACTACTACTACTATTATTATTATTATTATTATTATTATTATTATTATTATTATTATTATTATTATTATTATTATTATTATTATTATTATTATTATTATTATTATTATTATTATTATTATTATTATTATTATTATTCTACTACTACTACTACTACTATTATTATTATTATTATTATTATTATTATTATTATTATTATTATTATTATTATTATTATTATTATTATTATTATAACTATAACAACAACAACAACAATCCAGCCTTTTTCTACTATTTTTTTTTGTTTTGCCCATATTATATTAAATATTTTAATTTTTCCCCAGGTTAATATTTTTTATTATTAGTCCTGATATCAGTTTTTGTCACTGCTCAGTCTTTGATTTCAGTATAAAACTTTTATTCTATACTAAAATTGGATAAATTGGATTTGATTTCTTATAAATTTAAATTTAGACATGAAAAAAATTATATTTATTTAAAGTTTGAAAATATTTAAAAAACAATATGTAAGAAAAGCATATTCTTTCATAATTTTATGATAGAAAGAGATTAATCAAAGCTTGAGAATTAGGAAAATTAACAAAATCTTTGTTAACTAAAATTTATTTTAAAAGAAGAATAAATGAATATGAAACCTTAATAAATGGTATCAGTACATTAACAGCATTCAGATTCACATGGCATGAAGATCCTACTACCTTTGACTTTCTTTGTTAATATTAAGATCAAATTTATTAACTTCTATTTTTAAAAATAAAACATATATGAATAAAATCAAGATGTAGACATATATTTATTTGATTTTAAATAATTATTGTATGAAAAATTAAAAATATTTTTAAACTATGTAAAAAATCATTTTTTCAAAGTAATTTCACCAGTGGTCTTCAAACTGAATTACAAAGAATAAATTCCTTCAAATACATAGTGACAAGACCCAAAATATTTTGCTTTTCCCAAATTATTGCAAAATACTAACTCTTTCAGATTTTTTTAAATTAATAATTCAATAGTTTTTAGTTCACTATTTTACTGTTTAAAAGAAGTATGACTTACAGAAATATCACTACAAATTGTCATAGAAAAGTGCTTAAAGTAGGAGAACTAACAATGCCATCTGAAAAGCAAATAAAAATGTAATACACCAAATCTCATAACCTTTCTAATAAAGGCAAAATCCAGAAACCAAACCAGTCTGGGTTGTAGCAATATACCATCTAATGGCTATTGTTCAAGCTTGACATAGATGGCTCTGCAGCAGAATAAAAATAACTGCTTTTACATTAAATATAAATATTAATATTACTAGTACATTTTACATATATAATTAATTTCAAGCAATTTTTTATTCATTGCCTTATTTAAACTAATAGTTTTGACTATTCAACAGTTTTCTTCAGAACTATATGTTATTTTTTTATAAGAAAAGTATAAGAAAATTGTTGAACAGTTAAAACTATTACCTTGAATAAGATGATGGTTACTGAAATTGTCTGGCATTAAGCACATGTGTAAAGTATATTTATAATAATGATATTTATATTATACATATTGTAACAATGCCGTTACATTATTTTAAAATTAAAATAAAGGGAAAAATAAATCTTAAGTAAAAATGATTTTATTATAAACTAAAAGCCAAAATTAAAAGACTTATGTTAACATACATTTATCACACAAATGAAAAACTTTAAAAGTATTTTTAAAAAAAGAGTATTTAAAAGTATTTTTTGTAAAAAAAAGTAAAGATCTAAAGATAAAGATTGATATTTTTGAAAATATAAATAAATGTTGATTTCTATCATGTTTAATCTTAGAAAATGGAAATGATTGTTTTATTAATTAAATGTAAAGCAAACTATCCCTTGGGGCATGGTCAGATAAGAGAATGAAATTAAAGATTGACCAATGGAAGTGCCAAGCCACAGCACAGACCAATAAAGAGACCTTAAGATCAGTAATGTTTTATTTGATGGATCCGAAAATTTACCGATAAGGGAGGTTCCTATGATATATCAGCTGAGGCAGGCTCCAAATTAATGAGTACTGAATGGCAGCAAACAACAGACCAGTCTTCCCAGAAATATTAAACAGACTTCAGATCTCTCAAGGACCAGAGAGACTTCAGACCCCTCATGGAAAGTATGAACTCTTGTTTATTCAACATGAACTTTAACAAACTTTCAATTAGTTATATAAAGTATGAACTCTTATCTGACCTAAAAAGGAAAATTCTAAATCAATTATTAATAATTTTTTATGCATTATGTTTGCTAATCATTTTTCATTTTATTTATTTTATCTATTAGCTAAATTATTAAAATGTATTAAATGTTAAGTTGGGTGTAGATAGCTGCATAGATTCATTATGTTGATTATGTCTTAATATTTTAATATGTGAATATATATATATATATATATATATATATATATATATATATATATATATATATATATATATATATATATTGGTACATATGACACCTCATGCTGAGTGTCTAAATGTATTTACTGGTATATCTTTGAAATTGTTGTTGTCAATGCAGCACCTTATGATGAGTGTCATTGGATTTATTTTATTGTAAATTTCCCTTAGCAATTTTCAATTAATAACTTTATATTTAAATTTGTTTGTTTATTTTAAAGAGTTTGATTTCAGGCTATTTGTTTTGTGTTTGGGTCAATGCTGGTGGAGGAATATTATATCAATGTAATGTGAAGCATGGTTAGCATACAGGGCAAAGCCCATATAAATGCATGACCCAAAGATGTAGTTGATGCATTACAATGGTTGTGGATTCCCACACCATTGTTTTTCTTTTTACTCTGGGTGTTAACAGTAAGATGGCCAAGACCGCAATTCATCATTTTAGAGAATTTTAAATATATATTTTCCAATGATTTCCTTCACCAGACAGATGCTCATTCCTGTTCTGGGTGAGGATCATTTCTCTTTAAATAATACCATGCTGCAGACACACATTTCTGTCAGCATGTTTTTATGCCGGAATCTTCATATAGCATTGGTTGCATCCATATATCAGGAATCTGGCATTGGTTTGGCTATGAACTTTTAGTCTGAGGTTGAACGATTGTGTTTGAAAAGTGTTTAACTGAGTAATGTATGTAGCCTGTCTATACTCAACATTATAAAACAAACTTTTATAAACTGTCCATCTGTGTGGACTTACTAAAATAATTTAAATTTAAAATTAATATTAAAATCTAAACAAGATAAATTTATTTCTCAATTTTAAATATTTATATACATGCGCCAATAAAATGTTTTTTGTGAGTTATTACTGGCAGTGGCTTATTTTTTTTTTTTTTAATATTAAAAATATATTTTAAGAATTTAAATCTTTTCTTTATTAAAATGTTTAAGAAGTTATGTATTATAAATCTCTGCATCTCTTGAGCTATTGGCATGGGCTAATGGTCAAAATGTAATAAATAATAAAATAAAGTTGGATCTTTAACAATGTGTATCTGCCGAATATATACATATTCCAGGTTCAAACAGCCAGGTGGCGTCCTGTACGGCAGATATGGGTAAAACAGAATACTCCCCAACCATTATAATATGTTTATAATATTGGTATTTATATTATATTGTTTTCTAGTCAATTTAGGCTTTAGACAATGTATTTATTAATCAAGTTACATCTGCATTTATTAATTCTCGGTATTAGAAAGCTTCACAGAATATAACTACATTTCCAGATTAACTCGCCTAATTCATTAGTAGTTTGATTTTGTTTTACTATCTAATTTCTGACTGCATTAATTTTTTAGTTATTTAGTCAGTGCCAGGAACATATATATATAACCCACTGACCTAGGGTGATTTATTAAATGTAACTGATCAATAAATTTTAAACGCTTAGTTTCTCTTTTTTTCCCTTCGGTTCAATAGTAATTTCGCAGATTTATAACTCATAAAGTAGTATTAGCATTGAAAAAATAGATACTCTCAAATTAGTTAGCTGGAATAACTGAATAATAATAAAAAAAAACAAATAGATTTACAATGTGCAGATTATATCATAAAAAGTGATTTATTAAATCTACACATAGAGTTAATAAATAAGCATTAAAAGAAACCTACACACATATTAAACATAGGTTATACATTACACAAGTAATTAATATTTTAAGTGAACTATTAATTTAACTTAATCAGTCACTTTATCATGAGTCTATTCACTTCGCAAACTTTGATTTTTGGTTTAGTGTCTTTATTTTTTTTAACAGTGAGTTTACTCTGAGGTTATGGTAAATATTCTGATATAGTATGATGATTGATCTTACCAGTAAGCTTCTTTGTAGTGGATATATTACTTAATAAGGTACCATGCATGGTTTTGATGTCCAAAGAAATGCATGGTTCAGAATATGGGTTCCATTCTGGCACAGTTATTCAGCTTCTAGCTTATAAAAGCCAACAGTTTGAATCAAGGCATTGGTTTGAACTTAATATGGAAAGGACATATCAGCAGATGCTCTGCTTCAACTCAGACATGGCATGATAGTTCAACACACAAGTAAATCTCTGATGAAACATGGCTCTCCCACAATAAAAGAAAGCAAGACAGAAAGAACAGCTCTCTCCAACAATTCCCTCTCTTTATATCCTCCCACTTTTTGTCTACTGTGCAGATTCTTTTCTCACCTTTATCTTTTCTTTTTGTATCAAATTATTTTTCAACATTTCTTTAAAATTTTGACTTGCAAATTCCACCTCCGATAACCCCCTCAGTGGTCATCTTTAATTAAAGGCAATTAGCATTATTATTTTTTCTATAATTAAAATTATTTGCCTTCAGAGTTTATCTTGATTAGCAATGTGAGTGTGTTGTTCTTTTTTAACAAAATATATAATCTGCATTGTATATAAAAAAAATTATACCAAGTTTGAAAAATTAAAAGAAATATATTTGAGATTTTCAAATGCCAATACTATTGTATCATATATATGTAAATGATACAATATACATACATAAAACTGAATGTTTATTTGTTATTATATGTTACTTAATAACTCACAAATATTGTACCAATTCTGATGAATCTTGCACAATTCGTTTTTTTTGTTTTTGTTTTTGAGAATTATGTAGACTATAAATTTTTGCTTTATAGTACTTAATTATTTTTAAAACATTGGTAATTTGCAATATAAAAATGTATCAAAATTTTAATCATTTTCTAATGATGTCATAAAAATGCAAAAAGAGGGCGCACTGATTAAAAGATTGGCATATAGGAGATAGTTTGTTTGTAGTTACACAACTTATGGAGATGAGTAGGAATTCAGGTAGATCATTATATATGAGTTTTATAGATATAGAGAAAGCATATGATAGAGTAAATAGAAATAGATTATAGGTAAGGTTAGCAAATTTGGGAATGGATGAAGCTTTAGTAAATATTATTAAGAAATTATTTGAAAATAATTATTATACTTACCAATTAGGGGATATAGAATCAGTTAAAGTTAAAAATGGGGTGGGATTAAGGATGGCCTATGTCACTGATTTTGTTTTTGTTGTATTTGAGTGAAATGGAGAAAGCAATAGAAAGACTAGGAAGAAGGATAGAGATACCGTTAATAGGTGGCAAGGGAGTATATACTTTGTCTAGTCTTTTTTTTTGCAGATGACATCTTTTTGTGTGCAGAAAGAAGAGAAGGTATGGAAAATATGTTGAGAACATGTGCAAGGGTGGGTAAAGAGATGGGGATTAAATTTAGTGAAGAAAAATCAAATATAATGATGGTTAATACTGGGGAAAGAGAAGATGTAGAATTTTCATTGGGGGATATAAAGTTAAGTGTGGTGGATAGATATAGGTATTTGGGAATCATCTTATGTAATCAGGAAAATTGCTTGGATGAATAGGAGAAAAAATTGATAAATGAAGCAAAGAAAAGAAAGGGTTTGGTAAAGAAATTAACAGTATTTTCATATAATAAATATGATGTAGCTAGAATTGCATGGAAGCGAGTTGCAGTAGCAGGATTACCATATGGTAATGATGCATTATGTGTTAGTAAAAGGGTTTTAGATTATTTAGAGACAGTACAAAGGGAAGTAGGAAGACATGCATTAGATGCAAAGATGTGGACAGCAAAGGAGGCAATTGAAGGAGAAATGGGATGGTCAAGTTTTTATATGAGGGATGCAAAAAGTAAAATGAAAATGTTTGGTAGATTGCAGTTTATGGATAGTAAAAGAATAGCCAAAATAGTGTTTAATTGGATTATGAGTAAAGGGCAGATAACAAGATGGGTGAGAAAGGTATGCAAAAGATTTCGATAAAGAATTTATATCAGTATATTTGTATAAAAGGTGGGATGATTGTGTTAGGAGGATTGTTGAGTGTTATAGTGATAAGGAATGGGATAAAAGAATAGAAGCATTAATAAAAAATAGGGAGTTGGAGAGATGGAGAACTAGTATGGCGGGTAAGAAGAGTTTAAATATATATAGAAGTAAATGGAGCATTGGATGCGAGTTAATTTATGATAATAGTAAGGAAAGTAGTTTATTGTTTAAGGCTCGAATGGGATCTTTAGCAACCAGAGAATATACATGTAAATAGAAAACTATGGGTGATTTAGTGTGCAAATTGTGTAAGGACAGTATAGAAAATATTAGGCATCTGTTGATTGAATGTAAATGCTTGAAAGCAGAAAGGGTACAGATAATGAAGTTGTGGGAGAATAGATATGAACAAAGCGATTATACAGAAAGTGAGTTATTGGTTTTTATGCTGTGGTTGCGAAAAGATAAGGGGAATTTAGATATAATGGCTGTAGAGTTGACAAAGATTATGTTATGGAAATGGGATGGGACAGAATATGGGAATGGAAAATAAAGTGGCTAACAGGTTTATCTAGGCATAATTGCTGAGATATTCTTGACTTCGTTTAAGAAGCCAAAATCCATCACATCACATCACATCACATTGGAAAAAAATTTAAATTGGTAAATGTGTCCTGCACATTGTAATATATACTAAAGAAATGGAGAGAATAATAGTTTGTGGTAGTCTGAAATAAAATTTTATTTTTAAAATATATTTTAAATTTATTACATTTAATTTATAACATGAATTTAATATCTTACTCGCAAGTGGAGCATAAATATCATATTAAAATTTCATAAACATTTTAAAAATTATATAATAAAAGTTATGTTTTTTGCAATACTGCGATTGATAAGTCTTCTTAAAATATTACATGAATATATTTTAATTATCACCTACATTATATTCTTTTATGCTTATTAACATTATTCTGTTAATATTTATTACAAATAAGTTTTATGAACTTTGCTTGTAAAGGTAAACTATGGATTGAGGATACATGGCTATAGATTGCATTGCATTACAGTGAACTCTCATATCACTACCTTTTATCATCCTGAGACTTTATTTATTCTTCTTTTAAGAATAAATACATACAAATTCACAACGAATATTGGATTCTAATAAAACTTCTATAGGATTATCCAAACAATTTTAAGATACATTATTGGATAAACTTCATCTCCAAGTAAAGTCACTTGTCTTCATCTAGAGTTAAAACTAATGATTAGCATGTGACGTAAAAGAGGTAGGCTGTTAGAATTGCACCTGAAACCCTTCTTATTGTAGCGAATACTTCCTAACTCAATCAGAAATATCTATATCACATCTGATGTTAAAAATTTGGTTCATTACTAATGTAATAAAGTGAACCTACCCAAAAATCTCACTACTTGCAAAAGTAGGGCCCCTCCCCACCCAGTAATGAAAGACCTATCATATCGCAATTGTATCTTTTGTCAATCTCATTAGAGACACGTGTGTCGATCAATAGCTCGATGACTAGCTTTGTCGGATATGATGATTATGCTTATAAATTTTTACTGAAATTATATATTTTTTTAGAAAACTTTTTGGAATAAAAAAAGAAAACCTCTACATGAAATTTAAAAAAAATTCATATTTAATGTGTAGAGGTAGATGTGCAAAGTTTTTAAAAATATAATTTAGGACCCTATTGATACTATTTTAATGGGGAAACACGATATTAATACATATTGTTTTTTAATCAGAGCGTGTTTCATTTGTTTATACTTTTTTTTAATTACTAATGTGGAAACAATTTTGTTTTATTAATAACTGAAGCACGCAATTCTAGATTACAAAGTCATGTTTTTATTCCCTGTTAGAAATTTGTTTACTTCTTTATAAAACAAGATTATATTAAAATATTTTTCTAACAGCAGCAGTTCGGATCTAGAATTGAATTCTATAGTTCAAATAATTAAACTGCTAAACTTTTCTAATGAAATAATTACAACTTCCATTTTACATGTCAAGAATTGCATTCTTCCCCAGGTAATATATTATCTAACATATTTTTTATCATATATATTTTTAATAATTTTTAACGTAATATATCTATTTGTATTTGTATCTGTGTATATATTTGTGCCTGTGAGTGAGCGCGCATAAGTATATGCAGTTGTCATACTGATGTTAAGAAGAGATATTTTAATTCGATGTTACATATTTATCAACGTGATTTTAATCGTAATTTTTTTAAGCTAAAGTCTTTATTAACAAAAAACAAAAATCATATATATTTTTACAATAATTTATTTACATATAAAATTTAAATTACAGGTTTATTCTTTGATTAAATAATATTTTTTTTATTTTATACTATTTCCATAATTCACATGTAGACAGACCAGTGTGCTTGACCAAATTTTTTCAGTTATTTTTCGGTGGATATAACTGATACAGTTATCAAAATATTGATTTCAATCCTTATCAAGTTCTTTTAACCAATTATATTTTTCATTATTAAAAATCATTTCACGCCTTCTTGTCCATATAGTTTTTAAATCATGTAACAAAACCATTGTATTATGTGGATTAAATCTTTTAATATTGTTTATTTCCCTTTTTAAAATTTATATATAAAACATTAAATACTTTTGATCTTAAGAGTTTGACTGCTATACATTTTTCAAATAAGTGAAAAAGGTTTTCCTCTTTCATCTTACTAAAAATACATGAAGATTACAAATTCATTTTTAGCCGACCATTTAAATAACCAGTCGTTAGTAGGAAGCCATTTAAAAATTTGAAACAGAATTTGATATATGATTGTAAAGATTCTTACATCATTGGAATTCCTGTTTGAGTCTACTGGATATTGTTTATTAGTTGTTTTTTTTTAATCATTGCATTTAATGTTAACCAAGCTACTTCGGGTTAAGTCATCCTGCACTTTATATGCTTCACCATAAAACGATCTTCTGTCTTTTTTAATTTTATTAATTAAATTAGCATCTGGTGATGGCAGACTAAAATTTTTATCTTGTATTATATTAATATAATTTCATGTTTTTAAAAATGATACATATAAGTTTGAATCAACAAGGTTGAAATCTCTTTGACTAATTGGTAATTGTATTGAAATTTATTAAGATATGAATATTTCTCCCATAGATAGTTCTTTGCTATCCTATTCAATTTATTTACTGTTATACTAAAAACACTCATCCATGCTGCATAAGAATCTAGGACTCCCATAACAATGGCATTAAAAATTCTTGATTTAGTAATTTCATAAAGTTTAGTATATGAGAAAGATTTAATGTTTTATTGATTTTATCAATTACTATCTTGCTTATGTCTTGATTCATACCTGTTTTAGTCATAAAAAATGTGATTCTTTGGAGTTTCCTGGAATTCAGATAGTATCTTTCTACCTGTAGCTAGTTGCCAAGCTTCAGATTTTAATATTTATATACAGAATCCCATTTCTCTTTGAAAACTATTCAGGATATTCATAACAATTTGAATAAATTTAAATATTATATACATTCTAAAAAATTATTCAATAAAAACTATTACCACCATCTTCACACCTGAATGAAGAAGATAAAGACCTGACACCTGTTTTTCAATATCTTGGACCATCTAATCTATATATACTGCAAGCAGCAGAGCATCTAATGGTGATCATTGTGGTATTCCTTTTTCTCGAGTAAAAAATTCTGAATATCTCATATAGTTCTTAATTGAGATTCTACTGTTTTTTTTATTATAGTTCTTTTTTGCCTGAACTAAATATCAATGAAGTATTAAGTTTTTATTTTCTGGTTAGATTTTTTTTGTTGAATTTGTTAATATAATTTATTATATTCCTCTTGTATATTATTAATTTGTTTATAATTTGGCTTAAAAAGATGATAATAACTGAAACATATTCTGTATATCTAAAATCCTCTATTTAATATGATTTTGTGACATAATGTCTTTGGCTCTCTTTCAGCATAATTCATTCAGTTCCTTTTTCATTTTATATCATGCTATACAAGATGGTAGATTTGAACTTTTTGCATAATAATTAATTATAACTAAAGTATTAGATAAAGTGATGCAAGAGTTGTCTTATATGATTACAAGGTTGAAATGAAATAAGGAGATAAGAAGACATTTTTCATTAATTATTTTGAATTTAAGATTGTTCATTGAGACCTGGTTTGCTTATACTGAACAATTAGACTAATGCACAGACATTTATAAATAAATCCTAGTATACTTTTATTTTCTAGCAATATTTCAAAGTGATTTAATCATGAATTTAGAGTAAGTTATTCTCCCCAATAAATATTATTATTAAGCAATCTACAACTTGTCAATTTAAAAGATAAAGAAATAAACTTAGTAGCCTTAATAATAATAGTAATAGTAGCAGCAGCAGTACAGTAGTAGTAATAGTAGTAGTAATAGTAGTAGTAGTAGTAATAGTATTAGTAGTAGTAGAAGTAGCAACTGTAGTATAGTAGTAATATTATTATTATATATATATTGCTTATAACAGTTCTTTCATATACACTTCAATGCAAACAAATTTTCTTAAAAACTTCTTTATTTTCCTTACAGTTTCAACTGTCCAGCAGTCTTCATCAGAGCTACAATATTTGAATAATATCATTTTATATATCATTATATATATATAATACATATATATATATATATCAAAATATATACATATATTTTGTTCATACATATACATATATAGATCTACATCACCCTTAGACATATATATATAAATTCCAGACCTACATCTATATATACATATGCATATCCAAATATAGACACATACATCTTTTAAACATACATATAATATACACAGATACACGTACACCAATAAACATCTATATACAAATCCACATATACATTTATAAATACACATCTATATGTATACTCAACTTACATATAAATTACACATATATAAAAAATATACAAAATATATCCAATACACCGTTTTTCTTAAAATTTACTTTTTAAAACTATTTTATTTTTACTTTTTTTAATTTTTTTTATTAAAAAATCTTTTTAAATATTATTTTTTATTAATATTATTTTATAATTTTCCTTTCATCATTTCTTATTATCTATCTTGTTTAATTATTATCTAATACATAATATCTTTTTTACTTAAATATCTTTAATTTTTAAAAGCTTTTATCTTTATATCACTAATTTATATTTTTCATTAATACTATTACCTCTATTCTTCTTCTCTGCTTTAATTAAAATGACGATTTTTTAAAAATTTCCTTTCTTGTTATTCCTTTAAAACAACTCCCTCTGTTATCAATTTTATAAAACTTATAATTAAACTTTTATATTTATTAACAATATTCGAATAATATAAATACAAATACATAACCATCATTTCACATATAAATATACATATGAATATCAAATATCCATATATCTCTTACATACAGATATATATATTCACATCACCTCTAGACATATATATATATAAATAAAAAAAACTCCATACCTACATCTATATATATGTATGGATATCCAAATATCTACACATATATCCTTTAAACATATATATACACCTATACACATACACCCATATACCTACATATACCAATTCACATATACATTTATAAATACCCATCCATATATATACTCCACTTTCATATAAATTATATATATATATTGAATATACAAAACATATCCAATACATCATTTTTTATATTACCTTTTAAAAACTATTTTATTTTTACTATTAGTTTTTTTTTATTTTTTAAAAAAACTTCTTCTTAAAAAATTCTTTTAAGCATTACCCCTTTTATTATTTTATTATTAATATTATTTTATAATCTTCCTTTCCTCTTTTCTTACTATCTATCCTGTTCAATTATTATCTAATACAGGGGTCCCCAACCCTATGCCCGTGGGCACCATGGCGCCCGCAGACCATTTTACGTGTGCCCGCCGCTATCTGAACACGATAAAAAATTATTTATCTGATACAAATAAATTTAATTTTTTTAATTTCTTATAAATTATTGTATTGTATTGTAATCAAATTGTAGGGCATACTATACTTTTACAGCGTAAAAATATAAACCTAATTATATGTTAAAATTTTATTTTTGAAATATCCAACTACAAATTTACATTGAAAAAATAAATGGTGCCCGCCACCTGACCGGTATTATAGAATGTGCTCTTAAGTGTAAAAAGGTTGGGGACCCCTGATCTAATACATAATAACATCTTTTACTTTAATATCTATAATTTTAATTTTTTTAAATTTTTAAAAAATGTTTACATTTACCTTTTTATTACTAATTTATATTTTTCTCTTTAATAATATTACCTTTATTCTCTGCTGTTTTAAAGTAACGGTTTTTTCAAAATTTCTATCTTTTTATTTCTTTAAACCAACTCCCTCTGTTATCAATTTTATAAAACTTATAACTCTATTTTTAAAAAAACCTATATTTATTAACAATATTTACTAGTTTTTATCTATATCCACATATTATAACTTTTAACATACTTTTTTTTATTACTATTATTATTATTAATCAATAACAATAATGCTATAAAACTAATATTATTTTCAAAATTTACTTTTATTTTCATATTCAATATATTCCACTACATATATATATACCTACACATAATACATATATACACTTATTTTTTATTCCAATAACCCTATAAATCCAATACTAAACCTACCAACACAAGGTTCTTAGTTCCCCCATCCCTTTACTAATGGTAATAGTAGCCATTACCATGCAAGATAAAATGAAATGCTAAAATGGTATGGCCTGGAATTCAAGACACAATGGATGGAAATACAGCTCTGGCACTTCTGATGCACTTCTTACAAACTTCTGAGCAAGAAACCATTTGATTGCCATTATTATACTGATATTTAAGATAAATGACAAATACTATACATATGTGCTGTGTGCACAGATATTGAAGCTAGTATATATAATCGAAAGTTAATATAAAATACTATTTTAGCTGATCATTTTCGAGAGACTTCTTGCTCTCATATTCATAGCTACTATCTTGTTAAAAACTGCATTGTTAGAAGAAAATTTATGCAAAATAATGCAAATTAATTATAACTGCCATTTTTGAAACAGGGTGAAGCAGGTTTCTCTTTGATTAATGGACTTTGGATCACTTGCCACATGTAAAGCCCCTCTGATCTTGCAATTAGCATACTGTCTTTCTGAGAAAGAAGTTATTGGAAATTGTATACCAGTTTCATATCAGATCTTTATTTAGACTGTATTTTGGACACTGGAATTCAGAGTCCATAGATAAAACCAGATGTCATTTCCAGTGTTTAAACTTCTTATAAAAATATTGAAGCAATAAATTATTTGATTAAATACTAATAATTTTAATTGCATATAAATGATTCAAATATATGTTTATGAATATTTCATGGAACACTCACATCTGAATATTTTCTTAGGACAAAATTGCAAGCAGATTCTAAAGAACCATTTTTAAATAAATTTCAAATACTCACATCAATGTCAATCTATTTTGTGTGTAAGGGTGTGTGTATTTTCAAGTTTATTTTAAAATGATTCTTTATCTGTTTACAAATTTGTCCTACTAACATATTTGAATATGATTTTTTCTTAAAATAGTTTTCATTTGATTATTATTATTATTATTATTATTATTATTATTATTATTATTATTATTATTATTATTATTATTATTATTATTATTATTATTATTATTATTATTATTATTATTATTATTATTATTATTATTATTATTATTATTATTATTATTATTATTATTATTATTATTATTATTATTATTATTATTATTATTATTATTATTATTATTATTATTATTATTATTATTATTATTATTATTATTATTATTATTATTATTATTATTATTATTATTATTATTATTATTATTATTATTATTATTATTATTATTATTATTATTATTATTATTATTATTATTATTATTATTATTATTATTATTATTATTATTATTATTATTATTATTATTATTATTATTATTATTATTATTATTATTATTATTATTATTATTATTATTATTATTATGTTTCAAAGCAAAACTTTATTGAGTCTAAAAAGTTACAGAGTCATATATTGATTTCAAATTACAACTTTCAGTATATAAGTCTTTATCTTTTCTGCATCCTTTTTTTTTCTTCTTGTTTTTAAATTTGGTCTTCCATTTAGTTCAGTTTATGCTTGCATTTTTTTTTTTTTAAAGTTGGAAAAAATGCTGATGTTGAAAATGTCATCATTTATCTTATTGGTCTTTATATTTCATAGACTGGATCTCTGTTTCAAGTGTGACCATGTGGCTGCAAATATATCTGGTTGAGCTAGGATGCTGTCTCTTTTTCTTAACAGTTCTAGTTTTATTGAATATGTTGCTGGGTGGCGTCGAGGGTTATTGGCAAGTGCAAAAGTGCATCTGGTGCACCAGTAGGCATAAAGGCTGTATGTTGCTGCACGAATAGCAGGGTTATTGCCTTTTTTAAATGTATTTATTATTTCATCTATTGAAATGATAGCCTTTCTGTATGTGGTAAACATTGTGCGACGTATTGTTTCTAGGGCACTGCAGGAATGAAGAAAATGATCTTGTGTCTCTTCTTCTCTATGACATAGTCCGCACATGGGGTCTATATTGGTATAGAATCTACGAAATCTAAGGAAATGGGTATTATTATTATTATTATTATTATTATTATTATTATTATTATTATTATTATTATTATTATTATTATTATTATTATTATTATTATTATTATTATTATTATTATTATTATTATTATTATTATTATTATTATCATAATCATCATTATTATTGTTCTTGTTGTTGTTATTGTTATTATTATTTATTATTATTATTATTATTATGATGATGATGATGATGATGATGGTCTTGGGAGAATTTTAAACTCAGACAAATCAAATGAATAAGCTGTATTTTAAAAAGATTATAACACAGTAGATCCCATCCAGATATTAGGCAAAGTTATAGAAAAAACTAACAAGTACAAACTATCATATTACTTTGGATTTGTAAAGTATAAAAGGCATTTGATTTAATGAGCATTTTAGCAGCAATAATTGAAGCTTTGGAATATCCCAAGATGTAGATCATATATCCTGTCAAGTCCTGAAAAAAAAAATTCTCAAACTATAATTGCAATGAGTAGACTATATATCGCATGATTTTGTCACATGCTTCCACAAACAGATCTTTTTACTCACTGCTAGAATTATCTACTGTAAGTTTAAGTAAATAATGACACCCTATCATATTATATTCTAATAAATCCAGAAACTAGTTTAGAGATGATAATGTGAGAAAACTGTATATTACTACAATTCATATACAAAGAATTCTATACTCAAAAATAAACTGGATTTAAAAGTAATTATAGCATAGTATATATAATAAATAAAAAATGTGAAGACTAAATCCAAGGCAATAAAAGATGAAATAATAGAATTTTAATTTAAATTTAATTGGCAATTCTTACTAATTTCTGTAAAAAAGCTACTTCATACAAGTTGCAGTTTACTATCTTATTACATTTGTTTATACAATTCAGATTTTCTTTAAAAATCTCTATGATTTTTGTAAATGCATTTTGATGGTGATTCCATGCATTTGGATAGGATTTTAGTCTTGGAAAAATTTTTATGTTCCAGTGTCTAAATTGATGATAATGAATAATGGTTTACTGAATTGGGACACCCATTAATATGATCATACTCATTCCTGTGTAAGTGTGTGTGTGTATATATATATATATATTGTAATGATCAGATTAAATATGTTTCATTTATTTTGATTGATTTTAATTGATTTAGCTGCCATTTAACATTAAATATCAAAAAATATTCTAGCACATATCCTTTGTTTATATATTTAAATAAGGTTTAAATATATTTTCTTTAATATGTGATGATGATGATGATGATCACTACATAACCAAATTACACAGAACATGAGCTATTCCCAATGACATAAATATGGAATTAATATCTTGACTAGACAATATTACATAAAAAGAAATTAACACACTATTTTAAAAAAACAGTTTATTTACAAAATATTGTAACTGTCAGCCACTATATAAAATTATTTTACACTAAACATGATTACATTTCAGACTATATTATAAGAATTTATGATAATTCTTTTTTATAATTGTTTATAATTTAATGGTAATAATTGCTTTAATAGCATTTCCCCCTATTTTTTAACTTTTAGTTCACATGCATGGTGGAAAACAATAGAAGTTATTTGTAAAGAGACCAAAGTTTATTTTTATTAATTTTAAAATATTAATCTTTTAATTGCATGTTGTAGTACTAACATGGTTATAGAATTGAGAAAACTTATTGTAGAGTAAATCCCTAGCCTTTACTATAAACTGTATATAATCTTATATATAGTCAACTCATACAAGTACAATACATTTATTTATATTATTAACTTTCATAACATTTTCATCCACATATATCTAGTATGGGATTATTATAAACTATACAGCTTCCTTACAATGATAATTTTAGGAATTGGCTATTTTAAGTCCAAATCCTGATTTAATAATAACTCAACTTAATTACAGAGCTGGTTCTTTTGAATACAATCTATAATTTAATAATAATTCAACCCAAATATGTGAGGTGATGCCTTTTGAAATCCAACTTTTGATTTACCAAACAAAACTGAATAAATTCACCATCTATATATAGTATATTTTAATCATTCAGCCATGAACTAACAACTGCATTTATATTGTAAATTTTATATACATAAACACTAACTCACAGTAATCTAAAGTATTATGTACTAATAAATTTGATTGAATTTCAAAATAAATCTTTAACTTAAAACTTTAATAATTATACTAAACTTATTATTTTAACATGGGCACTTCATTCATTTTGAGTGTTTAAAGTAAATATCATATCTGACTTTACATATTTGCTGACAATTTCTACATAAAATATATATTTTTAAAAAGGTAGATAAAATTTTAACTAATATATATATATGAAAAACAAAAAACAAGTTAAAAACTTGCTAACGCTTGTATTTATGTCAACAGATGGCGTTCTACCAAAAACACCATCAAGCGTATGTTTACACAAACATCAGAGCATGCATTCACTATCTCTAACCTTAATTCCACTTTCAGATGATAGCAAATAGCTTGAAATCATGATCTGAAAGTGGAATTAAAGTTAGAGATAGTGAATGCATGCTCTGACGTTTGTGTAAACATACGCTTGATGGTGTTTTTGGTAGAACGCCATCTGTTGACATATATATATATAATAAAAGATGAAGTGAATTCTGTATTTTAATTGCCTTAAAATACAACTTCAGTATTTATAGATGCTTAACAAAAAATGCTGACTTTTTTTAAATAAAATTTTCACTTTTTCTTTTAATCCATCAATTAAATAATGTTATATAGTTTATTTGAATTAAATATATAACTAAAAGGTTTTAAAATAAAGCTTAAATGGTTAATATGTTAGGATAACAGTCTAATCAATAATAGTGTTTTAATTATGAAGCATAAGTTTTGAAACTGTAATTCTCTACTGTTCATTGTGAGGATTTTTTTTTCAAGTTAATATTTCTCTCTCAATGACATGTATTAATTGATTCCATTTATAATCATGTTTTTTTTTTTTGCAATTTGCTATAATGCTTTTTATCAATCTATCTTTTAAATTTGAGGTTTAAGCATTTTCATTCATTTTGAGTAGAAATTTTTTTTAAAATAACTTGGTCATGTTCACAAGAGATCCAGGTCAGTTCCATCAGTTGTGGTCATTCCTTTTCTCTATTCAGCCATCCTAATGATGATTTGATACAGCTTGAATAAAGCAAGAATCCAGACTGATTAATTTCAATAAATCTTGATCTCTTGTTTAACACATTTGATAATCTCTTGTTTCAATATCTTTATGACTTCACTTTATTTTAATTACAGGAATTTTCAAATCAATCATCATTATTTGATTGAATTTTTCCCTTGTTTTTGAATACTCAAAACAGGCTTACTCTTTTTATTAACTTATTTTTAATCTAATTTTTTAAAATCTATTTCTTTTAATTCTAGTGAGTTGTTTTTCAATATTTTTTAAAGAGATGGTTTTGTCATAGTTTATTTAATTTATTAGTTTCTTTTAAATTTAAATACTTTTAACAAACCTATTACATTATTTTTTATTATTTTAAAATATAATTTAGTAATTTATTTTAAAATTTGAAAATGAACTATTATCATTACCTTTACTACTCTAAGTTATTTATTCTGTTTTATATTCTTTTCTTTAAAAATGTGAATGTTATATTTATTAGCTATCCTCACAACACTGAAAACTAGATTACTGTCATGTGAAAGACCACATAACTGATATCAAAATGAATATAGCATTATTCATATCAATATATATATAGTGTCTTAGTGAAAATATAATAGGTGGTTGTTTTTTCTTTCAAGCTGCCTGAAATACTATTTGTGAATCAATGCATGTGTTATGTAACAACATAGGTTAGCTCTTTGCCACAAACTTTTAAGATGCTAATGTGCCTGGATTGTGAATAATGACATAAAGTGTGATAATGTGTTCAGTATCTTAACCCGTGATAAACACCATGCTAACATTAAATTTTGTTTTCAATTGGACAAACTATTATGGAAATGTCTAAAATGATTTAAACTCTTTATAGCTCTGATGCTATAAGCCACAATAAACTTTTCAAGTGGCTTACAAGATTTTATGATGGCAGGGAGAGCATTAAAGATGATCCACAAAAGTACAAAGCACACTATCACATTTCATGTCATAACTCATGATACAGATATGCTAATGCCTTAAAGTTTTTGTGGTGATTGGCTAAACTATGATGTTATATAACACATGCATTGATGTAGAATAAATGCTGTAGTCATTTTACAAAGAGAACCAGTCAGTTTTTCACTGGAGTAAATTCTGTACACACCCACACACAACAAAAAATAAATTAATTATAATAATAAAAAGATTAAGTGTAGTGATAATGGAGCAGACTCTGCAACTTTAAGTTTCTGGATCCTGCAGTTACTGCTAGCTTCACTCCTGCATTCACCGTTTTCCCACTGCCTTAAATTATACTGGTCAGTAAATCAATATACAAAAAGCAAAGCAAAATACGAATCTCATTTTTTGGTCAATTGTTTTTCTGTACAATAACAATGCAAAATACTGTTTCTTGTCTTCCATTGGTGGTCGAGAGATCAGCGCGACTGCCTTGCACTTTCAGGCAGTTGCCCGGGTTGCGGGTTCGCGTCCCGGCCGATGCTATGACACTTAAAAAAAAAATACTGTTCTTTCAATCATTTGTGCATATATCTAGTGTGGCCATCATTTACCATCATAAATGCTAAATAATTAATGTCTTTCAGAAAGTTCTTTTCAACACAAAAATTATGTACAATAGCATATTTTTCTCTAGCAGAACATTGACAAATATAGTCATTTATACTGAACCAATTAATTAACATAAACATATGTTTGTGTTATTTAAAGTGTGATGTAATGAGGCTGTGATATAATCTATTAGTATAAAAGTAAAATATTTTCTATTTCTGTTATAGATCTACCCCTCATATATATATATCAAATTAAGGTTCAATTTTACCTAACTATTAAAAGATTAAAATGATGTATGCCAGAAAGCATGATGCTAACGTATGAATAATTGATTAAAATATAACATTATTGTCAAGCGTTGGTGGTCGAGAGAGCACAGCAGCCTTAAAAGCAGTTATCCCGGGTTGGCGGGTTCGCTTCCCGGCCGATGCTATGACACATGAGAAAAAAAAAACATTATTGACCTTTATTTGCGTCAATATCTTATGTTTTGAACGTCACAAGATGCTTAGCTATATTGTAAATACTTATTTATATAAATATATTTATGCTTAATGCTAAGTGATAATAATTTAAATTAAAGATTACAACTCATTGGTTGTGTGTATATATATATTTAGCGTGATGTCTTAA
This sequence comes from Epiperipatus broadwayi, assembly GCA_028023455.1. Classification (NCBI taxonomy): domain Eukaryota; kingdom Metazoa; phylum Onychophora; class Udeonychophora; order Euonychophora; family Peripatidae; genus Epiperipatus; species Epiperipatus broadwayi. Next base: position 4,162,537 of record JAQFVV010012444.1, on the reverse strand, counting down.
TTTGTGAACATAAATTAAAGACGAGTTGATTGGCTAAATTATTTAAATATTATTAGAAGTCGTTGATTTATACAGTATTCCATTAATATTTTACGGATTATTTTTTTGTTTGCTGACAATAATAAAAAAAACTTAGAAATATGTCAGCATTAATAAATTAATTATTTTTTTTTTTCTAATAATGCATAATACTTGTAAGTTTCAAACTTGTCTAAATAATTTCATTTTTAATTAATATTTCAATCAAAAATTAAAACGTCATTTAAAAGTGAAATATTCATTTTGTTCGCATCTTTTTTTGTTGTTGTTGTTAATTCATGTCAAAAATAATAATTATTATTTTTATCAGATATAATATATTTAATCAAATATAAATATACTTCGACAACGGAAGGATTGTACTCCAGGTAAAAATCACATTTATTTATGTAATTACTTTCTAAAACTATGAATGGTTTGTACTGTAGTTTGTATTATTCAAACAACGCTCAAGTAGCATCCAAATAATATTCTCGCTTTTTTTCACACACGCACATACATTATTCTTTTCATTACTATTATTGTTTTTTAATGTTATCTATTTTAAACTATGACAATTTTGAAATTCTGATAATCAATCATACGGTCGAGCATTAGAATGCAATACAAACAAAATGTATATGTTATTGTACTGCAAAGTATGTAACAATATATACCTCCTCATGTTCCGTTAAAAATGTTATGAAATTTTAAGGTCATATTTATTGCAAAAATAGTTAAATGCTAACGTAATAGGTAGATATTCATCACTTGATTGTGAATAAAATAAAAAGTATAATTCAATGGAATATGTTTGTGAAAAATTGCACATGTATATATATGTATGTGTAGGCATATATGTGTGCATGAATGCATGTGTATATATTACTATTATATTGTTTTCCTCTTGCTTTTATTATTGTTGAGAATGTATTTTATAATTAGACTCTTTATGTATGCCCATAGAAAGCATAATCCTGCAACCAACATTTCACCATATTATTCAGATGAAATAATAATCAGAAAATAATAATTTTTTTATAACAGTTATATATTTATTGCTATATATATAGTTGTTGTAAAGAATTTATTATTTTCTGTTTATTATTTTATGGAAGAACAGCATAACATTTTTTATTCTTTTTTAATTTTACTCAGATGAAGTAATCCCTATCCCTGTAGACCCATTGCAGACAATGCTTGTTAACAGCAGCTCTAACTATTGCCTGTATACACAATTATGTACCTTGCTCTATAAATGAATAAAATATATTTTGAAAGTAAAGATAGATACAATATAACATAATAGCAATTCTCAACGGAATCATAGTGACTCTTCTTAACGGCACGGTTCAATTCATCTGCATTATGATTCTCGCAAGAATTTGCCAAAAGCTGGCTTAGTCCAATCAAGTTATATTGTATCTATTTTTATATTTTTTTATAGTGGCTTGACTTAGCTCAAGCTTTTTGAAGTATCTCATTAGTATACGAAAAGAGATTACAGTTGGATAATTACACTAACCTAGCAATGTACATTTTTTCTGATGATTTAAATCTTTTTATAACATGATATAAATAGGACAATTTCAATCATGTTATTTATGCTCCAAGCATGTACACACACATATATATATACATATAGATGATAAACAAAACAAGTTATAAATTTCGTAACTTGCTTAGAGCTTGCATTTTATGATCACTAGATGGAGCTTTACTAATAGCCCACTATCAAGCTTTGTTTACATAAGCACTGAGAGAGATAGAATTCAATATCTCTTTCAAATTGTCTCCAACCTTTAAACCATGGTTTCAAGCTAGTTGGCTCACATCAGTAAAGGATAGAAAGACCAGAAACTAGATCTAAACACCAACTCTACTAACAGCATTTATGAAACACATTTCTATCAGTTTGAAAGCATGAATTTTTCAGCTACATAAATATCTTCAAATCCAGTCAAACAAACTAGATAGCTATATGGGTCTGAATTCAGTTCAGTTTCACCATATAGTAAAAGCCTCTGCAATCTATATCATTGCAAAAACCTTCAAGGGTACATTTATGATAAACAAAACAAGTTATAAATTTTGTAACTTGCTTATAGCTTGCATTTTATGATCACTAGATGGAGCTTTACCAGTAGCCCACTATCAAGCTTTGTTTATATAAATGCTGAGAGAGATAAAATTCAATAATATCTCTTTCAAATTGTCTCCAACCTTTAAACCATGGTTTCGAGCTAGTTGGCTCACATCAGTAAAGAGTAGGAAGACCAGAAACTAGATCTAAACACCAACTCTACTAACAGCATTTATAAAACATGTTTCTATCAGTTTGAAAGCACAAATTTTTCAGATATGTAAATATCTTCAAATCCAGTCAAACAAACTAGATAGCTATATGGGTCTGAATTCAGTTCAGTTTCACCATATAGTAAAAGCCTCTGCAATCTATATCATTGCAAAAACCTTCAAGGGTACATTTATGATAAACAAAACAAGTTATAAATTTTGTAACTTGCTTATAGCTTGCATTTTATGATCACTAGATGGAGCTTTACCAATAGCCCACTATCAAGCTTTGTTTACATAAGCGCTGAGAGAGATAGAATTCAATATCTCTTTCAAATTGTCTCCAACCTTTAAACCATGGTTTCGAGCTAGTTGGCCCATGTCAGTAAAGGGTAGGAAGACCAGATACTAGATCTAAACCCTAACTCTACTAACAGCATTTATGAAACACATTTCTATCAGTTTGAAAGCATGAATTTTTCAGATACATAAATATCTTCAATTCCAGTCAAACTAGATAGCTATATGGGTCTGAATTCAGTTCAGTTTCACCTTATAGTAAAAGACTGCAATCTATATCATTGCAAAAACCTTCAAGGGTACATTTATGATAAACAAAACAAGTTATAAATTTTGTAATTTGCTTATAGCTTGCATTTTATGATCACTAGATGGAGCTTTACCAATAGCCCACTATCAAGCTTTGTTTACATTAGCGCTGAGAGAGATAGAATTCAATATCTTTTTCAAATTGTCTCCAACCTTTAAAACATGGTTTCGAGCTAGTTGGCCCATGTCAGTAAAGGGTAGGAAGACCAGATACTAGATCTAAACACCAACTCTACTAACAGGATTTATGAAACACGTTTCTATCAGTTTGAAAGCATGAATTTTTCAGATATGTAAATATCTTCAAATCCAGTCAAACAAACTAGATAGCTATATGGGTCTGAATTCAGTTGAGTTTCATCTTATAGTAAAAGCCTCTGCAATCTATATCATTGCAAAAACCTTCAAGGGTACATTTATGATAAACAAAGCAAGTTATAAATTTCATAACTTGCTTATAGCTTGCATTTTATGATCACTAGATGGAGCTTTACTGATGTGAGCTAATTAGCTCAAAACCATGTTTTACAGGTTGGAAACAATTTGAAAGAGATATTGAATTCTATCTCTCTCGGCATTTATGTAAACAGAGCTTGATAGTGGGTTATTGGTAAAGTTCCATCTAGTGATCATAATTGATAAACCTAAAAATATTCATGAATTAATTTAGTCTAGGGAAATTTTAAATGCCAAATGGGCATATATGGTTGAGTGACTATACAATTTTTATTTTTAATTAACTAATTTATAATAGTCATAGATAATGACCAGACTGGGTCCACACAAAGGACAAATTTTCATGATAGATCCAGCCATATTTACTGACCATTATCCTTTCCACATTTAAGTTATAAGACAAAGTTAACTAATCTACTTGGAATTCAGATGAAAAATAAATGAGCAACAAACTAATTTTAATTAACAAATATAATAAAATAATGTAACAATTTATATGTATACATTTACATCTACATATATGTACTAACACAGAGAACAATTTATAAAAGTTTTATACCAGTTTTATTAATTTGCCTATTTTATATCCAATTGTAGCTTAACTTTATTTCACACTATGGCAGATCAAAAGCATACTATACTAGAACTGGCTGCAGAAAGGAGTTTGCTATTAACTGAAAGGAGACCCTTTGATTCCTCTTGGAGGCCTTAAAGGAACCGAGCAGGGCAAATTCCTAATGTCCACTCCATACGTTCTTGTCATTGCAGCTGTTATTACTATGTGATTATTCATATAGTATACGAACATGGATGGGCTGCTCACCAACACGCATTAGCCAGCGTGGTGAGTTTATTAGCTTTTTACCTCTGAGTTTAAGATCAAGAAACACCATGGTCTTTCTTCTCAGTGCCTGATAAGGCAGAATGAATGTTTGTGTAAATGATAAATATTTTTCCAATACATATATACAATTATGACAGACAAAAATAAAGCATGGCCCTTATTCCCAGGAGGCTGTAAAGTCACCAACCAAGGCAGCGGTTGGTGACCAAAGGCGGAGGGTGCTAAGAATCCCCTGATTGTGGACCCAGGCTGCCATTTGATGATGACTTTTTATTTAGGTACTTACAACTGCAGATCACTTTCAAGTGAAGGAAGATTGCAAGAATTAGAAGAAGAACTGTCTTATATTAAATGGGACATTATTGGACTTTGTGAAGTTAGAAGAAAAGGAGAAGAAACAATTGATTTAAAAAGTGGACATATACTCTATTATAAAGGCACACATATTGGAAATACAAGTGGAGTAGGATTCATTATAAATAAAAAGTGGAAGAACAATATTGTGGAGATTGATGGTGTATCGGACAGAGTGGCAAGATTAGTTATACAACTTAATAGCAGATACCAAATGCAGATAATTCAGGTTTATGCCCCAACAAGTTCTCATAGTGATGAAGTAGTAGAAGATTTTTATATGGATGTACAAAAGGCTTTTGATCAGAGTAAACAACATTTTAAAATTGTTATGGGAGACTTTAATGCTAGAATTGGTAGACAAATGAAAGATGAAATTGCTGTAGGTAATTTTGGTTATGGTAATAGAAATGAGAGAGGACATAGACTTGTGGAGTTTGCAGAAAAAGAAAAACTTTATATTATGAATTCATTTTTTGAGAAAAATGTTAAAAGGAAATGGACATGGAAGCATCCAAATGAAGGTACAGCAGAATTGGATTATATTTTGACTAACAGAAAATACATATTTCAAGATTGTAATGTTCTTAATAAATTTAACACAGGAAGTGATCATCGATTAGTAAGGTGTAAGTTACGTGTTAATGTAAAACTAGAGAGACAAAAATTATTAAGAAAAACAATATTTACAGTTGATATTCCTAATCTTCAGAAACATTCTAATGAATTTAAATTAGAACTTACAAATAGGTTTCAAGTGTTAGGAGATTTTGAACATGATTCAGATTTGAATGAAATTAATATGAAAATAACTGATACACTTTTAAAAACTGCAACAAACATAGCTGGTAGAAAAAAGAAGCAATTGACTAATAAAATTTCTACTGAGACTAGAGAATTTATGAAAAAAAGAAGGAATATGAAGATATACAAAAATGATGTATTAAAAAGAATTGAATATCTTGAATTTTGTAAAATGGTACGGAAAAGAGTTGAAAATGATATAAGAAAGTATAACTGTGAAATAGCAAGGAAAGCTGCAAAAGAAAATAAAAGTCTCAAAAATGTTAAACAACATTTTGGTATTGGTAGGAAATTTATATCTGCAATAAGAAAAAAAGATGGAATTATTACTAAAAAGAGAGATGACATCATGAAATTGGTAGAAGATTTTTATCAAGAATTATATAGTAATAAAGAACAAGTACCTCCTATATCTATTACATCTTCCGAATTGCCCAGAATTTTAAATGAAGAAGTGAGACATGCAATTAAGTGTATGAAGAAAGGAAAGGCTCCCGGAAATGATGGAATTATAATTGATATATTAAAAGAAGCAGGTGAAGAAATAGAAACAATTTTAGCAAAGTTATATACCAAATGTCTAAATGATAAAGATGTACCGGAAGATTGGAAGAATGCAGTAATAATATTAATTTTTAAAAAAGGTGATAAAGAAGATATTAGAAATTACAGACCCATCAGCCTTTTATCAGTTTTATATAAAATTTTTACCAAGATAATTACAACTCGTCTACAGAGAACTTTGGATTTCCACCAACCAAGAGAACAAGCTGGATTTAAAAGTGGTTTTAGTACAATAGATCATATCCAGGTATTGAGAGAAGTCATAGAAAGGACAAATGAATATGAGTTGTCATTATGTTTTGGATTTGTAGATTATGAAAAGGCATTCGATTCTATACACATTTCTTCAGTGATTAAAGCATTGGATCATCAAGGTATAGATCCAGGATATTGTCATATTTTAAAGAATATTTATAAAAATGCAACAGCAACAATTAGATTACATAATGATACTGGAAAAATCAACATTGAGAAAGGTGTAAGACAAGGTGACTCCATATCTCCAAAACTCTTTACAGCAGTGCTGCAAGAAGTATTTTGTGGATTAAAATGGGAAACTAAAGGAGTGAAAGTAAATGGAGAGTATTTAAGTCATTTAGATTTCACAGATGATGTAGTTGTTTTTGCAAATAATGCTTCAGAGCTGCAGGAAATGTTGCAGGAGTTAGCAGATGAAAGTAGAAAAGTAGGACTAAAGATAAATGTTAAAAAGACGAAAGTAATGTTTAATCGATTTGCTCAAAATATGAAAATAAAGATTGATTATGAAGAATTAGAAGAAGTTAACAGTTAAAAATACCTTGGTCAGATTATTAATACAGATGGAAACATAATGGAGGAAATTAATCATAGAATTAAACTTGGTTGGAGTGCTTTTGGTAGAAATAACTTGATACTAAAAGGAAATATGCCTATGTGTTTGAAAAGGATGTTTTTTAACAAATGTGTTTTACCAGTTCTTACTTATGGATCTGAGACTTGGACACTTAATAGAAGAGCAATACAGAGACTTCAGACCACTCAAAGGAGTATGGAGAGATGTATGTTGGGAGTAACAAGAAGAGATCGAAAACGCAATGTATGGGTAAGACAACAAACAGGTGTTACTGACCTTATTGAAAAAATTAAAAGATTGAAATGGAGTTGGGCTGGACATATTGCTAGAAGAGATGATAATAGATGGACAATTGAAATTTTAAACTGGATTCCAAGAGATTGTAAAAGACCCAGAAAGAGACCACATGTGAGATGGATGATGAAATAAGAAAATGTGCAGGGGTGTTGTGGAGAAGAGAAGCTAAAGATCGGAGAAGATGGATTAAACTTGGAGAGACCTTCATCCTGCAGTGGATTGATAATGGTTGATGATGATGATGATACTAGAACTATTGTGCATTTATTGTCAGAAATTTTTTTAATTGTAATTTTACCATGAACAGTGAAGAATTTATTATATGTGCAAGCATATGTATGTTCTTCACTCTTTTTACAGAGAGCTGTTGAGACGGTATTTGCTTGTAAAGCTATATATTAATGCAAAATTACTCCAAAAGGCAAGTGATTTGAGACAGTGATGAGGTGTTCATAACAATTTCAGTCAATTTCATAATTCACCTCATCTGGTAATTGATAGAACAATATTTTGCTGTGAAAAAGTATATAGTCAAATTAGTTAATTATTAGTTAGTAATAGGGTATTCTAAGTTAGAGGATAATATGTTAATTAAAAATACCCATTAAAACTCTCAATACCCAATAGTTACCAAGCCTGGAAGGTAATATCACCCCCTGACATTTTCTTTTTAATAGTAGTTAGTGAGAACTGCTTTTGCAAGGGACCATTTAAAAACTATTTTATATATTATTGAATCTTTTTCACTCTCTTTGAGAGAATGATCTGAAAATCTGTATTAGTAGATATTTGTGATATGATGGATTTGAGATGAAAGATGCGCTGTTAAAAGCCAAAGAACCTAGAAACTATGTATCTACAAAGAAATGATTGTTCACTTCACTTTCTATTTTGTGGGAGAAAAGTATGATAAAAAGCATCAATTGTCAATATGGTTATAGAGATTTGGGTGTTTGATACTTTTATCTTATCTTAAAATTAAAGATTGTTTGTGAAAAAAATATATAGTCAGAGAAGGTTGCATTGGAGGATGGTTGTGAAATGATGGGTTGAACTAAAAGATATGTAGCTAAAACAAAAAATTATAAATATATAAGTGTGTGTACAATGCATTATTTTTTGTTGTAAACATAGTTTTCTCTATTTTATTATAATTATTTAAATTTTTATATTCTATTTATATTGTATAAATAATTATCATTGTGTTAAATGTATTTGCCTATGTACTATATATATATTGTATCATTTGCTGCCTCAAGTTCCGATATCTAAGCAATAATATACTACAATCTAAAAATAGTACCTTTATTATTATTAGCCTAGTTTAACATTTCTTATTATACTGTTATTATAATTTATTCTAGTGTCTCTTTAGAAAAACTCGATTTTACTTTTAATAAGTTCTAATATTTAAAGTTGTTTTTTTTTTTTAAATAAAATAATGTAATCTTTATGTATTGTCTACCTTCAAAACATTTTCTAACAACACTATTAATATTACTAACTGCCTTATTATTTTTTAATACTTTTTTATATATTTCAGAATTAATAGAAGTCAATGAAGATGTAAAGAACAGGATTATGGAAAGTAATTTGACATCTTCTTCCTCAGATCATCTCACAAGACAAGAAAGTGATTCTGTCTTTAGAACTGTATATGGTATCATTCTTCCAGTGATCATTCTAATTGGAATTTTTGGAAACTGCTCTAATTTTATTGCATTTTCTTGTTTGAATAAGCAAGGAATTTCTTATATGTTTCTGTGGGTCTTAACTCTCACTGATCTTCTAACTCTACTGAGTTGGATTCTTATAATTCTTCAGATTTTTACTGATCATTATTTTAGTTACATACACATCATAGTTTTAGCAATTCTACCAGAACCTATGGTTAATATATTCATAGGATGTTCTAATCTAATTACAGTCACTGTCTCTATTGAACGGTATATTGCTGTCTGCTGGCCTTTATATAGCAAAAAATTAAAGAACCGCCATATGGCAAAAGTAGTTTTAATTTGCATTTGGGTATGTTCTTTAGTATTAACTTTACCAAAGTTTTTTGAAAGGTGTATAATTTTTCCTAGTCTGTCAAATGAGTCTTTCACAACAGTTCCAAATGAGGACTATAGATATTCTAAAGCTTATTCAGTGTTCACTTGGTTTAGGGAGTCCATGTTTCGACTTATACCTGTAATTTTCATTGCAGTTTTAAATTTTCGGATTACAGTTGCTTTCCAGAAGATCTTGGCAAAACGCAGAGAATTAAAGCAAAATATAGAATGTAAAAAATTAAAAAATGAAACACGATTAACTTTGCTTTTAATAGGCACTGCAATATTATATCTTATTTGTTCTTTACCGATTGCCCTCCGGCTTATAATTGAAAATTACGGATTCATTAATGTTTACAAGTTGAGTGGAGTTTTGTGGATTACCATTCCTTATGTTTTAGAAGTCTGTAACTCATCTTTGAGATTCTACATATATTACTTTTCTAATGAGGACTTTAGATTTATTTTTAAAAATAGGTTTTCTTTTAGAAAGATTGATAACAAGAATTGTGAAGATTTAGCATCGATAACATATTAAATACAATCTTTAATGTGAAATGTGTTGAATACTTTTGATTATATTATTTTGTACTACAAATTAAAAAAGTAAAGACGATAATTTATTATATTTTTTCTATATACATGCATTATCATCAAAAAATTCTGTCAAAAACAGTTTTTGCTTTACACTCCAAATATTTTTCTTATTTCTGTATTCATCTCCTTCTTAAACATTTGCTATATCACTTCTGTTTTCTTTTTATATTGTTTTTTCAATTCTATCCTTAATTTTAATATATAAAAATATGATTCATATACTCATATTCTTTTTAAATTCTCTTTAGTCTACAAATCAATTTCTCTATGACAATACATATATATATACATGTGTGTATGTGTGTGTGTGTGTGTGATAGCAGACCCAGATTGTCCACCTCATAAATCTTCAAATTGTTATCAAGGCAATCCCTATAAGTAAAAGGTAGATTTCATCTTTCATTCTGATTCAAGAATTTTGACATTTGGACTGCAATAAATTGAGGATTTTATTTAAATAAACTCCATTAAACAGATAAATATAACTTGGTTTGGAAATAGACTAATAAATAATTATTTTTATAACTATTTTTGTAATTATTTTGTTATTTATTATTATTAGATAATTAACCTGATTTTTTACAATACTAGATAATTCATAAATGTAATTGATAAATAACACTCTGAGCTTATTTACACTAGGGGTATTCAATCTGTTGTTATGTCAACTTCTATCGGTAAAAGATTGTGTGTATATGTATATATATAATACATTATATAAACAGAGTAATTATCATTTTAAAAAGTATTTGTAACTAAGTGACATTTTAGAGCATCACACCAGACTCTTTATTCTTTGAAGTATTATAGGAATGGATAAACACCAGACTCTTAGCAAACAACTATTAAAGATTCCAGGATATGCTCAGTTAAACATTATTATATCTTTGATTTATAATGTTATTACAATTAACAACGTACCAGGCTTTCTTAATTTTCTTTTTTCTATCATTTGATTCACTAAACATAATATTATTTTTCTGATAATAACAATCATGTCCAAAAATTTTCTGGATATGTGAGAGAAATAGTTGTTTACTCATTTAATACAATAAACTTAAGTCTACTTTGTCTATTCATCTGATATGAGTTCTTATAAAAAAATCTAGATCTAATTTTCCATTTAAATAAAATTCTGTTGTTTTTAATCATAAAAAAATCTGAGCATTATTATTATCTTCACCAAATTAGCATTATGTGTAGTAAAATAAATAAGAAAAGAAAAAAAGGTAAAGAGACTCAGTACAATACTAATTCTAATAAGTTATAAATTGACTGAGCATTCAGTGGACATTGGTAATTGGTTCATTAAATAACATGTTTTTTTAAATAGTTGTTTGCCATGGATATGGTGTACTGCATTGAAAGTTCACTCAGCTATTAAAATTTAAAAAAAATAAATACTCCATTTAACATATTGACATATATGTTTTATTATTGATAGTTTGAATATATGTATATTGAACTGGATGGACATCCGATTCAATGGTTTAATTACCTAAAATTAAAAACTTTTAATTTTTGTTAAATTTTTAATGTAAAAAAAATTTTTTTTTTCATTATTTAAAAAGAGCACATGTATTAAAACACATACTCATTATATTTAAATAGGTCATTTTAATTTTTTGTTATAGAATTGATTTTAAAATAGTTTTCTTTCACCACTTGTTTTTAATCAGTTTGATTAAAAACAAGCAAGCTTGTTAATTACATTTCTGTTGCTTTATTTTAATCATTTCTAAGGTCATTCTAAAAGTGGAGATTTAATTTTGTGTTATTGTTTTTGTTGAAAATAATTCCTGGTTAGAATTTTTCATTAGATTGAGCAGGAAATTGAGATTTGCCTTGCCCTAAGGCATAGAATTCAACAACAGGAAAGATTTTTGCAGGAAATGTAGTGTGGTATAAAATTACCCCACAAATTTTGGGAATAGTTTACTTTCATTTTTGGCTAACACACTGCTTCAAAGTGAGATTCAGTATTTTTTTACACACTTTGATTATAGCCTGCTGAGATTCATAGTGTTTTGGCTAGCAGTTCTTAATTCCTTTTAAAAACTTGCAATTGTTAAAAGACTTCATTGCTTTGCAGGACATCAAAATATACTACTCTACATTTTGTCATCATCAATATGCCATGCTAACTTAACCAAAGGATGAATTCCTAACTTCCAACTATCCTTCAGTCATTCCATGAACATCTAAAAGAAACCAGATCCCCAATGCTCTTGTACTTGCTATAGTCAAAACACCTGAAATATGAACTGAAATAAAAGTTCGTACTCTACACGAACTTTGCTTTACCATAAGGTAAATATTTTTCTTTTATTCTTGCCAGGGTAAATTCTTTTAGTTAAATCTCTGCTCAGTCTTAAACATAAATCTGTATTCTTAACCAATATTTAACTTCATATTTATTAGCTGTATTTGTTTTTTTATTGTACTTTGCCATGTGTCTTGGAATCTTAGTTTTAAGATTCCAAGTTTGCTTTCAATTTTATTAATCAGAGTGTCTAGTGAGTGTATACTTTTATATGTTTAATATATTTCTCATTATATGCCTAACTTTTTATAAATGCTTTAGCAATCTTGTGTAATTTTAAATTAGCTCACTTGTATTTATTTTATTATCCAGTAATTGATTTAAAATACTGTGTTTGCACTTATGCAAACTGAAAAATTTTTTGGCTGGTGATTTATTGTGTTTATTGTTCTAGTTTCCGTATTTGGAGATTTCGTTTCTTCTTTTCTTATGTCTCTGAAATAGGAAACTGAAATCATTGTTCTTTGTAATTTTATAAATTGCCAGCAGGAAGATAATATTTATCCCCTTGTAAATTACAGGTGGAAAAGCATTTCTTTCTGCTAAAGTATTTAATGTGTTAATATTTTCTGCCCACACGCACTCTCTGATAAACTAACTTATATAAAAATCTAGGAACATTTATATTTAGCTTGCTAGATTTATTTTGTCTTTACATGTGACTTTAAGTTTTATCAGAGCATGTACTCAGAACTTGGTTTATAAGTTTATTTGTAATTCATTTTCTTGAAATGTTTGGGCAGACATAACTGGTTTTCTAATGATTTATTTGTCTCCTATTGAGACCTTTAATTATTATTAGTTTTGATCAATTATTTGGTTGGGGATTTGCCAGTTTTAAATGCTGTTTTCCTTTTATCCTAGATTTGGTATTGTATTAATTTAAAATCTTTACATCAGAATATTTTCTAAGTTTGTTGTTTCATTAAATTGAAGATATAAATTTCCTCCCTTTTTATAATTTATACTCTAATGTATTGATCATATCGTTCTCTTATTCTTGGGGTAAATCAATCATCTTTGCTTTGAATATAGTATAAGATGCAGCTTTTACAGGCATATGACATTCTTGGTCTTGATGCATTTTTCAGATCAAGAAAGGCTCACTAATGCTGGTTTCATTGATTTAGTTCAAGAACGTATTGTTTTCATACCTGTGAATGGAAACAGTGTTGTGGTGAATTCTCTGCTGAAAGAAATTTATTCTGTCTTTTTTAATGCTTTATTAGAAGATCAGTCTGTCTGCCAGAGCATTGAATTTTAGTCTTTGTGGTACACACCTGATCTAACCCTATTTCTTGCGTTATAAGCTTATACTTCATTATTTATATTCCTCACAAATAAAATTTAAAAATTGTTTAAACTTAATTTCACTGACGTTTGTCTTAGTGCTTTTATTTCTCAATTGTCTAAACAATATTTAAGAATTCTTGTTTCTCCCTGAATCTAGTTGGTGCAAAACATCATCCTCATCCATTTTGATCACAGTAAATAAATTTTCCATGGGATGTGATGTGCTGTGATGTATTATAGCTTCTCCTTAAACAAAGTCAAGAATCTCTCAGCAATTATGGCCAGAGAAACCTGTTAGCTACTTTATTTTACCAGGATGGATAGAGTGTCTGGTACAATATATATATATATATATATTATACCGGTTAACATTTACTCCATTAATATGAGCACATGCGTAAATCGAACATGACAAGAAATATAGTGACATGCCGGAGTAAGAAGAAATTCAAAGACTTTACCGTAATATTGCTACGGACACAGAATATACTTATAGAAAGATTGATTCTTACATACCTTTGGGGGATGACTCTAAACCAACCCCTCATGCCACTCTCAGAAGGAAATTTAACTCTCCTCCTGAAAGGATATGCAAGTTCAAATAACATTAGGGCATATGTGCCGATAAATAATTATTCATACACAAAATAATAAATAAGCATCCTCATGAAAATAAAGATTTAGGACCCGGTAAAAAGGTATCCCATTCACTAGCTCAGCATACTCTTATACTCAGTTAAAAGAATTGGGGATTGGAAAACTCGCATAACTAATTAATATGATGTTGGAGAAAGTAAATGATAAAACAAAATAAAATATATGGCAGTAGTCACTTTAGAATTATAATCTTTTATTAACCCAATATTCCCTACCATTTTTAACATAAATATAAAATCAAAGTTCCCAAATTGAATAAATATATAATAAAAATCATATAATACATAAATCATTTTTATAAAATAAATTAGAAGCATATGGAAATACTTGTCGAAATAATTGTTAAACTAAATAAAGGAAATTTCTTTCTTAATAATAAAAGTGTATTAAATAATTAATATGGGAGAGATAGTGCTCTGTGGATTATAAACTCACACACATGTATTAAGCAAATAAGGAAAAATTAATGTTACATACGAGGTGTATTGGTTTGTGTATTTACATAAACATTTATGAAGTGGGTATTAACTTGTTATAAAATAAACACACATATACAAAAAATAATAGTATACCTGACAAAGTTTGTAGGCTTCATTCTTCTATGGGTTTTGAGTGGGCGGTCTATCTGTTCATCGACTGCAACAAGTGCTGGATTTGACGGTGGTACAAGTTCATAGAATTAGTCATCATCACTTTGGTGTTTGGTGATCTTGGCTTTTAAATTATGTTGAGATGGCAGGAGCGGAGCTGGACGGATGCGCTGAAGTGGGGCTTCTACTCCATAATCATTTTATATGCAGGCGAATGCTTGATTGGAATCTTTAAGTTGGAGAGACAGATATTAAACAGGATATTAAACACTATAGATCATCCTTTTTTGTTTTATGAATCCTAGGTTAACTGCAGGCTTCGATGGTGTGTTGTAGTTAAGCTTCCATCAGAATCAACTGACTGGTTAACTGTTAGATTATTTGAATGATGGCCTGGATTAATGTCTGTTGATTTAGAATGATGAAATGAGTATTATTTCTTTTTCTTTTGATTAGAATAAATCTTCCGGCTTATAAGGTATTAGAATCAGCATGATTAAAAAGTTGCATGACTTTGCGTGTTTCAGAATAGCATTAGCTTCCCAAAATTAGAAATAGGCTCCCAATAAGATTTGCCTTTTTAACAGCAAGACAAAAGTGAACTGCTCTCTTTGAAAAATAAAGGTAAACTGTTCTCTTTGAAAAGTAAAGGTAAACTGCTCTCTTTTAAAAGTAAAGGTAAACTGCACTCTTTAAAAAGCAAAGGTAAACTGCTCTCTTTAAAAAGCAAAGGTGAATTGCTCTATTCGAAAAGTAAAGGTAAAACTGCACTCTCGAAAAGCAAAGGTAAAAACTGCTTTCTTTGAAAAAGCAAAGGTGAACCGAACTCTTTGAAAAGAATAGATATCCCACCTCAATACAACCTCAATTCAGGTATTCCCTCCATGACACAAAAATTAATTAATTAAATATTATTGAATTGGTTTTAGTTTTACTAATTGGTTTAGCAATTCGTAAAACATTCCAATGTAATCGCCCAAGTAATCTTAAAAATTTCATTTCCAATTAGTTTTATTTATATCCATTCAGATCACAATATCTCTGGTGACAATTTTAATAAATGATAACATCTTTTTACTTTTTATTAATTCCAATATCACAAATGAAGTTTTTTTTAACAAAAAAAAATGTTTTACATAACTTGAACATTCCTCTCTCCATGCATTATTGCAAGTTTAATTAACTCTTTTGTCCAGTTAAAATTATTTTAGAATGGACAGGAAACCAGAATGCCTTTGGGTTTTTTCTAAATTTAAGACAATGGCCCCCCTCCCTTGCTCAAATGCAACTGAAGAGAAAAATATCCATTAAAACTCCGATTTTGAAATTATTTTTAAATAATAGTACGTTAAATTCTCCCTTTTACATTGATTGTAAGCACTCACAAAAATAAATAAATACGTACTGACAAATTGTAAATAAACGTGTTAGCATTTCTTTAACAAACAAAACAAAAAATCTTCAAAATTATAATTACATTTTGGAGTTTCTTTCTCTTAAAAAAAATAACAAAAATCAAATTTACAAATGTATATTTCTAAGCCTTTAAATATCGGCTTTAAACATATGTGTGTGTGAGTTTATATTATCACCACAGTTCTCTCTCTCAATTTATAACAAATATTGATTCTATAAACTATATACCCCCCCCCTCTTTAATGGCTATTTAAATATTTTAAACCATTTATTCATTTAACCTTTGCTTGTGCTTGGCCACATCAAATGTGCCTGGCACAATATATATATATATATTGAACCAGATACTTCATCCAATTCAAAAGTTCTATCACGTAAATTAAAAACCAAGTTTTATATGTGCAATAACACACATACCTATTTATATTGAAATCTTATATTTTTAATTCTCAGTTGATTTTAGTATAAAATATTTTTTTTATGATGCTTGTTTTCTTTTAAAATAATTAAAAGCAAGCAAAGTTTAATTGGTCTTCTTATAAAAGTACTTTATTTAAAAAACTAAAAAAATTTAATGTTGATTTATTTTTAAAGGTGAGATTTAGTTTGGTATGTTTTTTTCTTTTTAAAAAAAAATAATAATAATAATTTTGTAAGATAAAGCCCTGTAAGATATTGTTTTTCTAATTAAGATTGAACGGGAGATAGAGATTTACTCTGGTTGAAAGTTGCAAAAAAAAAAGATTGTGCAGGAGATAACAATGGACATAAATAGCTCTGGTTTTTTTTATTCTTATCAGATTATTCAGAGAGACTATTCTCGTCATTCAGTTCTTTTTGCTCAGCTTATTCAGCTTCTTGTTATCGAGGATTCATTCAGATTTTAGCTGTTATTGAACTGCTGCATCGTTAAAGTGATTCTAATTTTTATTTGATATTTGTTCCACGAGAATTACCAAGTTGAATTTTCATTGACCGACAATAATTCTACTATTTGCCATGATAGTAGCAGCCATTCATACACCATGCCTATAATATATGCCATGAAGAATATCCACATGATGGGCTGAGCTTTTCCAAAGATGAACCTCCAGAGCTCCAAATTGTGACTTCAATCATGACCTAAGTGTCAAGTCCAGAGCAGATCTCGATAGTGCCTCCATTTTTCTGAACCTGTAGTACTGTAAATGCCAGCTGTTGTATAGGACTCTATAAACTGAACTTTGTGTGAACAGCAGAAATTAATATTACCTCGAGGTAACTTACCTTTCCATATCAAAATCAGGGCTAAATCTCTAATTAAGTCTATAGTAAATCTCAGCTTAATCTTAGAAAGAAATTATATTTATGATATGTAATCTATCAACTTACATATTAATGTATTGTTTTTTTATTTTTACATTACAATCTTAGTAGTAAGATTTTCCATCTTAAAATATTACTTATTTGAGAGCGTATGGCGAGTGATATTTTATATGCTTAATATTTTCTCAGTTCTATGATTAACCCTTGATAAATACTCAGACCAACCTCAAAAGTTTTCTTTTAAAATAATTATAAATTACATCAAATCTTTTAAAAACTTGTTTTTTATTTTTTTGCCACCAAAAATGAAATATATATTAAAATAGAGTTTAAGTTTTTTTTTACTCTCCTGTTTTTTTTTTTGTTTGTTTGTTTGCTTTGTTGTTAAACTTAATCAAACTTGGTTTGCATTTTCTGCAGACCGCTAATCCTTTGGCTGGTGGTTTAGAGGATATAGTATTTTGTTTTCTTGGTAGAGATTTATTTTCTGTAACTCAGATTACATAGTTCATAATGTTACTTTTCTTGTGTGAGACTAACCTTGGCTCATTTAAACATACTTGTCCATGAGCATTTTGCAGAATTAGGGTATTCTTGGTTCCAATGTTTCTTTTCCAAACTAAGAAAAGCTCGTCTGCACTGTCCCGTTGTTTTCCACAAGTATCCATCTTACTAAATCTCTATAGGGAAGATGGAATTGGTTGGGTGAACCGCTAGCAAAAAGACATAAGCCCTTATTATGTTATTGATGAGAAATGAACTTGTCTGTCTGGGTATTGGATTAATGCTCGCATACACTTAATGTTAATGTATGCTAAGAAAATATAGATCAAGTTCTCATGTTTATTTTGTTATTGTTTAATAAATTTAAAAATTTCTTGTAATTATTCTGGCTGATGTTTGTCTCAGTGTTTTCTCAATTGTCTGAAAACATTCATGAGCTTTGCTCTCCTGGTTAGTGTATATATATATATATATATATATATATATATATATATATATATATATATATATATATATATTAAGTCATTTAGATTTCGCAGATGATGTAGTTGTTTTTGCAAATAATGTTTCAGAGCTGCAGGAACAGTTGCAGGAGTTAGCAGATGAAAGTAGAAAAGTAGGACTAATGATAAATGTTAAAAAGACTAAAGTATTGTTTAATCGATTTGCTCAAAATATGAAAATAAAGATTGATTATGAAGAATTAGAAGAAGTTAACAGTTACAAATACCTTGGTCAGATTATTAATACAGATGGAAACATAATGGAGGAAATTAATCATAGAATTAAACTTGGTTGGAGTGCTTTTGGTAGAAATAACTTGATACTAAAAGGAAATATGCCTATGTGTTTGAAAAGGATGGTTTTTAACAAATGTGTTTTACCAGTTCTGACTTATGGATCTGAGACTTGGACAGTTAATAGAAGAGCAATACAGAGACTTCAAACCACTCAATGGAGTATGGAGAGTTGTATGTTGGGAGTAACAAGAAGAGATCGAAAACGCAATGTATGGGTAAGACAACAAACAGGTGTTACTGACCTTATTGAAAAAATTAAAAGATTGAAATGGAGTTGGGCTAGACATATTTTTAGAAGAGATGATAATAGATGGACAATTGAAATTTTAAACTGGATTCCAAGAGATTGTAAAAGACCCAGAAAGAGACCACATGTGAGATGGATGGATGAAATAAGAAAATGTGCAGGGGTGTTGTGGAGAAGAGAAGCTAAAGATCAGAGAAGATGGATTAAACTTGGAGAGACCTTCATCCTGCAGTGGATTGATAATGGTTGATGATGATGATGATATATTGAAATTAACAATCCACTATTCATTTCAATAAAGAATTTTTTTTCTTTTAAGCAAAATGGTATGCAAATTAAGTTTAAAAATAAAACTAAAATGAGGTTCAAGAAAGAATCTATGTTTTGGATATAAAAAAATCAGTTTTTCTTTTCTTTGGATCAGAAGAAAATACTTCATTCAAATCCCAGGATTGATTATGCTTTGTGAATAAAAAGGACAAACACTATTAACAGTTAGCTAGATCTAATCTGGAACACTTTTGAATCATATTTTGAATAACTCCAGCTGAAATAAATAAATAACTTATTTAATAGATAGCTACAAATTACAAGGCTATATTATCAGTGTAAATGGATTTCTAATATTTGTCAAAAAGAAATAAATGACAATAATTTTTTGTTGAGTGAGTCTTATAATTAAAGAGTGATTTGTATTATTTTAAATAATTTCAATTTGTAAATAAAGCATATTATTTGGGTATTGCTTCAAAAGAAATTATCAATTAAACAAAATAAATAAATTTGTAATAACTTCTCTTAACTTGTCAAAATTATTTTTTTTAAAATTATTATTGTATATCACATTTGCTAAGTGTTTGGATTTTACATGTTATTAATAAGAGAAAAGATAAAGAAATAATGATAATCATGTAAATGCAATGTACACATGTAAATGTCCAAGTCACAAATAACCATAGTTAACGATGTAATTATTTCCATTTGTCTCATTTGTTTGTAGTTAAAATTATATTTGATTACTGAAAATTGGATTTTATATAGATGGATTTATATATGTGCAGTTGTATTTGTTCAATATTTAATAGTTTACATATGTTTGCATCACTATGTGAGAATATATTTCTATCAGTTTAATGAGTTAGGGATTGATCTGAGAATGAGTCATATTTGTATAAATTGTAGTTGTATTAAATTAGGTTTAGGACCAAAGGCCACTTTTTTATAGTTATTATTATATAAGTGGTTATGTTTAGGAATAGGATTTAAAAAAACATTCCTTATGATTATTGTAATAAAGATTGCAATTATGTCTATCTCACAGAGGATATATGTATATGTAAGTACTAGGAGACATTTGAGTCAAGGTAATGTTATATTTATGAATTGATACATGTGTAGAACTATATTTGTTTATTGAAGTCTGGGTTAAAGGTACAGCAAAAATGTGTTAACACCATCTATGAATGTATTGATACTATAATGTATAAAGATTATATTGCATATTCATTAATGATTATATTTTGTACATAAATTATTGTTACATGACATGTTATTTTTAATAAAGAAAATATATTGTACATTAATTAATAAGTACACTTGTAAATAAATCCTTATTGTGTGATTTGTTACTTTGTTTATGTAAGATTGTGTGGTCTATCATCATTCATTGGGAGTATGTTCTCAGTGATTTAGCCTGGCATTACAAATGGGACTGTGCAATGGTTACATTATTAAATTAAATAAAATATTGTTTTAAATATACATGTGTTACTTTATTTACTACTGCTTAAAGCCAATTATTTAACCTTGTAATTTATGTAAATAAATAGAGAAAATGTAACTAAATGAACTAAGCTAAGTATGATTATTGCAATATATAACCCTAAACTTCCAACCTAGATTTCAACTTTATTCTATGGTCATTTTCGAGATCTATTTTTAATCATTTTATTACACAGTTAAAATATTTGCTTTATAAAATAAGCAAGACTTGTTAAAAAAAGTGAGTATGAGAGTCATAATTTTCATATACTGAAACTAATAGGCCAATTTTGAATACAGTTTAAAAATATATGAAATATATTAGTAAAAAGTATATACCAATAATGAATTTTAACTCAATATATAAAGATGAAATTAATTTAAATAACATTTTAAATTAAAAAAATAAATTAAATAATATAGATAATAAAAAGGGAATGTATAAAATAGAATGCATAGAATGTAATATTGAAAATGTAAAGTGGAACATATGTTAAATAAAAATTTTGTCTGGTCATTCTAAGAAATTTATAGATTTTAATTACAACATTAAAATGATTGAAAATGTTGAATCTTATACAAATAGATTAATTAATAAAATTCTTTATATAAAAAATGAAATGTCTGTTTTAAATAAACAAAAGAGAGGTGATTAATAAATTACTTTAATGAATATATTTTTTAAAATTAAGATTAATTGGATTAACGATTAGAAGTGCTGGAAAATTGAAATGAGGAATTAAAAAATAATACTGTTGTCATGTGATTAAATGAAACAAGGTGGGAGGAATATAAAAAAGTAAATAGTGGGAATGTCAAGTTATTTTACTCAATCATGATAGAGCAGAAATCGGATTTGATATTGTTGTTGTAAAGAAAATTTGGAATAATGTGGAAAATGCAGATTGTGTCGATGATAGACTTATTATGAAGATTATTGAAAATCCTAAGGATTTGGTATTTATGCAATATTATATGATAAGTCATGATAATATAGAAATAAAAAAAAGTGTGAAAAGATGATGGAAATAATATGAGAAGATAAGAATACATGTACATTACTGATGAGTCATTCAGATGCTGTTATAGTGAAAGAAAAAAATGAAAAATTACAAATAATAGTAGTGGGGAAAGAAATGAAAAAAATAGTCTACATGTGCAATTTTGTATAAAGAATAATTTTGTGTTTGCAAATATTTGAATTTAAAAAAAAAATCATCCATGAAAATTGTATATATTGAAAGCTGATACAGAAAAGGAAAAAAATATTTGATAGATTATATATTGATTTCCTAATGCAGATGTTTAAAGTGAATGAAAAGTGAAAAAAGAAATGCAAAATTGACTTGGATATATGGAGAATACTTGAAAAAAAATTTTTATAATTTCATATGTAAAAAAAAAATACTAAAGATAGTTGTTAAAAATCGGAAATTATTCTGATAAAAAGTGATGCAAGATGAAGAAGAGAAAAGAGTAAAAAGTACAATAGAAACTACGTGATTAAGAAAAGCTAAATGGGCCTGAATAATGAAGAGATGTTGAACAAACTGAAAGACCAGCTTGTTATTCAAAAGAATGTCACTAGTGATAAAGAAGCAAAGAGTATATAGAAAAATTAATAACAAACTAATAAAAACATATTGAGCAAAAGAAAAATGGTTGGAACAGGAATGTACAAAGATAGAATTGCTTCAACAAACAAAAAGATGTGATCTGATATTTGAGAGTCAGCTAGTGTACTTAGGTTGCAGTAGGTTCTTCAGGTGGCAAATAATGGGATGGTGTTTAATGTGAATGCCAAATGTAATTAATGAGTAAACAGTTGCCCACCCAAGAGCTTCTGCTCCTAAAGGAAGCAAAATGGCTAGATCATCATGCCTGGTGGAATAACATTTCAATAGCAGAAATAATAAGAATAGTAATAATAATAGTTGGGATGAAGTAAGAGGCAATAGTCATATTTAAAATAATATTTTCCCCTTAAATATAGGTATATGAAATGTGCAAACTTTACTTGGAACAAACTATTGAAGATCAGAATAGAGGAATGTACTGGTGGCTGAGAAGTTGTCAAAATTTAAGATCAATATAAATTCAATACCTAAAAACCATCAAGCTTATAAAATAGAAAATGCACCAAGATTGAGATGCCCTCTGTGACCAAAAAATATTATTTTTCAAAATTGGTTTACAGTGCAGAATGTATAATTATATCTATGAGGTTTTATGCTTGCTCTTGTGTCTCATATTCAAGTTGAATATTACTAATTTTTCTTAGTATCAGTAATAATAGAACTTCAACTAACATTATTTTTCTGCTCAGCTTCTAACATCTGTACTTTGGCCACTAATTCATCTTGCTTCTCAATTTGGCTCATCTTTTTTATCTGGAATATCTTCAGTTGTTGTGCAAGATTGTCCACTTCCTCTTGTACTTTTATTAGTGTTTCCCTGTTTTATTACACATTATTTTTACTGTATTCTGGAGATATCTTTCTAATAGCTAAAATTCTTTATCATTCTCATTTTTATTCTTCACTGACTCTATGTACTTTATTATTTAGGGATACTAAGCTATCATCAAGGTCCTTAGATAGCTCCTGTCATGACATAAATTTTATCTTTCAACTGACTTTAGTTATCCTTCATTTCTTTGACTATTTCATTTACTTTTTTGATCATTTGTGTTTGCAGTCAGATTTGGTTATTAACTATCACTTCATGAAGTCATCCTTGGTTATTTTTATTTTCTTTGGCCATTTTCATTCATTTTAAAAAAAAATTTCTATTTGAAGTCAGCTTTAGTTCTTAACTATCACTTATTTTCTTTGACCATCTTCATCACTTTATGCCTCATCACTGTGTGAAGTTTTTTTAAAAAGTCCATTACCATAACACAATTGACATGCTTTGTTTTTTGGCTTATTTTCAATTTTCTATCTTGATTTTCCATTCCATTTTTTATGAATTCACCTTCTTCCATTTGCTTTTTATTTTAAGAACATGTTATCATTACAAAAACTATTTTATTTATTTATTTTACCGATATATATGAACAGTACACCTGCCTATCACCTCTATCCTATAAATATAAATCTATGTTTTGATGTCCTATTATTTATTACCACTGTGTAATCTATTCTTGGTTGCTTATATTTTATCCTATATTTTATTTATAAACCTATTTCAAATTCAACGACTCAACTTTTATTTATTTATGTTATAATTATCTCTGAGAAAATTATCTGCATAATTGAATCGATTTTTTAAATTTTCCCTTTCTCCTTTTAACATTTTCAAATTTATCTATTTTTTGTCTTTTATATATATATTTGAGAAGAAAAAAAATTAACATATAATGTGACTATAATTTTTATTTACTAACAAAATATTTTTTTAAAAATCTTTCATTGTTTTATTTAATTGAACTGTCAACAAGTTATGTGCCTCTCTTGTTTTTAAAAATCATCTCAGAAATATAGTTTATAATTTAGTTCAACATGCCATTGTAAAAGTATCAGGGTTACCAAAATGTTTATTGCCACCACCACCATTACCACCACTACTACTATTGCTACTACCACTACTACTACTATTACTACTACCACCACTACTACCACCACCACTACTACTACTGCTGCTACTACTGTTACTACTACTACAGCTCCTGCTACTGCTGCTACTACTAGCACTACTACTACTACTGCTATAGCTACTGCTGCTGCTACTGCTACTGCTGCTACTACTACTACTGCTGCTACTACTACTACTACTATTACTATGACTACAACTACTACTATTATGACTACTACTACTGCTGCTGTTGTTTTATTATTATTATTATTGTTATTATTATTATCAAAATGTACATAGTCTTAGAACTAACTTAATTAATTTTTAATACGAATTGTTATTAAATGAATATATTATCTTTTTAACAGAGACTTGGGTAAAAGAAGAAATTGATAATATTACTATATTTGATGATAGGTATTGTGTGTATAGATGTGGTAGAAATTATAATAATGAAACAATAGGAGGTGGTACTTTGATTGGCATTAAAAAAGATATAAAGCATAGACAGATATTTATTAATGATAATGAATCCTGCTGGATTGAAGTTGGTTTAAAAAATAAAAATAAAATATTGTTAGGTACAATATATCTTCAACCTACTTTGCCATTGACTGATTCAGATGCATATTTAGTTAAAGTTGAGGATATATTGATGAAAAATAAATATGATATTATTATAGTTGGGGATTTTAATGAAGTTGATTACTCACTACATAGCGATAAGACTGGTGATAATAATAATAAACTTTATAGATTAAAATTTTTTTTTGAGTTGGTTAGATTAATTCAACGTAAAAATATTTTTAATTTTAGGAGTGGTATGTTGGATTTATTGTATAGTACTAAGGGTGATTTGAAGTGCAAAGTGGCTGATCAAGCTCTTTTGCCTTCTGATCCTTATTATCCATCTTTGGAATTTGTAATAGATGGTTCTCATGAACATATAAAGTCTATAGTGAATAGTAATAGAGCTCATAGTCTTTATAAAACTTTTGAAGTTGCTGATTGGAATGGAATGTAATTTTGATAGAAAATGATCCAAATATAGCTGCAAATAAGTTTATTAATATAATTCAAAATTGTCTAGATCAATATATTCCTGTTAGGAATTATTTGAATACTAATAATAAATATCCAAAATGGTTTTCTAATGAATTGTGTAAGGGTTTAAATAGAAAGCATAAATATCATAGGTTTATAAATTAATTAATGATAAAGAATTGTATAAGAAAATTTGTAATTTGCATGCTTTTACTAAAACTCTTATGTAATAGTTTTAACAAGGCTGTAAACCTTAGCAATGAGCGTCTGAAAAAATCGTCACTAGGGACCCTGAGGTCTGTAGGTCCCTAGTGACGATTTTTTCAGACGCTCATTGCTAAGGTTTACAGCATTGTTAAAACTATTACTGAAATAATAGTGAGCGTTTAATAAAATTTATAATTAAAACTCTTATGAAAAAGATTATAATAATAATTTAAATATAAAAAAAAAATTAGGAATAATCCACAAATGTTTTGGCATTATGTTAAGGATCTTAATATTATTGGAATTAAGAGTTATAAATATAAAGTAATTCAACCTTCTATGAATGATCTAGTTAATCATTTTACAGATATGTATTTAGATATTTCTGATAATAATATGGCTGATATTAAATTTAATAAAAAGAGTTCTTGCAATATAGATGTTAAAAAAATTGAAATCCCTGAAGTGTTTAATGCAATTTCTAAACTTAAAACAAAATCTTCTATTGGGTAAAGGGTTTAAATAGAAAGCATAAATATCATAGGTTTATAAATTAATTAATGATAAAGAATTGTATAAGAAAATTTGTGATTTGCATGCTTTTACTAAAACTCTTATGAAAAAGATTATAATAATAATTTAAATATGAAAAAAAAATTAGGAATAATCCACAAATGTTTTGGCATTATGTTAAGGATCTTAATATTATTGGAATTAAGAGTTATAAATATAAAGTAATTCAACCTTCTATAAATGATCTAGTTAATCATTTTACAGATATGTATTTAGATATGTTGAATGTTTGGTAGTACCATTACATTACATCATTAATTTATCAATTGAAAAATATATTATTCCTGACATATTTAAGATGACTAAGATTATACCAATTTATAAGAAAAGGTATAGATCTGATCCTAGTAATCATAGGTTTATTTCAATTCTGTCTCCTTTTGTTATAGATATGATTAAGGTGTTGCTAATTATCAACATGGTTTTCTACCTGGTAAATCTATAGAAACTAATTTAATAATGATATCTTATCACATTGCTCATGCCTTATCTGTTCAGAAACAATTAGATTTTGTTTATTTTGATATGACTCAGGCATTTGATTAAGTTTCACATGTTAGACTTTTATATAAACTTAAAATGATGGGAGTTAATCTTCATTTAATTGAGTGGTTTCGTAATTATTTGAGTGGTCATAAATCTTATGTGTATATGGGTAGAACCAATTTTCATTTTTTTAATATTATGGTAGGTATTCCTCAAGCTGGAATATTAGCACCTTTACTTTTTAATGTTTTTATATGTGATGTTGATCAAAACATAAAAAGTAATATGATACTTACTTATGCTGATGATTGTAAGTTATTCAAAAGAATAATTACTTATAATGATCATATTGAGGTTCAAAAGGATATAGATTGTTTTAATATTTGGTGCAGGTATAACAATATGGAGATTAATATTAATAAAACATGCATTGTTTCCTATACTAATAATACTAAAAAATCTGTTTATCAATATATAATTGAGAATGGTGTTATTACAGAGATTTATCTGATTTAGGAATTATATTTTGTAGTAATTTTACTTTTAATGACATATTAAGTATATTATTAATAAAGCATACAGAAAGATGGGCTGTATTTTGAGATATGGGAGATATTTATCTACTTCCATAAAATATAGGTTATTTTTTCTCTTGTTGTTACACTTTTAGAATATGGTTCTTGTATATGGAATTTCAATTTAATTAATTTTCAGTCTAGAATATATAATGTTGAAAAAAATTTCAATAAATTAATAATGGAAAAACGTCAAAATGTTAAAACAGTATTGAAAGAAAGAAGAATATTGAAAGATATGATATTGTTGAAAAAGTTAATTGATGGGGAAATTGATATTAGTAACTGTATATCGAAAATAGAATTGAAAGTACCTAGTCGTCTGTTAAGAGAAATGCATATTTTCAAGGTTACTAAATGCAAAAATACTTTCTTCAGCAAGTCAGTTATTAATATATTGCAAAGAGTATATAATCTAACTTTTAATAGTATTGATATTTTTGTGATCAGTTTATTATGAATGTTAAAAACAACTAAACTTATAATTATGGACATATAAGTATAAATAATCTTATGCAATTTCTATTTTCATATTGTTTTTTTATTTTTTGTTTGTTTATTGTGTATTTTTGTTAAAGTGTAAATGGCTAAATGCACATAATTATTATTATAACAGGAAAAACTCTCTATATGTATAGCTTGTACTGATTGGCAGTACATTTGGAAGTTTTGCCTGTTTTAATAACAGTTATGAGAAAGCATAAAAAATAGTGATCATGTAATGTTTATTGGCTTATTATTATTATGTTTCAAGGTAAACTTTATTGAGAACAAAAACAAGGTTACATTAGTAAGTTACAAATTATACAGTCAGAATAAAATTGCAAATCAAATATATACTTAGATATAAACAAGTTATGGATTGGTGCTGTATATACAAAAAAAATTATAAAGGTTACATCTGATAGTAGTAGTTACTTGTGTATTACTATTAGCTTTCAAAGCACTCTACTTAACAACTCAAGTTATAGCTAGGTTAACAAAAATTATTATAGGTATGTACATTTTTGTATCCAATTTTTGTCTGTTTATTTATGCCAAGCTGTTCATTTACTACATGTTATTGGGAAAAAGTTCAGTTGGTTGTATGCTCCCTGACCTTCACTCCATTCAATTAGTAGGTTTTTCTTCTTGAGCTGTCTTTTAATCTTTGTTGTATGCACTATTTTTTTTGTCCAATGCAGGAGTTATTTTTCATCTTTTGGCTTGTTCATCTGTTTGCTTGTTTTTTCTGTAGTGCTGATTGATGTCTCAGTAGTGACCACATGGCTTCATATATATGTGGGTTTGCTATGATATTATCCCTATTTTTTAACTGGATTAGTTTGTTATAGAAGGTGGATGGTGTCTCATGTTATTACTCATTACAAAAGTACATCATGTGCACCAAAATGCATATAGTACTAATGATGCTGCTTTTATTCTTGGTACTGATTTCCTTTGATATGTATTGATAAATTTTTTTAATTGTGGTATTTGGTTGTTGATATGTACTACACATTAGTTTTCTTATTTCTTCTAGAGCTGTGCATTGATAGATTAGATGTCATAATTTTTTTTTCTGCATGGTGGCAGAGCCTTATTATTATTATTATTGGTAATACTACCAGATAGTAAAGTGTCAGTAAAACAAAGTGGAAAAAATAAAAATATTATGCAGAATCGGATGTCAAAATTCGAGAGGTACAGCCTCACTTAGAATGTAAAAATAATTGAACCAGAAACTGAGATAAAATTCAGGGAAAAGCTAAGATCATCCAGGCCCAACATATAAAATGTAAGCCAAAAAAATGCAGGATTATGTTTCAACTATAGTAATTTATTTTTTGGAGTAAGAGGAGGATTAGTGAAATGTATGCATATTAAAAGTATCTGAATAGATAAAAATAAAATTAAAAAGAAATAAAGTAATAGAGAAAATTGAATATTACTTAAATAAATTATTTAATTGGAATATTGTAACAGGAACTAATTGTGGAAACAAAAAAATAAAATCAGATAACAGAAAATTCAATTACTATCCGCTAACTACTAATTAAAGTTACAGTAAAGATTGAACTGATAAAACTCTCCATGATCCTCATGAACTATATTATTATTCCAGAAAACAAAAGAGCAAAAATATATAAAAAAGTCTGAAACATTTTCATCATTTTAGGTCAACTGGGATTCCCGCCAGAGAGAAGCAGTGGAAGAAATCAGTGAGGGACATCTTATTATCCAGGATGTTGGCTCCTGAAGTTATATAAGTTGACTGTGATTAAAACAGATCACCCCAATCTTATTATTTTCCAATGCCTTAAGAGACTGCAGTATTAAAAGATGTTAATCATGTCAAAGGTAATGTATTGCTCTCTGTTTGTTATTTAATGATTAAGTATATATTAAGTGAAAGGAACTAATATTCCAAAGCAATGGAGTGGGGACTTATGTAATTTAGAAGAATGTGAACTCATATGAGTATTGTATCTTGATGTATTTATATATTTTATTCTTATTTATTGAAACTTGTATTAAAGTGCATGAAGAGGTTTTATTTCCTTTGTGTTTCAAAAAAAATAATTCCTAAAATAATTTGTTATTCTTACTCATGGATTATAGGGCTATGACATAGCAAACCTAGTGCAGTCATTAGTTCAAACAGATTTAGAGAGAAAACTAGTAGAGTAGTTAAAGTAAAAAAATGTTGTTTTGTGTACAAAGATCTATTGGCAAGTTTTATGTGGGGAATGCTGTAGAATGGCTACTATACATAACTCAGATTGAAAAGTTTTTTACTCTAAATGGAATTCAGGATAATAAATGAGAAGTCACAGCAATTTTATGCTTTTTACATAAAAAGTTATAGAGATAATGAATAAGTTTTATGACCCCTCCTCCGTCACTGACAGTGTACAATATGAGAAATTAATAAAAAAAACTAAGTGAATATTTTAGTCTTCATCTATCCCACCACATATCTCATTTAATATTAGAAAATAGAAAACATTTTAAGGAAGAATAAATCAAAGTGTATAATTCTGCCCTTAGATAGCTATCAAAGGATTGTGGTATGGGATAGGTTCATGGAAATACTGTTAGATCAATTATTCTAGGGCATGTCCAAGGACAGACTGAGACAAGAGTTGTTAACTGATATTGATTTAACATGTCAACATGCTATACAGAGAGACATAGCTTATAAACTAATAATAGAGTAGGCTCATGTTTTAAATCTAAATCTGAAACAGTATTCATACTCAAGTTTTCAAAACAGGGGGAAAATGTATAAATGCATTCAAATCTGAAGTGATAAATGAAAACAGAATTTCATGCTTCTGCTGTGGAAAAACAGGTCAAAGGGTATAAGAATATAGATGAAGGCAGGGAAAATGTTTTAAATGTGGTTTTAAAAGGTATCTAGCATGAGTATATAACAAACTCAGTGATGAAGAGAGCCAAAAAAAATGGTGGTTCAGAAAAGTAGGAGAAATAAAAAATACAGGAGTTAAAAGACTCACAATAATTCATGATGAAATTGCAAATTTGCAGTCTAGAAATGAAATAGAAAATTGGTAGTGGCTTGGTATATCAATAATATCAGAGGTAAATTGGAGAACCCTATCAGCAACAGACACTAGTATAAAACTAAAAAAAACAAATGCTAAACCCAAGGCATAAGCAGAAATGCATTAAAGTTCTGGGTGAGTACCATTTACTGTTAGATATTGTTAAAAAATAATTTAAGTTGCCACTATTCATAGTACAGAGCAAAATCGACCCTGTAATCAGCTTTTTCTCTGAAAGCAGATAAAAAATTTTCATTGGCTAAACAACCTGTATAAATTTAAGCAGAGAATTCAAACTTGCAGCTCAAATAGAAATACCAACTGCAATTGAGGTGAAATAGTAAGAGGAGTAACTATCTGGATATTCAAGAATACTGAGGAATTCAAAAGTGCAATCAGGTGGAAATGGTTTAGTGCAACAGGAACACTCAGATTAGTGTAGTTAAAAAATTTTCCTCAAACAAGAAATACACAGTAAATACCCAGATCTATTTAGTGAAGAGTTGGGTGAAATAGCAATAAGCCCAGTAGAGGTCAAGGTAGCAGAAAATTCATGCCAATTATCTGCAAATTACAAAAAATTTCATTTGCACAAAGATCAAAAGTTGAGGAGAAAATTCAAGCATTGGTTAATGAAGGCATATTGACACCTTTAGAAATGGCAGACTGGTCTATGCCTTTAGTGGTAATTACAAAAACTAATGGTCAGATATGATTATGCAGTGACTATAGGGTAACAGTTAATAAGTATTTAAATAAGGGGGTTATCCTGTACTGAATGTAAGAGAGGTATTGGCTAGTTTAAAAAGTACATCTCATTTTGAAAACTGGACTTAAATCAACTTTTCACCAAATTCCAGTGACTGATAAAACCATTGAAATATTAACACTTACTACTCCTGTAGTATTATTTAAGAGAAATATATTTTTATTCAGGATTTCAACAGCCTCAAATACATTTTCAGGCAAAAATTGATGCACTACTGCAAGGTTCTAAGAGTATTATATATTATTTTGATGACATACTAATAACTGCAGACTAAGAAAAGATCCTAAGTTTAAAATGTTTAAAGTATGTGCAAAATTTCAGAAATTCAGAGTAAAATTAAATGCTCAAAAAAAAGTGTGGAACATTAAGGAATTCATTTTTTTAGGGCATATAATCTCTAGCAAAGATAAACATCCATTGCCTGAAAAATTAAAAGCCATAGAAAAGGCAGAAAGACCAAAGAACATTAAGAAATTTCAAGCATTTGTAGGTTTAATAAAGTACTTTGAACCATTTTTATACAATAAGGTAAAAGTTGCAAAACTCCTTTTTAAACTATTAAAAAAGAATCAAGTGGCAGTGGCTACAAAGCCATGATGACATTTTTATATATAAAACTCTGCTGTTGTCAGACAAATTATTATTTCATTTTGATGATAATAATGAAGTAAGATCAACTACAAATGCTTCAGAAAGGAGTGTAGGGTGTACTATACCATTCATGTTTTAATGGTGAATGACCCATATCATATATGTCTAATCACCTTCCAAAACTGAGAGAAACTATAATCAGATTGACAAAAAAGCTTTGGCTATCATTTATTTAAAAAAAGTTTTCACCAATATATGGCAGAACTTTTCAAATAGTAACTGATCATAATCCATTATTAGATATACTGGCAAGGGAGAGACTAGCATCTGATGATCTGAGTCCATGGACATTATGGATAAATATATTGGCATCTTATGACTATCAATTGATCTATAAAAAAGAAAAAGAAATTCAGTATGCAGATGCATTGTCCAGAAATCTGGAAAAAAAAGGGAACCCCAGATAAATGAAATTGAAGTCACTTATATAGGCATCATGCAATTGAAACTACTAAATAGTAATAGAGTAGTAAAATGGACAAGGGGTGATAATGGATACCAGCTACTCAAAGGTTGTATCAGGAACAGCTGGCCAGCTAAGAAACCCCAAGATGTGATACTAGCTTTTTGGACAATCTGAAAACAACTATCATTTAATAAAAGATGTGTGTTAATAGGGACAGGATGTTTATACCAACTGAGGATAGAAAAAGACTTAACGATTATTATACAAAGGCCATCCAGAAGTAGTGCACACAAAAGCTTTATCATGTAGCTATATCTGGTGGCCTAGAATAACGGTAGAAACAGAAAATTACATTAAAAAAGGTATAGCCTGACAGTCCAAAAGAAGCATGAAACCTAAAGAGTATACACCATAATCTAAAGCAGATAAACTGTGGAGAAACTACACATGGATCATGATGCTTCTATCAATGGGAAAATACTATTAGTACTTGTCACCTCATTCTCTAAATGAGCAGAATAATGAATTGTCAAAAATAATAGTGTGAGTGAAACAATACAAAGCAATGTTTAAATGCAATTTTTCTTGCCAGACCATTTGTTTCAGAATAATGGCATGGGTTTTACTGGTCAAGAGATGGAGGATTATTTTATAAATAAAGAAATCAATCACATCTGCACACACCCCTATCACCCTAAATTGAATGATCTAGCTGAAAAGACTGTTCAACACAATTAATAAAAGCTTTAAGGAAATCTTATAGCAACATTCAAGAAGTTTTATATGACGTGATGCTTTTTCAACATTCCATGTCATTGACAGTTACAAATAAATCCCTGGCTGAGTTGCTGATGGGCACATAATTGCATATTACACTTGCAATGTTAATCTCCAAGATGGACAAATAATTCCACTATGATAGTGAAGATAACACATTTCAAATATGTGAAAAATTTGTATATGTGATCTGTTGGAAATGAAATGGATCAATGAGATAATCATCAGTAAATTATCCAGACAAATAGTAATCATTCAAATACAAAATAAAAGAAATATTGGAGGCATATAAACCATGTTCATTGCTGAGTCACAGTAGACATCAAATAGTAAAGAGTCAATGAAACTGAGTGGAAAACAAAAAAGAGTCAATGCAGAATTGGACATTGAATTTCAAGAGAATAGTTGAACCAGAAACTGATATAAAATCCAGGAAAAGGCAAAGATTATCCAGACCCAACATATAAAAGGTAAGCCAAAAAATTGCAGGATTATGTTTAAACAATACTAATCTATTTTCTGTAGTAAGGGGAGGATTAGAGAAATGTATGTATATTAAAATTATGTGAAGAGATAAAAATAATAATAAAAAGAAAAGTAATAGAGAAAATAGAATATTAATTAAATAAAATATTTAATTGAAATATTGTTAAAGTAACTAATTAGGGAAAGGAAAAATAAAAATCAGATAATAAAAAGATAATTCAATTAGGATCAGCTAACTGCTAATTGAATGTGTAGGTCTGGATCATATATCCATAAAATATTAATTGAAAATGTTTCTATTCTATTATCAATATTGTCTTTCTTATTTAATTTTTTTGTACAATCAGATATGTTTGAAAAATTACAGCCAATGGATAAATAAAAATAGATTACTGTTAAATATTAATAAATGTAAATGTATAATATACTCTCTGAAAAATATTCCAGTAAAAGATATATTAATTGAAATACCTTTTTGGGATCATTCCACATATCAAACAATAACCAAATCTACAATGGGATCTCAGCTTGGTTTAAATATGGATTAATATCTGCACTGGGACAAATATATTTAAGCAGACTATGTTATGGTATAACATTATGGAGTGGTATTGCAGCATATTATTTGAAATCCTTGCAAACACTTCAAAATTTTACACTAAGGATTATTTTGTTATATACATGTCCTGGAATTTTAACTATAAAACAATTATAGTAAATATTTTATGTGATTGTTTTAAAAATAAGGAAAACAATAAAAATGACTCTTCAACAATAGTAACCAGAACATGTGAATTGTATTATAATTAATGATAATGTAAAACTTTTTATTTGTAATTACTTTATATTGTATTAATATTTTATATTTTTAAATTTTTAACATGTATATTGTGAAGGTAGCTAAAAATCACTACCCCCACAAATTGTAGCTATCTGAAATAATGGAATGTTTTTTTTATGTAATTAGCATCGAAAGATGAAATAAAAATAAGTTTTTGCTAGAACGCTTTGGGAAAAAAATTAATGTTTTTATATTTTTAATTTTTTTTTTCTAAACACACATATATATTAGTAATAAAATTTTATTATTGAGAAAATGTCAATCTTGATAAAAAAAATTGTACATAGTTATATATATATGTTGATCGTTGTATTGTGTTGATTAAATTGACAATGACATAAATAAAAACAATAATTATAACAATAGAAAATAATCAATATTTAAATATAAGAGAGATAATAATATAATATTATAAATTTATTTTATAATTTGTTTTTTTTTTTTTAATGAATCGATATAAAAAAATATTTTAAAAGATGCAACTCTGGAATGTTGGTTTTTAAACAATGGGAATAGCACCAAGATAAAAAGGAAACAATTAAAAATCATTGGGTTATTCTTGCTCTGCATTCAATCTGACAAGTCTAGTTTTATCAGAATCATTATTTTAATATTTTTTCTGCAAAATGGATATTTTTTTAAAGTAGTCATCGCAACAAATATCAATGTTTTCTTAATTAATTTGCCATTTGAATAAAGAGTAAAGGAAATGAATGGAACATTATTCTAATTTATTAAGCAGATAAGTGGAAATAATTTATCAATTTAAATTTTAAAAAAAGAAAAGTAATATGATTTTTGTTTAAAAGAAACTAAAAAAAAAAAAAATCAGAACAGTTGATTTAATTTAATGTTTATATAGCCAATATTACAAATAATAAAGAGCTTTATTCTGTCTATAAATATATTTTATCATATGCAAACTGCATGTATATTTATATAAAGTTATATATATATAGTTAAAGTATGAAATACATTGGCTAAAGGGCTAAATTGTCATTGGGGTGGAGCATTTTTCTTATCCACTATGACCATATAAGTATAAATATTTAACTGTCTACAATTTAATTGTCTGAGAAGTTGGGATCTACACAAAATAAAAATCTATGTGAGAAGTAACATAAAGCTACCTACTGCCAACTTAAATAAACTCAGGATGTGTTATATAAAATTAATCAGGAGTTCTTCAACATCTATAATAAAAAATGCATAAACCATAAGAACTTTGTGTAAAGAGGACTCTGAAAAATAATTGTGCCCTAACATATCGATTCATAAAAGATTGTAAAATTATGTTTTATTTTCTGTTGTATCAATCTGTATTCTTGTTTTTATTTATTATCTCATCTTATATTTGGAAAATGCTATTTCTAATTCTACAGGTAACAGTCCAATATATGAAAATATCAAGAGAATAGGGGAGGAGGAAGGTTGAAAAGTATATATTTTTTTTTGTTTTTTTTAATAAAATCTAGGTGATTTATTTTATACCAAGAGATTTGGGACTGAAATAGGCACAAAAAAATTAAGTGCTCCACTAGAATATTTAACGGTAAAAGTTTTTTTTTAAAAGCCACTGATATAAACTATGCTACCATATGACATAACTATTTATGATATATGTGTTACTAGTAGAATTTCTTAAGATATAATGAGTAAATGATTAACACTTTTAAAATAGCATTCTTTATCATTTTCTATCATATTCTGTGTTGTTTTATTATGGTACTTTTCCACAATTAAAATTGCATACTATATCTGAGGTCGCATTTAAATTTACATGGAGTTAGCAATCTCATTTTTAATTAATAATTTTTTTTAATTATCTTGGATATACAGATGTCTATATTATGGGTATCTATCATGGGAAGTAAGGGTGATTAGTTTTAAATTGTTTAAGTAAAAAAATGATAGATACTCATCATAGACATAAAAACAGTAAGTACTTGTAGGGAAATATCCAAGTAATTTATGGGCATTTGTAAATATTTTTCTTTTTTTAAAATTTTTCTTTTCTAAAGTGATTAAGAATTTGTTTTATGTTTAAATATATCTTATTTTTTTGTAAATAAATATTATGAAGTATCGTTAATTGACAAGATCTCTGTAGTTTTGTTGATCCAGCATTTACATTCAGTCCAGCATTTACATTCATCTTATAGCCAATATTTTACACATGCACACATCCACATTATTGTTTAATAAGCATGTGAGAGAACATTAAATAAAGGTTATTTCTTTCTAATAGATAGGATGTATTATTTTAATTGTAGATTAACAGTTTGCATAGATACATACCTGTTAAGAGAGACGAATGCAAATTCTTCCTGAGTTTGAATATCTGAGGCAACGGTTTTGGAAAAGAGTGGTGAGATGTGAGATGAACTGATTTGAATTACATATAGATTTGATAGTTAATGCTTAGGCTAATATATTAAAGATAGATGTAATCATGAATCAGGTATTTCATTGTTTTATCTCTAGCATCCTACATGAAGAACCTAGGTCTGACAGTAGTTAGATGTGAGCTTGCTCTCTTTCACTTATATACATGGATGGACTGGACTGTTGCATTTGGCACTATCAACTTTAGGATATGGCAGATAGGTGTACCAGTACTTTTAGATTTGACGTAAGTTGATTATATGTTATGGATGAACCAGCTGATTGTTGAAGTTGATCTGTGTGTTCAAATGTATTTGCAGACCGGAACATCCGGGTATATCCGACCATACCATCACAATATATTTATTGCATCTTGTGAAAATGAAAAATAATAGTTCAGAATGCATTGCATCTGAGAAAAAATACTAGTCAGCATGAATTGCATTTTGGGAAAATAGAAAAATACTAGTTCAGAATGAATTGCATCATGAGAAAATGGGAAAATAATAGTTAGCATAAATTGTATTTTGGAATAAACTCTAGCCAGGATTAACAGCATTCTGATTAAATGAAAAAAAAACCACTCACCATTAATTGCTTTTTGTCAAGTTTAGGCCCTCAGCACTCTCCAAAGCAAAAATACTGGAGCCTACCATCCCAACTGTTGCCACTACTACTATTATTATTATTTCAAAAATTATATTAAATTCTCGTATCTTTTATGTTATGCAGACAATTGCCAAATTTTCAGACACATCAGTTCTATTAATGACTATTTTTATTTCCAAGTGAAATAGATAACTTCCTGAAATGCTGTGAATATAACTGTATAAACATAAATGTGAATAAATGCTCCATTGTCTCTTATGTTAGGAAATCTGAAAACTTGAGGTTTTCTTACTATATCTGTGGCTCCAAAATCTTAACAAATGATTATTAAAGAGATCTAGGAATAATATTTTCCAAGAATGGCTTTTTCCATCATTACATTGATTTTATAATGAATAAAGCTATCAAAGTTATAGGAGCTATTTACTGATATGTAAAAGCATTTAATAAATAGCAAAAATCAAACTTTTTATATCTTCGGTATTACCCATCTTGGAATACTGCTCAATTATATGGAATCCTCATACCAAGACAGATATTATAAAAATTCCATCTGCTTTTGATGAATTTTTTAAATTAAATAATTTGAATAATGATCATCTTAAATGTTTACATAAAATTATTTCTCAAATATTTCTATATCTAACTTGTTTTTTAAATTAAGTATAAAAAAGAGCATTACAATAATGATACTCAGAATATTTTTGAACTCAAAATTTGTAAATCTGATATATTAAAATTCTCCCCTTTACTTTGTTTACCCAAAACTTATAATAAAGATTTTTCTAATAAAGATATTTTTAATTTAGATTTTAAACAATTCACAAAGTCATCATAAAAAAATATGGTACACCTTTTTGCATCCACAATAAATGTGTAATCTTGCAATCACATCAAATTTAAGTGAAATAACCCCTTTGGTGTTATCTTATTTTGCAAAAATATCATGTACAAAATCTGAATACACATTACTTTTTTGCAAATCTTGCAAAAAATGTTGTATACAAGATCTGTGTACATGTTATTTTGGCAAGATCACAAGATTTCAAACTTATCAGCAGATTGATACAAATGTGAAAAGGTGTAGCATGCCTAATACATGCTGCTCCATGTTGCAGGACTAATATTCATGTACCAAAACTATTATCCTTAGTTTTATTTGGTGTATTATATTTTTGGTACTTTGTTATTATTCCTGCTATGATGTGTTACTCTAAGTTTGTAATATGTCTAAAATAACACTTCCAGAGAATGTGGGGTCAAATTTAATTGCTAAAATTTGTCCACAAATCTTGCGGAAGCATTATTTTAAACATTTTGTAAATTTACAATAATATATCACCAGGAATAAGTCATAGCACACATAATATGAAAGTTAAAACAGAAAAAACTCTCCATACAGTAGTGCCATTCAGTGCAAGCCAGAGTAATCAATGGATACCAGAAGGCTTGTGCATAAAATCCCTATCTAATGCCTACTCATCCAATATCTCCAGACTAGTTTCTAACTTGTGGCTTTCTTCAGTGAGGAACCTTGGATCTGAGAGCACTGCATCTAGATCTTAGGATCTAATGCAATCTTCCAGCAACTATCTTTTATCTCTACTTAACCACAAACTAGAAACTAGTCTGAAGATATTGAATGAATAGGTACTAGATAGAGAATTTATGCACAAGCTTTCTGACATCCATTGATTACTCTGGCTTGCACTGAGTGTCACTACTGTATGGAGAGTTTTGCCTGTTTTAATAACAGTTATGAGCAAGCATAAGAAATGGTGATCATGTGATATTTAATGGTTTAATATGAAAGTTCAAATCTTAAAAAAATGATGGAGACATATTTATTATGGAAAAAGAAAAAAAGATATTGCAATATTAAATAAAACAGGTATTCATGAGTTGTGCCTTTTTACTACAACATTACTTGACATCAAAACCAACCTTCCTTCTTCTGGCATACTATGGTGATTTGTGCCATCATATTCTACATGTAATAGCAAAACTTCAAATCCAAAAAAAAAAGAACATGTACTTTTCAGTGATGGAGAGATATATTCATTATGGGCAAAGAAAAAAATGTGGAAAAGAACCCTGAAACATTTTTTAAATGGTTAATTGTAACAAAATTTTAGATTTGCTGTTATTTTTTAAATCTAAAAAAAAAAAATAGGTCAATTGTAAGTTCAATCTTATATTGTAATTATTTTTTTAAAAAAGAAAATCACAAATATAGCAACTTTTAATTGTAAATGTATATAAAGTTTAGTAAAAAAATCCCACAAATATAACAACTTTTACTGCTGAATTTTAAATTTAAAAAAATTTACTTACAAATAATGTGATACATTGCTGCAAATTTAACGTTATACTGTATTTTAACCCCCCCCCCACACACACAAAGTTTTAGCAAAACAAAACACAAATATATAAAGTAAATCTATTTTTAAACATAAAACTGTATTAGTTACAAATGATGCGAGAAATGTATTATATTGTGGAGAGTAAAAAGTCGCTAAAGGAAAGGTTCAATTTATTTATAAAAAAGGCATTATTGTAAGAGGTTCAGCTTCATATTACCAACGCAGAATCATTAACCATATTTATAATATTGCATATTTGCAAAGTCTGTAATCATTGCTAAATTAGTAAAAGGAATACTCGGTAATTATGGCTCTGAAAAATAATATTGAACTATAATATTTGTAATAGGACTTTATTTATATCTGTAATAAGTATAATTTCTTCCACTCTAGTTAATGTTGTCTTAAAGTTGTTTTTTGTATAAGTTCTAGGTGAAATATAATTCATTTTGCTTGATTGACAGATATACGACTTTTGGAGATTTAACATTGTTTGTGTATAAGTTCTTTATTTTCAATAAATTTAAATATTTCGCGTGCTGTAAATTTTTAACAATACGTGTTTGAGTGTGTAAAATATAAAATTATTTTTACTCAAATAATCAAATTTTAAATTCCAAATTATAAAATCTGTTTAACTACTTTTAAAAACAAAGTTGAATCTCTAGATAAAGAACGATTTTACCCAGCATTACTCAAATCCTTTATCCATACGTGAGCCCACTAAATTAAAGTGATTTTCATTTTTATTGAAAGACTATTTCCTTTCATTGCACATAACGCGGTAATTAGTTTAGTTATTTTTTGAAAGTGATTTTTTTTAAGCAAAACCTTAGGAAAAATAATACTTGTAGCAAAATATTATAAATAATGAATTTTCTTAATTTAAAATCGGATAGAGATGACGTATAAACTTTTCTCTTGGAAAAAAGTAAATAAAATCCTGCCGCAGTAATGAAAGATAACAATTCTCCTCTCGAAAAAGCAATCAGTAAAAGGCAATTGAACTCTTGATTGGAAAATAATATCACTCGGTAAGAGACAGAAAAATCTATAACGGTTAAAATATTCTACGGCGCTATAAATAAATTAAAAGTGATAATGGATTTCCTTACTAAATAAAAATATCTCTGTTTCTAACAACTTGTAATTTAAAATTTCGAAATAATTGTTATTTATTAATTATCGATTCGCTTTAATTAAGTTCAAAATACGGAAGCATGCCTTTTTTATTTACATTATACATATATAATGCTTTAAAACATTTATTGACGGAAGTGTGCGTGCAAATTTTCTGGCGCTTGCGTGAAGAATAGTTTTTACCACAATATATATAAATTAATGGCAATAATATGGTAATATGTTGGACTGTTTCCATCATCTATTATTAAATGTTGAGTGTCTAGAAAATTTTAAACTTTATTTAAACTTTTTCAAATACAAATAACTGTGATGATAGATGATGGAAATAGTACAACATATTATCATATCTAAAATACCGTCACAACAAACCTTCAGCTAATGACAATAATAATACCGTATATAAAAAGAAAACATTGAAAATATTAAATACAATCCTAGTTTTTAAATTTGTTACATCTTGGTAAATAAATAAAATAATCGAATAACTTATTGTTCGGAAATTCATAAGCAGTCAGAGCGCTGGAGCTGGGTTTGATCCGAGAGACTTTAGGTCTCAAGGTGTGACATCGTATCAACTACGAAGAGTATTACTTTTTAGTGAAAGTTATCATAGTTATTATATAAATAGTTCCAAAGTTTTATAGGTTTTATTATCATATCTCTCATCTCAACTCCACCATATTGCAATTATCAGCCAGAGCAGAAAACAAATCATCTCTCTTGCTATATATACATTACGGAAAAAACTTTTATTCACTTTTCAGGGCAGCTATAGATATCAGAACGTGAATCTTCACAATTATGTTGACAACTAAATAATTTCCGTCAAACGTTGGCGGCCTAGCGCTTAGCATAGCTGCCTTCCAAGCAGCAGGCCCGGGTTCGCTTCCCGGTCAACGTTTTGACATATATAAAAAAAAAAAACAACTAAATAATTTTCACCATACCACTCTCTTACACAAAGGCACTTAGTTTTTATCCATTTTTAATCGTTAGAAAAAGGTGAACAATTATTACACAGTGGATATATTTAAGCAGCCATAGAATTGGGATTTTTACATCATTAATCAAAATCAACCCAATCAGCACTTTTAGGGTGTTGTTTTTATCACCATTTCTAAATGAAAGATTATTTAAAATGAGAAACTTCATATATATATATTTAAAACGCTATAATGAAAATAAGGTATATTTAAAATGAGATTTAAATAATGAATGGAAGTTTCAAAAATATAAATATGCCAAGGGTTTAACACTAATAAGAATCTGATACTCTCTTCTCCTGTTCAATTAGTAGTAAAAGTCATATTATATTATACAGTCATAATTTTTATTTTTGCATTAAATGAATCCATACTTATCAGACCAATCCATATTAACTTGGCATCCATAATCTTTTAGCTAATAATAGATACTCACAAACCCCCAAGACTGGACATCTAAGTGGAATTTATATAGAAAGACTACCATAAAAAATACCAATAGTAAGTCTACCTATGACTTCTCACAGACTTGATATGCATATTATGACCAAAAACATTTACTCCTGCTCTATAAGCCCCTTTGATGTCTTGCATGATTTAGCGCAGTGATGGAGTGCTAGATTTGGGTTCTCAGATCCCATGCTGATACTTTGATGCTAAAACTTTTTATGAACTCTTGAGCAATAAAGCTATTCAATAATTCTTATAGTTGCTTTGATATGAGTTTCAAATAAAATTAAATTTTTCAGAAAAAAAAGTGATACTAATATTTGATGATAATATTAAGGAGAAGTAAATTATATTCTAAATGCTACATATTAAACTGCAGTTACTCATTTATGGTGTTATTAAAATTATTATAATTAGCTGCTAAAAACGTTTTTAATATTGGCTAAGAAAAAGGTTTATTCTGTCTTTTTATTTGCTGACAACAGCTAGAGAATTAGATTCATAACTATCTAACTCTATTCTATAACATGACTACATGAACAGTCTATGTGCTTAATTTATCTACAAAGCTTAGAATTGAATGAAAGAAAAACTAATCGATAAAAAATAGAATGTTCACTTTTATTTTTGCATTAAAAATGACAAGTGTATATTAAATAAGATGAAAAAAAAGATATATGTTCTAATAGAAAATGCATATTAAATAAAACAAACAAAAGATAGGAATTACATGTTGGACTATTTCCATCATCTAATTAATTGTTAAATGCCTTTGACAGAATAGTCTAGTTAGTTATAAGATTGTCTTAAATTCAATATTCGCAAATCTAAAGGTCCAGGTTTGATCCCCATGCTAGTACTATCATTAGCAGTCCGGCAACACCTGAAGAGATGAGAACATCACTGGAAATATGTTATGTACAAACCTGTGTGCTATTACTAACAGTTGAATGTTTTTGAAAAGTATCACTAAAGTTTCCATTTTTCAAGACATTAACATTAATATTAGATGATAGAAATAGTTTAATATGTGATTATTATTAAAATATCATCATCACCAATTTTCAAACAAAAAATAAAAAGTTGTCTATACACAAAATATGTATGTGATAAAAATAAAAAATAATATTTAATAAACTTTCATAGCTGTTTCAACCATAAATGTAGTCATTTTATTTTTAATTAATTGCAATTTTATGATGTGAAATTCAAATTACTTTTTAAAAGTTTTATTTAACTTAGAAATTATATTTGTTATTTCTTTGTTTGCCCAAATTAAATCTTGCTATTGAATATTAATATACTTTTATGAAATAGATTTCTTTCAAATTTTATATCATTTATAATATCAGATAGCATTAAAATATTTTAGGACTGTTTATCCAGTTGTCGAGCCTAACAATAATGATGGGCTGAATTTCAAAATGTGTTATGCCTGTTTGATAAGTTTTTAATGATGTACACTAGATGGCTTTAAAATATATATGTGCTTGGTGCACAGATAATGAAGTTAGTAAAAGCTAATAAGACTCTTCAATTTAATAAGCTGAGCACTTTCAGGACACTTTATGCTCCATAATCATAGCTGCTAAAGTCCGGAGTTCTACACACTTCAGTAGCTATGATTATGGGAGCATAAAGTCTCCTGAAAACACTCAGCTTATTAAATTGCAGAGTCTTATTAGCTTTTACTAACTTCATTAACTAGGTGCCAAGCACATATATATTTTATAGATTACAGGCTAATAAAGTAAATATTTAATTATTTCAACTAGATGGCTTTATAATTTAAATAATAGGCTAAAATTAAATATTCATTAAGAAATATTTACTCTTAATTAAAATAAAAAGAAAAGAAATGAATGAAATCTTAATTTCTCTTGTATTTTTTAAAATGTTACCTTCATAATCAAATAAAATCTTGTAAATAATTTTTAATGTGTGTAAATTTTATTTCAAAGACTGGAAATACAGCAACATTGTTTATATTTTTAGTATTGAAATTTGAATATGAATAATTATAAAAAGTCTGTTATAAAATATTTCATAACTAAAAAGTAAAAAAATAATTCATAAAAAAATATTTTATAAAAAAGTGTTAATTTGAGAAGTAATACACTAAAAATCAAAAAATAATTTATTTCTTCGACCACAATTTGGATTAATACATTTAACTTAAAATAAAAGCAAGGAGGGGAGCATCCCTAAATTAATTAATTCAATCGCTAGTTTTAAAATTAATGAATAAATTAATTAATTTGTGAATCTCCTCTCCATATCTTTATTTCAAGCTAAATATACCAATACAAATTGTCATCCAAGAAAAAAATAGCTTTTAATTTTTAGTCCATTACTCTTTAAATTAAATAAGTTTATAAAATATTTGTTATACATATGATTTAATTTATTGTTATTGGTAGGATTCTA
The DNA here is from genome assembly GCA_028023455.1 of Epiperipatus broadwayi. Classification (NCBI taxonomy): domain Eukaryota; kingdom Metazoa; phylum Onychophora; class Udeonychophora; order Euonychophora; family Peripatidae; genus Epiperipatus; species Epiperipatus broadwayi. The sequence continues at coordinate 4,117,615 of JAQFVV010012444.1, read as the reverse complement.
TGACATTAAAATAAGCAACAGCTTACTCTGCATATAATTTATTACAAATAATAGAACACAAAAAACTTAGTTCATGATAGTGTTTTAAGTGAAAACAAATAGGTAGCCAATCAAACAGAGGTGTTGGGCCAAACCAATTCTAAAAACAAAACCATTCATGACAACCTACCAAATAAAGTCATTAAAGTGAATAGTACTGAAACTGAAACCCGACATTATAAAATTAGAGTCAATAAAAAAATAAAATTCCTACATTTATTGTTAAATTTTATTTATAAAAGTATATTAAAATTAATTTTTTGCTTTTATTTAATATTTAAATACAAGTATAATATATACTATAAGCTATAAGATAGAATGGATGACTGAACAGAGCTTGAAAGTCTGAGATTAAATCCCTTTTATTTAATATATAACTTTTATTGCAAAACATATTATTTCTTCATTTTATTAAATATATATTTGCAGTTGCTAATTCAAGAATAAGTGTAGATAATTTACATTTTATTAAATGCTTTTCTTTTGTCGAAGTATTAGTTGAAAAAAAAAATCTTGTTGATAAAAAAAACATAATTTTACATACACTGGCAAGGATTATTTTCTTTCAATTTAACTCATTGCGACATTACACATTTATTGTAGGAGTGAAAAAGTTTCCTATCTCCCCTATGTTGCAGCTTTAATACTAAAGTACCATATTTTGTAACTCCATCAATTGGTGTTGGATGGATCATGTACTGTAGGTAATCCAAATAATCTATGTATTCCCCATAGTGCAGCATAAGTCAAAATCTTGTAAAAATAAGCAGTTGTAATGACTCTCTAATAAATATTTAATTTGTCACTACAGATGCAAAATATACCTCAAACTTTTAATTTTTTAAAAAAAAAAAACTACAAGTTTGAAAATCATTGATAATTAATAAAAAATACTTTATTAAGCATATTATTAATCAAAAGGATTTACTTTTATATAGATATGATATAAATTAATTATTAACAAACACATTTATAGATGCTGCACTTTTTCATGTTAATTTTAAATATTTTATTAAATTTTGGCATTCATATTACTAAAAATAAATTATGCTTCCACCCCCATTGTGTAGATCAAAATAAAGCAATTTTTTAACAAAAAATATTTTAGCTAACATAGTTCAACATTTTTTAATTTATTATTAGCTGTTTATGTATTATTTAATCTGTTTTATTTTTATATGTGATAATGAATTTTTTGAGATTTGGTTGATCATCAGTGACTGAAATACCTCTCAATTTAAAAACTTCTATTATCTGTCCAAATTGAGAAATATTTTTTGATTCTTAGTTTTAATTACTGCCATAGAAAATTTTGGCTGTTATAATTATAAGTGTATATCAAAAATGTATACCATTGATAAAATTATTTTAATGCATATAAACTATAGATAATAAAATTAATATGACACTAGGGTATTAAACCACTAAACATTACATGATGACCATTTCTTATGCTTGCTCATAACTGTTATTAAAATAGGCAAAACTCTCGGTTGATTTCTCTGGCTTGCATTGAGTGGCACTACTATATGGAGAGTTTTGCCTGTTTTTACACTGGCATATTCAAAATTTTTATTAACTTAATAAATCAATGCAAGTTTTAGTTTCAATTCCTGCCACTAAATAAATGTGAACCAGCAAAATAGCATTATGGATAAATACATAATAGTAAAAAAGATGAGTCTGATAGCAGGACCATCTGAATGTATCAGAACATGTTAAATTGTTGATCATTAAGTGATTAAATGTTTTTATAATTCTATTGCCATGCTAAATGGTAGAATAACAAACTTAAAAATGGGCAGTTTTTAAATCAATGGTCAGTCTATTACTTCCATTGCTTGAATATTTCATAACATCTAGAATTGACATTCTATAATGACAAATATGGCAACTAACTTCAAATGACTTTCTATCATTGTATTAAAACCCACAGAGTGCTTTTATAACAGTACATGAAGTACTTCTGAAATAGTAGCCAATTCTTCATAGAGTAATGTCACCCAGTGCAAGCCTTAGTAATCAATGGCTACAGAAAGGGTTTGTGTATAAAATCCCTATTTCATGCTTACTCATCCAATATCCCCAGACTAGTGTCTAGCTTGTGACTTTCATCAGTGAGGAGCTTTAGATCTGAGAGCACTGCATCTAAAAGTCTAAGGATATTGGATGAGTAGGCACTAGATGGGAATTTTATGCACCAACCTTCCTGCAGTCATTGATTATTAAAAGCTTGCATTGGGTGGCACTACTGTTTGGAGTGTTTGCTACTGATATTAACATCTTGTTTATACATAGGAAATGATAATTAGGTAATGTTCTGGCAGGTTTTATACCTTCCTGTCTATGGTATGATGGTGACTGTGGTTTTTGATAAACCAAAGACATTAAAATATATACATGCTGAACTGGCTTTAGATTTATATGACTCTACTGGTGAATAAGCTTGGATTTAAAACATTACAGGGTTTTCATCTTGAGTTCCTAGCTTGATTATTATCTAAATATGTAAAAGGTGGCTGCTGGAAGATTGAATTAAATCCTTAGATCTGTGTTGTGCTCTCAGATCCAAAGGTACTAAATGATGAAAACCACAAGCTAGAAACTAGATGAAGGATATGAATGAGTAGATACTAAATGGGGATTTTATGCACACAGCTCCCTGCACTATTGCTAAGGCTTGAAGTGGATGGCATTACTAATAACAGCTTGTATAAGTATAGGAAATGGTGAATATATGACGTCTTTTTTTGATTTTATACTTCTGAAACAATAACGTAATGTAACGGGAAAGCATATTAAACTTACGTGAATTCAAAAACTTATTTTACTGATTACCATTATTTTATTTGATCAGAATAAACTTATAAATTAAAATTATGAGGATGCAACAATTATACATTGATTTATTTTGTCAAACATTTGTGAAGTAAAAAATATTTAACAGTAAATTTCTTTTTTACATTTCATTTTTTACCTTACATTGAATTTTTTTTGTCCACTTCTCTGTCTGATAAAATCTTGTACCTCAATTTTTCCTATTTCTATTCTGAATGAAACTTTGCACCCATATGTATTCTCCAAGACAAAATATTTTATAGAGTGTCCAAACAACTTTAGCAAAAAATTATTGAAAGCAAAATGTTTAATTTTATAAAGAATTCAGTATCTATCTAGCAGTATTAAATGTATCTAAATTTTTTTCATTCTTAGTTTCTAAAAATTATATAATATTAAAAAGTAGTAAATGAAAAATATAAAACATTTCATGATCACCATTCTTTATACTCACATAAGCTGATTCCACAGAGACAAAACTCTCCATGCATTATCACAATGCAATGCAAATGACAGTAATCAATGGATACAGGAAGGTTTGTGCATAAATTCTCTATTTAGTACCTACTTATTCAATATTCCCAGACAAGTTTCTAGATTGTGGCTTTTATCAGTGAGGAGCCTTGGATATGAGAGCACTGCACCTACATCTTAGGATCTAATGCATCTCTCAAAGCTTTATAATGATCTAATATGATAAAAGATGGCTGCTGGAGGGTTGCATTAGATTCTAAGATCTAGGTGTAGTGCTCTCATATCAAGGCTCCTCACTGATAAAAGCCACAAACTAAAAATTAGTCTGGGAATATTGGATAAGTAAGCACTAGATATGTATTTTATGCACAAAGCTTCCTGCTGGCTTGGATGCACTGAATGGTGCTAATGTATGGAGAGTTTTGCCTCTGTGAAAAATATAAAAAGTAATAATTAAAGAAACACTTTCATTCACTTAAATGCATTAAAAAATAATTTTAAAAATGATTAAGATTTTTCTTTTTTTCAGCTTTCAAAAGCATTTTCAGTATTATGTAAATATAAAAACATACAGTATTCATGTTCGTTATTGCTTAAGAATATTTGTAAACATGAATGCCAGTCACTTTTATTCTGGTTGTATAATGTTAAATGACTGTGATAACTAAGTAAATTTTATTTTTTACTTTTTTTTTTTTAAGTGTCATTTGTGTGAATAGAAGTAATTTTGTATTTTTTTAAAATCTAAACATTACTTTATTAATGTTTTAGTAGTACTTAATGATGAAGAAAGTTTATGAAAGTATGGTAGAAGTAAAATAACAAGCATTAGTCAACTATCACTGATGATGATGATGGGTATGACCCAATATGCCTTTGGCAGGTAACATATATATATATGTAGTCACAAAATAAGCTTTCATAATATAAACAGAAATGAAGATGAAAAAGAAAAATAGTTTTTATTGTATTTATTTCTGTTAAAAGACAAACAAAATCTTCAGTAATGTTGAATATAGTATGTGTTAGTAAACAATGTTAGTTGGATATATGTATTACATGTGATGAACTACCATCCACATAACAAAAGAAACAAAAATAAGCTCATTTATGTTTCAAAACAAACAACAAAAAACATTCAATTAGACAATTTTATTAACTGTGATGGTAAATAGCTCAAATCTAAGATAATGAAAAAACATGAATGTTTATATAATATTTTCAAAAATGTGAAAATGATATAATTTATTTACAAAATGAACCTTAAAGTAAATATCTTTAGCAAATAAATAATGATTGAATAACAAATATTATTGAAAATGTGGTGAATGAAAACAGTATTAAGACATTAAATTAACAATGGTGAAAAACACTGATTTAATTTTTTCAAGAGTGTTTGCACTAATCAAAATTAAAGAATATAGTCTGTGTGGTTTGGTTCAGTAGTAAAGTAGCAGACTCTGGAGCAAAATGCCTTTGGACAGATTCCATTTTCGGTGCTCAAACTTCTTAGGAACTTCCAAATACTAAAGCCATTGGTTATTTATTGAAAATATTTGTTTTTCAATTATTTTTTCTTCACAAAAAGAATTATTTTTAGGTTTGTTTTATAAATCAATTACATTACTATTATTATTGTAATTTGCATTGCTTTCATAATAGCATTTTCTCCCATTGTTAATAAATAGGTGTTTGCACTGATCACATTTAAAATATGAAAATGATGTTTTCATAAGAACTCTGTTGAAATTGTAGTTTTCATAAAGAAAATTTCTTTTCTTTAGTTATTAACTCTCAACAACTAATGTGTTTTAAATGCTCTAATCTCATATTATTTATAAAATTGAATAGGTGTTTATCTCAGTACTTTTCTTAATATGTCTCTATTTTACAAGCTGGAAACTAGTCCGGTGATATTGGATGAGTAGGCACTAGATAGGTATTTTATGCACAAACCTTTTTACATCCATTGATTACTCTGACTTGCACTGGTGGTGCTATTGTATAGAGAGTTTAGCCTCTGTGTATCTGGAATTTCTTTTGCAATATCTTTGAAGAAACTGCATGTCTATATCTATAATCAAGTTTTCATAATATTATCTGTCAGACACCCTATATAATAAAGAAAGGTTTTACTTGATCATTCATTTTAGACATGAACACATATCAATATCCTTTTTATATTGGACAGCCAGAAACTGTTCATATTTGTTAGTATTTAGATGTTTAACATTATTAATATGAGAAAAGTCAGACTTTATGTGTACAATGAAATCCACCTGAATGCAGTTTAATCTTTGAAGAAAGTTAATCTATATTTTAATAATTCTAAAGGTGTTAGGTTGATTGAAATCTAAATGTTTTAAAATTTTTGCCTAAATAAGTTACAAAAAGCAATTATGATGTTGTGAATACTGTTCTCTCTGCAGTAATTCTTAGGTCATTTAATTATTTAATTTGCTATTATGTCTAGACTTTCTGAATGTGATTACATGCTTTACATCGTGCCCCAAAACAATTGGAAAAAACAAATTCATGCATGATCATATATATTTATAGCCATTTGCAATTTAGTCTCTTTAGTGGCATTACTGTCAATATCACACATTTAAATGAGAAGGTTTTTGATTTCCCAAATAATTGTCAATTTCTGCTGCAATTTACAAAGGAGTGAAATCTTATTTTTGCTTACATTACAAGTATATGTGGTTTTATTTCACCTTATAGATTCTACTAAAATTTTCATTTGACATATATTTATTTATTGATTGTTTGCATATATAGTGTGAGCCAATACAAATATGATTGGTGATTAACTTTATTGGTGATTAACTTTCTCTCCAAGCTGCTTGCAGTGCCATCTCTGAATCAACACATATTGCATAATGGCACAAATTTACCACAATTGTTTTAAGGTATTTGCATGTCTGATCATAAGTTATGAAATAAAATGTGACAGTGTGTTTTGTACCAACATGATAATATTAAATTCTGATTTAAATTTAGGCAAAATTATACCAAAATGTTTGAAATGATTAAAATTGTGTATGGCTTTGAAGCTATGAGTCACAATAATTTTTAAGTGGTTTGCAAAATTTCAAGATGGCAGGAAAAGCATTGAAAATGATCCACAAAAGTACAAAACATACAGCAACATTTCATGTTGTAACTCATGGTCTATACTAGTACTTTAAAATTTTTGTAGTGAATGGATAAACTGTCATTATTTGACATCTACATTCATTCAGAGATGGTACTGCATGAAGCCTAAAAAGAGAACCAGTCAACCTTTCACTGGACCATACTATTGGTTAGTATATGAGTATATGCATCATTATTCAATTCAATGTTCTATGTATCATTTAATTTAATTTAATAAGCATCTTTTTAAAGTAAAAAATTACTTTCTGTATATTAATATTAAATGCCAGAAAATCAATATAACTTCCTGGTATGTATATAAATAGATTTCTTTAAAATCACTCTCATTTGATTAATTTTATGGATTCTTCAAAGTCTTAGTTATTTTATGATAGTCATGCATCTTGTTTTCATAAATCACATATTATGGTAAAGGTAAACTATAACAGCCACTAAGATGTTTCCTCTGTTCATCTAAGCAAAAAAAGGATCACTCAGCAAACTTTCCAACTGCTGGGTAGATAATTTCAAAGGCCTTCAGAATATCCTTCTTGTCCTTCATATTCTGAACCAATTCCAAGTGCTAACAGGATCTACAATACAAGTATGTAATTTATGTATGTGGCAGTTATCTACAGTTGTAAACTATTATTCTTTACAGGAACGCAGTCATCCTTTCTTTGATTTCCAATCAATTTATCTAAAACCTGATTGATTCATCATTCACAACATGTTACTATAAAAATTTCAATACGAAATTAAAAGCCTTCTGTTAAAAAATGCTTAATCCTATAAAAAAAAAGTTCATATCATTAATGCTACCATTAATAGTCACATGTCTATATAAGGATCATCTTAACACTTATCAATTACCAGTGCTTGTTTTCCTGTCAGTAAAGGAAATCTTAATCTAATATGTTCTCAAATATTTGTCTCTTAGAGCTAAAATAATCATTGCAATCTTGGATATTCCAATTCCAAAAACCATTCCTCCAATTATATCATTGCTTGATTCACTTTCCATGGGCAGCTCATCTTTTTTTCATTGATCCTGCTATGGAGTTTGTTGACCTGATGGACCAATATAATATCAAATATTTAGTTGATATATCATTTAAAGATTTTTAAAAAATATATATCTAATAAATATCTATTGTCAACCTTGCTAACTGCCAAAACTTAACCAGATTCGAAAACATATATGTTAGTCAGTCATCCTTGAAATTTCTGTTCCACTTAGAACTAGATACTAAATTTTTTCTCATCAACTGATTTAAATTAAATTTTAATCCCAAATTGTGTCTGATGTAATAATCATAATAAAATCTGCTACACATCGTTCTAACCTATCCGTACTTCTCATCCTTATGCCTTTCTATATTTCACAAACACATAATTAATCTCAAGCAATTGATAAAGAAAAATGTTAAATTTCAATGCCAATTGTAATTCTTCATAGCTTGCTGACTATTCTATTATTTTTGTTAACAAAAAATGCAATGTTGTTTTTTAAAAAAATAACAGAATGGTTTGTTATCCAGAAGTATTATTACTTGGCAATATATATATTTTTAGTGATACATTATTTTAGCATTAATTCACAATGCTATTCGTATCCAAAGCAAGTTTATCCTTCGAATTAGTTATATATAGTATATAAATTGTAAATAAATCACACATTCACCTACGTAAGATATTACTCTCTTTAGATTTAAATCATTTTTCATTTACCTTAAAACATCAGTTATATTCTCTGCGTTTTATATACTGAGTTTCTTGTTTTATGTAAATGTATTTTTTTATACATATGTTAATACTTTTCTATATAATTTGCTATTGAAAATGTTTATTTGATAAATTTGAAAAAAAGGATTTGAATGGTTTTTCATTCTAAAATAGATAATTATTCATTTACTGACGAATATTAATGGTTAGTTAAGCTGGTTATGAACCGACTACTTTTCTATACATAGTTTGCAATTATATTTATTTAAATAAAGATTTACGTATAATAAAAATATATTTATGTTTTGATTAAAAAAAAAGATTAATGTGCTTTTCTTAAGTAATATTCGATTAGATTAGAGGCATATGTAAATGATGTTAACATACGCTTATCTATAAAATAAATAAAACTCTTAAGTTCAAAATTTATTCGTTCAGAGAGAAAAGACTGTGTGGTATTCTCAAAGAAGCAAATCAAATGTTCCCACGTGGTATAATTCATCATGTGATTTCTGGTAAGAGCGAATATTAAAGCTTTAAACGTCAAACGGAGAATGTGACAAAATCAACTTATTAAATGAAAAAAAATAATAATTAACTTTTCTCAACAAATTTCAATTAGTAGAAAATCAGTTTTCAATTATAAATGCTGACTGTTTTTTATCGAAGCCTCCAATGATGTTATGGAGTAAACTAATCAACGGTTAATTTGTTCTCCCCCGATTTGGCAAAATTCTTCTAGAAGTTGTCTACTGGTAAGTCGAGTTGTTAAACTCTATTAATTCTTAGAAGTAATCAATTTATCTATTTACGAATAATGAAATATTATTGTTATTCTTTAACACGCGCACATGCACATAAACCTGTAATTTTACACTAACATTTGTTTGAGTAACAATACGATTTCTGCCATATATATAAATCAGTTCTCAAATAGTCTTCTTGCAAGGCTAAAGACTCTCCACTGACGTCTTATAAGTGAAGATAAAGGCAATATTAATCAGACTTGTCAATTACCAAGTAGTGAGAGATTTGAACTGTTTTCCCTCCATGTTTCGCCTTCTAGTTAAAAAATAACACATCTATTTATCAATCAATATTGATAAATTAGATAAGTTGTCTATGGGCCAACTACTAAAACAAATCCAACTTACTATATATAAAAGTTACAATGTGTAAAATCTTTGAAAAGATTCCAGGCAATGGTCAGCTAGTCCTGATGATGATCAGCATTTTTTCTATGCACTTCAAAGTTTATTGCTTCTAAAAGTATATGTTAAATATAAGCTGAAAAAGTAATGTTTCGCTAATATAAATCAATAAAAATCGGTATTACTATTTGCATAATTATAGTTAATTCAAAATTACATGCACACTGGGAGATGCATTAAAAAAGATAATCATATGGTCACCTGTGTAAGGAGTCGTATAATGTTTGAGCTCCCAGTGGCAAATCCATCCATTCATTTAGTCAGAACTGTGATTTTTTTTTTTTTTTTACCATACATAGTTGAGAATCGAGCCTGGTAGTTTTAGTTCTAAGCCCACGCTACAGCATTGAATTTATTACATAAGACTGATGTACTTTATTAGTCAAGAGCATATTACCGAACATGGTTTATTAGAGACAAAAAATGAATCTGTTCCTGGTTTCAGCCATAGTCACTTTTTTTAAAAAAAAACAACAACTCAAAGTTCAGATTAAATATAATTGGATAAAACCCCTCTTTAAACAAAAACTTCCTTCAAAATATGAGACTATAAGTTGGCAATGGCCCCATGCAATATTTAATAATTTGAAAGATATGCATATTATTGTCATAACTATATATTTAAGCAAGAAACCACTAATCTAATAGTTTGTCTGCTAGGCACAGTAATTTTTCTATATATATTATATGTAAAGGTAAGACAGTAATTGCATTGCAAATATCTCATATTTTCTCTGCTTATATATATAATCTTCCATAAAAATAGCATGTTAAAGTTTCACAAGTGTTAAAACCCAAATCATTATTTTTTTGACAATAAAAAGAGTTCTCATTTATTGGATGAAATATATATACAAATTCAGACATCAACAGCTTAAACAATAGCAATGTGATGTGCTATGGCTTCTTCTTTATTGAAGTCAGGAATTCCTCAGTCACTATGACCAGAGAAACCTCTTAGCCACTTTCCCTTTTTATTCTCCAGCCTAAGTTTTTTCCCTATTCTTCTCTATCCTATTCCATTCCATTTCCACAACATCATCTTTGTCCACTCTATGGCCTTTATATCTAGATCCCCCTTATCTTTTTCCAAACCCAGCATAAAAAAAGAACCCTCTTTCTGTATAATCACTTTGTTTATATTTAGTCTCTCACAACTTCATTATTTGTACCCTTTCTGCTTATAAGCATTTACATTCAATTAGCAGAAGTCTAACATTTTCCGTGCCTTCCTTAAATAACAAATCACCCACATTTTTCCATTTATCTATATATATCCCCTTGTTGCTAATGATCCTGTTTGAGCCTTAAACAGTAAACTACTTACATTACTATTATCATAAATTAACTCACACCCAACATTCCGTTTACATATATATATATATATAAACAAACTCTTTTTATTTTTCATAATAGTTCTCCATTTCTCCAACTCCCTATTTGTTGTTAATACATCTCTATTCTTCTATCCTATTTTTGTACTAGTATACTGACATAAAATCTTTATCTACATTTTCTGCATATCTACAACCTTTCTCACTGATCTTGTGCCATCCTTTACTCATAACCCAATCAAATAGTACTTTGGCTATTCTCTTACTATCCATAAATTGCAATCCATTAAACATTTTTATTTTGATTTTTGCATCTCTCGTATAAAAACTTGATCATCCCATTTCTCCTTGTATTGCCTCATTTGCCATCTACCCATCCAATGCATGTCTTCCTACTTTTCTTTGAAGTAATCTAACATCCCTTTACTCACATATAACACATTGTTACCATAAGTTAATTCTGCTACTAACACTCCCTTCCATACAAGTCTTGTTACATCATATTTACTATATTAACTTTTTTATCAGTCTTATTTCTTTTTTTTTTGCTTCACTTATCAATTTTTTCTCCCATTCATTCAAGAATTTCTCTGATTGCTTAAGACACTTCCCAAATAGCTACACCTATTCACCACATTTAACTTTATATCCCCCAATAAAAATTCTATCTCATTTTTACTCCAGCATTTACCATCATTACTTTTGATTTAATTTTCATTAAATTTAATCCCCATTTTTTTACTCACCCTTGTGCACATCTTCAGCATAACTTCCATATCTTTCTTACTTTCTGTGCCCAAAAAGATATTAGAACAAATAAAAAACTGATAATGTATACATTTCCTTGACATCTATTAATGGCATCTCTATCCCACTTCCTAATTTTTTTATTGCTCTATCCATTTCTCTCAATTATAAAAAAAAAAAAGAAAATAGGTGACATAGAACATCCTTGGCTTAGTTCCACCCCATTTTTTAACTTATTATAATTTTCTATTTGATAGGTATAGTAATTAAGTTTATACAATTTTTTAACAAGATCCATTAAAACATTAAAATTGGATTCATTCCCAATTTTACTAAACTTGTCCATAATCTATTTTTATTTACTCTATCATATGCCTTCTCTATATCTATAAAGATCATATATAAGTATCTATCTGTATTCCTATTTACATCTATAAACTATCTCCTATACACTGCATTTCCATTCTAAAATCTCCTTGCATTTCTACCACTATATTATTTTCTTTCATTAATTTTGCCACCCTTCCAGCCCCCTTATATGCAAAAACTTTTTATAACATTGATGTTACCTCTATTGGTTTATAATTGTTTATCTGACTATGGTTCTTAACCTTTACTTTGAATACATGCTTCACTCTTGTATTATTTCAGCCATCTGGAAATTCTATCTTCTTTGCCATCTTATTAAAATATGATAATAGATTTAATTTTGCCCCTTTTCCCAAATTCATCACCATCTCTGCTGCCCTTCTATCTAAACCTCTTACCTTTATACTTTTCAAATTCTTCCATGCCTCATTAAATTTCATTTTCTATAAAACTAATATTTACATTGCTATGTTTTTTTTGTATGTTTGTTATCACTTTATCCTTTACATCTAACATTTTTATACCCATTACAAGATGAAATGCAATATACTGTGACACTGTGACTTCTTATTTGGAGTCAGGAATTTCTCAACCACTATGCCCAGAGAAACCTGTTAGCCAATTTACCTTTTTTTGCCATTCCCCACCTTAAGTTTCATATTCTTCTCTATCCTGCTCCATCCCATTTTTACAACTTAATCTTTGTCAACTCCATGATCTTTATATCTAAATCCCCCTTATCTTTTCTCAAATCCAGCAACTCTATGTAATAGCACCATTCTGTGCAAGCCATAGTAATCAATGAATGCTATAAGATTTGTTCACCAGAATCCTTATTTATTGCTTACCCATCCAATATCCCAAGACTAGTTTCTAGATTATGATTTCTGTGAGTGAAGAGCCTTGGATCTGAGAGCAATGCACCGAGATCTTTGAATCTAATGCAACAGTCATCTTTTATCTTTTCAGCTAATTATAAAGCTATGAGCTAAGAATTAAATTACAAAAATGTTTTCTATTCAAAATTTGTACAGATGTGAATCCAGTTCAGTATTTATACATTTTGGCATCTTTGGTTTGTTAATAACCATAGTCACCAACATTCTTTGGCCAAGGTTGGTATTAAGCCCCAAAATATTACATGATCACCATTTCTTAGGCTTACACAATCTGTTAAAACAATAACTACTCTTTCTATTCAAAATGCAACCCAAGTGGAATCATAGCCTTATAGTTAACTAAAATGGTAAAAAGTGACAGCAGCTGGAGGGTTGCATTATCCAAAATTTAAGTGCAGTGCTCTCAGATCTAAAACTCCTCACACGGTGAATGCCACATACTACAAACTAATCTGGGATATTGGATGGGTGTTACGCACTAGATAGGGATGTCAATGCACAAACCTTTAGCATCCATTAATTACTATGGTTTGCATTGGCAACTGTTTAACAGATTTTGTAAGCATGTAAAATGATCTTGTGATGTTAAGTGGTTTAACATCAATGACCTGTGAGTATAAATGTAACTACGTTCCAATTATTTATAACATTAATGTAATTGTAGCATTAGTTGATTTCCCAAGATGGAACTACTAGTTGATCATTTTTAATATATCTTGGGAAAACAAATCAATAATTAAATATGAAAAAATGCTAACTTATAGTCTAATATAATTGAAATAAGTATTAGATCATATAATGTAATCTTCTATAAACACAAAAAACAAATATAGTGAACATAAACACTTGTGGATTTTACCATGTTATTTTTCTATAAGATTATATATATCACATAATCTGGTAGGTTTTTATTTCAATTACATTTGACTTCAATTTGCAAATGTTTGTTGTCTGTGTATTGAAGTGAACTTAGTACTAATTATAAAGAAGAAAATCACTTTGATTCACAGGCAAACAAATGTTAGCAAATTTAAATTACAAATACAGATAAATGGTAAAATCAATTATGTTAAACTATAAATTATCATTTATTTATATTTAATTATTAATTTGGTTGTTCTTAAAGTTACTAAAATGAATATGTAATAACTGCCTTGAGAAATGAAATAATGCCAAAATTATATTACTATTGTGAAAATTTAAAATATAATTAACTTTCTTCTTACAAGTTATTGATATCTGAATTTATTATTAAATATATGATCTAGTAGCTAACATAAGAGATCTCCTTGTGCTGTAAAAATGTCGATTTTGGGATTAATGCTTGTAAAAGTTTACCATGCTGTTTTTTATGGAAGATTATATCATATGATCACATAATTATTTCAGTTGTATTAGAATATAAAATTATTTGTTTTATGTGTGTGTGTGTGTGATGCTTATGAAATTGTTTGAAAATAAAACCCTGCATGATTTTGTGTGGCAATAGAGTATCAGATTTTGGACCTAAGGTTCTCAGGTTGATTCCGGTTCTGGTACTTTTGACATTCAAACATCTTATGAATTCTTGAGCAATAAAGTCATTTGATATATATATTCAAACAGCTCTTCAATATTTATCTATATAGAAATAATAAAATGATGTTAATAGTAAGGTTTGGAAATTTCTACTTAATGAAGAATGTTATGATTTTCATTTTTTTTTTTTTAAGTGTCATAGCATCGGCCGGGACGTGAACCCGCAACCCAGGCAACTGCCTGCAAGTGCAAGGCAGTCACGCTGACCTCTCGACCACCAATGCAAGATTTTCATTTTTTGATTTATGTTTAATTAAAAATAGCTAGATTCTGCTCAGTGATTAATAATTTAATTGGACAAATTTCTGAATCCGCTACTTTAAAGAATTCTAGACCTGCTTGAATATTCTATTCTGAGAAAATGTTATATTCAAACCAAGCATAATAATACAAGAAGTGATAGTGAGTATGCCAAGAGGAAAGTATGCTGTTCACCACTTCACTCAAAATAACAAAAAAAAATCTTTTCTCATCATTTTATTATTATTTATTAAAATATTTTATTCCTTTTTTTGCTTTCAGTAACCTTATTTAAAAACAACTAAAACAAGCATTTCTATGTATTTGGATCCAATGCTTTTTATAATCTGTTTTAATTTTATAATAAATATTCTGTTTTATTTTATAAATAAATCTTAAGTTTTAATCAACCCTAAAAAATGATTTTAATAAAAATATTACAATGTATTATTGATAACCTTATATCAATTGAATGTTTTAAAAATTGACATGTTGGAAAAAAATTTCATTTTTAAAACACAAATTGTTTTCCTTAAAATATTTTACATAAAAAATAAAGATTTCTGTCAAAGGAAAAGATGTGCCTATATATATACTGTAACAGTGCTGGAATTAAAACCTGTTCCAAAGAAAGGAATTTTTGTATTCATGTGCATATGTATAGATAATAGTACTAACTATATGTTGTACGTATTCGATTTTTGTGTTCTTAAAATAATTAAATAAAGAGTTAATACAGGCATAAGGGGAGGTTTTGTGCTCATATATATTAATGAAACATGTATATGTATATATTGTTGTATAGGCAAGTGAACAAAAGGAATCATTTAGAAAGCATATATTGTATGTGTTATTTTAATATTTGAAGAAATATGTTAATGCCATATTTTAATTTTGATAAAAATAAAAATAAGAAAATGTTAGTGAAAATAAAAATAAAAGAGAAACTAAACAGACTGTTATCTGTGAATGCTTTTAATGAAGACATTGTTCTAAGTTATTTCCAAAAGGTGAACCAGAAAATATATTTTTATATAATTCTTTTTATAAATTTTTATTAAACATTTACTCTTTTTACTTTAATTTTTGTGTCTAATAAAATAATAGTCTTTTTTCTTTTAATTTTTAAATTCATTTTATCATTTTGGTTTTTCCTTACAGTTTCAACTATCTATCTAGAAATCACCTTCAGAGTTTTATCTCCATTTAACTGAAAACATTATTTATATAAATGACACATATAAAGAACAAATCAAATTATAACAAAAACTGTAAGAAGAAACAGTATCAGTAAAATGTATTGCAATGAAGAACTGGTCTTGTTTTAAAAATGCAAAAAAAGTAATATATATATAACAAATTAAGAACCACAAAAATATATAATCTGTTGTCAATTATTTATGTTCTTTCCTGAAATTTTATAAAATGTATGGTTTTTATACAGCAATTTTGATGAAAAATCAATGAACCTCTTGCAGAAGATGTGTTTCTGTCAATCAAAACTGAGTGTATTCATATACAAATTGAGTTGCTATGTTTTATGTGATTTCAGTCTCCTGAGCAGCTGATGACATCAATTTTGATTGAGAAAAACATATTTGCTGAAGAGAACAATTGATTTTTCATAGATGGTGCTAAATAGAAGACCATAATTTTTTATAAAAATTTTCATTAGAGATTGTAAATAAACAATGTTAATAGATTATGCACAAGCATACTACAAAAACAAAAAAAATTAACTGCAAGTTAATATCTGAATATCTAATTCTTGGAAATATCAAAAAATGTAGTAGCAGCACATCTCAGATAAACATAAAGTAGATGCTTTCAAGTTATTTGTTCTTTTCTGAATATATTTAATTAATTGGTGTTTTGTGATCATTTTAGATTAGGGTATTATCATTGAATGTTAGTTTTAGTAGTATCTTGTGCATTTATGTATATTGTAATGGATGAACATGTATAACCTGTTAACAAGACCCAAATACCAAGCCAGCATTCTTAACCAGTATGCCTAGTGGTATTGCTACCCCCAGACAACACTGGTCCAATTCTCTCACCCATGCTCCGAGACCTCTCCTACATAGTTAACATCCTTAGTTTGGACTTAATTTTAATTCCTATATAGCTCAACATAACTCAGGAAGAAACAGAAACTCTACATTAGGTAACTTATAAGTAATAATTCTAAGATTCCTATCAATAATAAAATAGATGACAAGGAAACAATTGTTTTTTTTTTATAGTTCATGAGATTTATTTGCAATAGGTAAATTATTAATTATGACAGTATGGCATAAAATTTTTACGAAGCATGATTATACATTGGTTTACTGGCATGGAAATCAGTTACAATCATAATAACATTAAAAGAAACCTAGAATGAGTTGAAAAATTAGGGACTCTGTAGGTCTTAAAACACATGCTTACGTATGAAGAAAGAGAAAAATGGTTGTAAAACACTTTGAAGAAAAGAGAGAATCTCTTTCTTCTAGGTGATGTGTTTAAAGATAAAGGTTAGGTTTTTAGATTTAAGGTTTAATTGTTAAAACTATTACTGAAATAATAGTGAGTTTAATCATAATAACAGTAATAGCAATATAACAAAAATGTATTTATTTTCTTATCCATGTAATATTTATGATAATTCTCACTCCAATGTAAAAAAGCTTTTGTTGTTTTATCTTACTTAAATTATATTTATGGCCTTATGGTATTCAAGCATGAAAATACATGTCATTGGGGTGATGGCCATCTGTCATAGGCACAATATAAGAGATGGGGAATAATACTAACAATAGTAAGACTGTATCTAATGATGCGGAGTTCACTGTTCATAACAATATAGATGATCAGCTTTGTGATGCCTACTTGGAATTCACTAAGAGATGGAAGATCTGGGCTGCAGGAATGATCCTACTTTTAACCCAAAGCATATATATATATATATATATATATATATATGCACCACTAGGCTATACTACCTGGAATTTCATGTCAACAGGATATATCTAATCTAATGAGTTTTATACATCTGGAATTATTTTGATAAACAACTCATCACACATATATATTATTAATAGTATGCACTGGATGCACTGTATAACCAATATATCAGTGAATTGATATTACAGATGTGACTAATGAGGATAGCTAATGAAGGCACATACTTGATACAGTCTCACCATAGATGGACAAAATAATGTAAATAATTTATTTTTGCCTATATTATTTACGGATTAATAATATTTATGATGATAACACATCTCCCAATGAAACATTAAACTAGAGGATCTATAATCTGTGATTGAATACTCAATAAATTATGTTAACTTTATTGATCTTGCTAACTTACAATTGTAGATAATGAGGAATTACACTAACCCTTCCCTGTAGATGATGTATTATGCCAATACTTTTAAGTATTAAAGGATAATAAATAAAAATCATTAATTTCATAGATAACTATACATTATGGCATCACTATTTTACCAGCAAATAAAAAAATGAAAAAAACAACATATATTTGTGAGCACACCCAATTGAATACATAATAAATATATAGCTAAATAACTCACTTGTTACCCTTCACTAGATTTTTTCTGAAATCACAAAGAAAACATTCCTTAGGATGATAGGGGGATGGCATAAAAGAAACTAATGGAAAGATTTTTTCCCCTTTTTTTTGTTTCACTCCTTAACTTGACTCTACACAAGCATCTCTTGGGTTTCCAGAAGGAGAGAAACAAGGCTTTCCTTATATTTTTACTAAACCTAATCCCTCCATCATCCATGCTCTTTTCTTACAAATAAATAATATTAGGCCAACAAATGTTCTACATTTCCTAAACATATATTTAAATAATATTAAATCTAGTGCATACATACTTTTATTATAATTATTTTATTGACTTATTAAGAAACACGTGCTTTATAATTATATGTATAGCAATTACTGGTAATTTCTGAAGTATTGGTAAGGCACTTACACTAGTATATACAGATATGTCTTCACAATGATGTGGATTCACTACAACTTAATATATCTTGGTCCATATAAGTTGATCAGATTGGCATGATTTCCTATGATGGCTGGGTGGATCTTGGGTCCAGTGTACAGGATAGACAACTTAAGCAAAGCATTTACTATAATGGGTATCTGGAACACATTAGGTGGTTATTTAACACTGTTGCTGGAACTTTCATCTCAAGGCTGCCCCTCTCCTCAATGACACAGAAAAGCTGACTATGGCTTACTCATACATTCTTATAAGATGGCGATCCATAACAGAGCTTCAGATTAAATTGGAGAAGCACAAGAATCAGAATCACAAGACTAGACCTACCTCTAACAAAAGACCACTCTCAATATTTATAAGGTATTTTATCAAAGAGCACTGGGAAATTTATTTGTGGAATTTTTTTAGTTAATGCTCATTCACATATTTTATCTTATTTTAATTTTAATTATCTTTTATGCGAAAGTATTCACTTCTTCACCGCTCTTTGTATATATTTCCTACCCTGCAGCACATAATATTCTGTTAACACTCCTGGGTAGTACTGTTATTATTTTTACTCCCCAAGGAGGTCAGACTGGAACTATTTGTTATCTTACATTTTAATATTTAAATAAGACACCAATTCCTGCTATTATTTAATGGATTATTTCCATTACTGAAAATTTTCTATTATTCTTATCATTCCTACTCACTGAAACACGTACAATTATATAATTATTTAGATTTTATGTAACTTTTAAAATATTTAACTTTTAGATTTACTTGCACTATTTCATCAAGTTAAAACATTGTATAGTTACACATGCATTACTGTCTATGTGTGTGACTTTAACAAAATTTGTGTGTAACGTTAAATGTTGGAAATAAAAGAAAATGAAGCATGCATATATGCAGTGCTTCAATATATATATATATATTGTGCCATTACAATTTAGTCATTAGCTAAATTTATAGTAATGTGATGTAAGAAAATGTAAAACCAAAATCATCATCACATTTATATAACAATAAATGAAGCTGTAGGGCATCCAAGTTTAAACCCTACAAGATCCAGTTTTAAAAGCTTTAGACAGAAAGAGAGTGGGTCAACAATTATATTCTTTATTTGCTTGTGTGTTAATAAAACTCAAACAGAATGGTCCACACATTTAATTATTTAATATTTGATTTTTTTTCTGTTAAAAAGCAAAGTTGCACATATATAGGCAATGTATGTGTAAACTATTTAATTGTTTTATATTTCAAATATTCAACATTTTAACTTTCTTTAAAACTAACCTATGCTTTATCAATTCTAATATCTTATTCTATACCTCTATTTTGCTTTTCTATAATTATAATTGGGATTTAAAAGCTAAGGATTTAATTTTAAATATTAGGGTTACAATTACTAAGCTAGCAATTATATTATTTAATGTCACTTTATGAATAATTTGAAATGATAAAGTATGTGTGTACATTACATACAGAAATTTACATTTATTAAATTTTGAAAGAAAAAGAAGGGTTAAATCTGTCAAATTATTTTTTTTACAATTTTGTGTTAAGGGAAAATCTGTTGAATCAGATATCTATTTTTGTAGCAATTTTGTTTTTGTAAGTGATTGTTTGTCACTTTGGGAGCTTAAGCTTGGTGGGAACTCTAATTTTGAAATTGTCTCATCTTAAGATTAAAGAAAAGAAACTCCAATTTTAGATATTACAGATATGTGTGAAAAAGGAAAAAGGATTAAGTTTATTTTTTTTTTAGGACAAAAGTGTCTGAAAACCAGGTGTGTGATTTTTTTGGGTTGGTCAAAAATAGCAATTCACACTATCACTCTAATTGGGTGAGTTGACTCAAAAATCGGATATAAAAGCAGTCTGGAAAATCAGTTGAGTTATTAGATTAGATTATTGTTATTATAATATATTGTGAGAGAGTCTTTTTAAAAATTATTGAAACTAAAGCAGACAAACATTTTTAGTTCTGCTAGATAATTTTTTTTTAAATCATTTTTTTATGAAGTTTTGAATGTTGAAAATATAAGAAATGACGGGGTAGAAAAATTATATATGTGTCCCATCAAGACCTGACCATTGTGGAGCTGCAGATCATATAGGAAAGAAAAGATGTCTTGTCTGAAAAATAATATTCTACACCTTTCAACTGACTGAGAGAAATAAGATGTTTTTAAATAGAAAGAAGAAAACATTCACCTGCATTCAAAGGAGATCAGAAAGATGAATTAATCTGATAAATATTAATCATCAAGTCCAATTAAATGTTCCAGCAACTGAGTTTAAAACCCAGGAAATTTATAAACGTGAAAACAACTGCTGTATTTCATCCACTAAAAGAATCATGCTTGACAGGAAGAGAAGAAAGATTAATATAAAGATTTCCAAATTGTCCACTAAAGCAAATAACCTCAATAGGATCATCATCATCAAATAATTATACACTTTAAAAAAGAGATTGTTCCAAAGAAACATGGAAATTGTTGGTGCCAAAGATAGACATTAAACAAGAGAAATTTGACTCATTAGAAGTCGCTACAAAGAACTGGTAGTATAAAATTTTTTTGATATATTTTCTTTATGATAGCAGAGTCTTAATAAAATTTTAGCAATAAAGTGGTATATTTTATTTAAAGAACTTTTAAAGACTATTCAGATCGATTAAAACCAAGAATGTCTTACTAATAATAACTTTGAGCTTCATAAATGATCTTGAATGTATCGAAATTATTTGTTTATTAATTTACAGTTATGAAATATTAATGTGTAAAATAATTTTTGTATTATTATTTTGGTTTTAAATAATATTTTGTTATTATGGGATAAAAAAATAATAATAATATTTTTATATGTGTATAACAGTGAATGTGAATAAAAGTAGTATTAAAATATTAAATTATTTTGTTTTAGAAATATAGCATTTCAGCTTAAGGGAGGGGGGAAAATAATTTAAAACTTGTTTCTAAAACTTGCTCTTTCAATTTTACTAACATTTATTTTTGTCATTCTACTATGTTAGATTTATAAGGTATGTGTGCCAATGAGTGAATATTTTTTTTTTATGAAATCTTTTTCTTGTGGATGGAACATTTTGACAAATCGGTTACCAATTTAATAAAATACTTTTGAAATACATTTACGGGAAGAGGGAGAATTAAAATTTAATGTTATGATTTTAAAAGTCGATTATAATTATTGTTGTTATTGTTAATAAAACAGTAAATATAGAAATTTTGATGTATATGTTAGAATGCAGTAATAAATATTAGTTTATGTTATTAAAGAGGTGTATATATTTCATTAAGAGTAGTCTTTATCAAGTGTGATCATTCATCATCAATGGTTGAATATTAGTTGTTTAAGATATGATTAAATATGCTAAGATTAACAATAATTACAATTTCCTTATAAAAATTAGGTTTTATGATTAGGCTTAGTCCTAAAGCTGTAGTTGAACCATTGTCATTATGTTATCATTATATATATCATATAATGTTTTAATTAATATGTTTAAAGGCCATAAATAAATATTGATTCATAATATTTAGTGATTTCTTAGTATATTATACCACATCATCATCTATTTCATCAAGGATGAGTGAATTGCCATCTAAATTAATAGTAATCTGAGCTAGTAAAACTTATAAAAAATATTGAAAACATTTGTTATGCTAAGGTCTAAGAAATGATTTATGTCTAAGGAATTCCACTTCAGTTTAAAGAAATTTTATGTTACCTAGGTGTTTACTTAAATATTAGTGCATACAGCGCTATGGGTCTAAAATCAAAATCATACATTTTGTAAGAAATAAGGTACCAAAAGGGATTCAAACCCGGTACATGTGAAAAGGTTATTAGATATAACTGTGTCTAGATTCAGATAATCTAGTGGCACCCTG
Source organism: Epiperipatus broadwayi (assembly GCA_028023455.1). NCBI lineage: Eukaryota > Metazoa > Onychophora > Udeonychophora > Euonychophora > Peripatidae > Epiperipatus > Epiperipatus broadwayi. The sequence continues at coordinate 4,095,099 of JAQFVV010012444.1, read as the reverse complement.
ATAGACCATATTCACTTGTTGTTCACTTAGACATGCACTTAACCTCAAACCAAGAAATGAAAGTGAGTGAAATCTACAGTTGGATATACCTGAGTTATAGTAGTCGTTGTTAATAATTTGTTTATAATTATTGATGATGTGATATCTCGAGGAATCTAATTATAGAAGTATGTTTCATTTAATCCAATGACCCTTTATATGATTGATAACTCAGTCTGACCTTTTTGTTTAATAGCCACTACTCAGGTATTCTTCTCATAATTTAATTTAAGCTACAATGCTTTTCGTTTATTAAGCTAAAGATTTATATTTGAATCTTTTCTTAATTATTTAATACATTTGGATCATTTCATCATCTTTATTAAGTTACAATGAATACTTGAATATTTGAGATTTTAATAATATTTGGATTTTTGACAATCCAATGATATTTTAATATACAATTGAATTTCTCTTTAATATGTTACAATGGACCTTTTGAATCCCTTTAATTTAAGTTACAATATATATATATAAAACAAAAACAAGTTATAAATCATGTAACCTGCTATCGCTTGCATTTATGATCAATAGATGGAGCTTTACCAAAACCTTTGTACAAGCATATTTTTGTTTACATAAACGTCAAAAGAGTCAGAATTCAGCTCCACCTTCAGATCAGCTGATTTCAAGCTAATTTGTATCATCAGTGAAGGGTAGAGGCCAGAAACTAGATCTAAACACTAACTCCAAGCGTTTATGCAACAAGTTCCTATCAGTTTGCAAGCATGAATTTTTCAGACACGTAAATGTCTTCCAACCCAGCCTAACAAGCCAGATAGCTACATGGGTCTGATATCAGTTCAGTTTCACCACATAGTCAAAGCCTCTGCAATATATATCATTGCAAAAACCTTCAAAGCTACATTTATAAAAAACAAAAACAAGTTATATATATATAATCAAAGATTTTTATGGACCACAGATATAAATAAAATGTCTGGGTATGTTCGTGTATAATTTATTGAAAATATATACATAAACCAATGTTTCAACCAGGTCTCACTGGTCATCATCAAGTGCAGATACTGGAAACACTAATGTATAACAATAATGAATGTTCTGCTAATAAAAAATATAAATAACAATTTTATGACAAATTATTTAGATTAATGAGTTTAAAAAACAATAACTCCCAAATAGAAGGTAATTTGCACGAATCATCACATTGATACAATCTGGCTTTTTAATGATCCCAATGATTTCTCTTATCTGACATTGTTGGAAAGTATCACATCTGGATAGTATACTCATACTAGAAAAGTCAATACTATGTATGTATATATTCAGTGAGAAAGTATATATATATATTTCAGATTTAATAGCATGCAGTTTCAAAGTAGTATCATTTTAAGGCTGGCTATTTTGAAATATGAACTCTAATATATTTATTTCACAGAGGACAGTTTCAGATATATATACATGGCTTTTTTTGTCATGTAATGCAGTGGAAAGGCATCTGGCACTTTTTCAATCATATTTTTAATGTTTCAAATGTAATTACAATCTATATTTGCATATTTCAAACAAATAAAAAAAATATGGTGTTTTATGAATCAGATGAAATATGGATGGATTCGAAATTGGTGCTCTCATATAGTGAGAAGTAGACTCGTTCATGTTCCCTTTGATCATTCGTGGTCATGACTGATTACAGCGATACATATGCAATCAGTAACATCTGACATTTGCAACTGAATGTATCTTCTTAGTGAGTGACCATGTGTTGAATATTTAATTTTTTTATTTTTACAAAAATTTGAAGTCGTTATTTTTATTTTATTTATTTTTTAGTGTAGAATTTTACCCCAAGTTTAAAAATGAAAAACATTTCCAGCTCCTTCTCAACCATCAGGTCCCACTAATAAAAAGTCCAAAATGGTGACAGAAAATATAAAAATATTGGTATCAGTTGATGTTTCTGAATCAGTTCAAGTGGATCTTGAAATGCAATGCTGAACTCAAAATGATTGGATAGATTGCTAGTTATTGAATCAAAAAAATGATTTTTGCTTTCGATTTCATGATATGTCTAAAATAAAAAAAATTAAAATAAATTTTGTTTATTTTTTTTTATTTGCTTCATAGCATTGGAAAAGCTGCTTTAAATTTCATATAAATATTTGAATATAATTTTCTTTAGTAAAAAGCTTAAAACAGGCAAAACTCTCCATAGAGTAGTGCCATTCAGTGCAAGACAGAATAATCACTGGATGCCAGAAGACTTGTGCATCAAATCCCTATCTAGTGCCTACTCATAGAATATCCCCAGACTAGTTTCTAGCTTGTGCCTTTCATCAGTGAGGAGTTTTGGATCTGAGAGCACTGCACTGAGTGGCTCTACTGTATGGAGAATTTTGCCTGTTTTAATAACAGTTGTGAGCAAGCATAAGAAATGGTGATTATGTGAGGTTTAAAAGTAAAATGTTTGACAAGAAGTGAGTTCTGACATCTTTTTTAATTAAAAAAAGCCCTGTGTGTGTATATATATAAATGTGTGTGTGTGTTGTAATGTAATAGAAAATAGACCAAATGCAAACATTCATAATAAACATATAATTGAAATGGAATTTTAGCTGCAACTTCCAATGAGCTATGTAAACATTAATGAGGTAGAAAAAGATAGAATGATACCATCTATCCTTTTACTATTGTAGGTATTTAAGCTTATTTCACTCATATCAGAGAGTGAAATTGGTCTATTATAAAATAATCTTAAGTTACTATTTAACTATTCAGAGAATTAAGACAGAACTTTAATTTTAAAAATTTCTAAATATTAAATGAAATGTCTGCATTTTAATAATTGTTACTATAAACAACTGTAGTTTAATGATATGGAACTGAAACAGAAATAACTACAATTCCCAATAATATATATAAATGAAGTAAAAAAAAATACAGTGGTACCATCTAACCTTTTAGCTGGTGGGAGGGTAGATGGTATTATTCTACCTTATTTTTAGTATTGTTTACATAATTCATTGGGAATTGCAGTTACTTCTGTTTCAATTACTTGTTATTTCATAAATATTATCAAAATCACACTTTTCTTTATTTTTGCCATAATATTCTATAAATACAATTTATCCAAACCGCTTCAAACACTTTTTAGCAAAACTCTTTATTTGTACATATATGTACACCAACGTTTCGACTGAACTGCAGTCTTCTTCCGAGCAAGTTTATTTTAATTTTCTAAATAAAAAAAAACGGTTTTTTTTAATTTAGAAGATTAAAATAAACTTGCTCTGAAGAAGACTGCAGGTCAGTCAAAACGTTGGTGTATATATATGTACAAATAAAGAGTTTTGCTAAAAAGTGTTTGAAGTGGTTTGGATAAATTGTACTTGTTATTTACATATTATATATCATTATAATAATATGTAAATATAGAAAAATACAGCTTGACCACATGTTAATGTGTCATTTTTAATAGAATGGAAATTATAGAAAATAGTGATTATACATAAAAACAATTGATATATAATCAGCCTGTTTCATATTGGGTTATCATAAAAAATACAATAATACAGAAGCCAAATATTGTGTTTCCCTAAAATTAAAACCAAATTTTATAATAATTTTTGCTCCAAAAAATCCCTAGGGTTTATTTTTAGGGGATTCTTATTTTTTCATATACAAATATCTAAAAAAAATTTATGTAGAACATATTCATTTATTCAAAATCTCAAATCAATCTCCCAAACATGTTTTTTCAGCAACATCTGTGAAAATTTGAATTTTCAGCTAGCAATATGCACTAAGATATTTACAATTATTTAAGTGCAAGACATTATCTGAGATCAAAATATTATTCCATTTAAATCTATACTAAATCAAGTGTTAATTAAAGACTTACAAAATAATAGTAGCAAAAATGATTACAATTAAAAATACTTATCTATACAAAAGTGATGAAAATATGCAAACATAAAAATTCAGAAAACATTTTCACCACATTAAATACGACTGTTTCAGCACACAATATATTGAATTATGAAGATTCATATAAAACAGATTTACATCCATCTATTATCAAGGCACACATTGGACACCCTTTCCAAATTAATTGTAATAGCCCCGCTTAGATAGATATTCTTTTTTTTTTTAACTTTTCTGTAGGAGAAAGATTGATTTAACTTAAATTAAACTTTAATGTTTAAAATCATTTTTGCTAATTAAATTCTTTAATAAGAAAATTTTTTTTAAGAAACAAAGCTGATTTTTCTTTTATCTTGAATGTTTAAAAGCTATCACAACCAAACTCTAAAACTAAGTCAAGCATTCCTATAAATTTAAGTATTAAGTATAAATAAAGTATCTAAAATTACATAAATGGTATTATAAATTGTGCAATATACTGGAATTGTGGTAGATAAAATTTTAAGTTTGTTAAATCAGTCATAAATTCAATAAATTAGTTATCTTAATCCAAGATTCAACTGAGAGGAAATTGTTTCTTTATGGACATAAAATTATGGTTGCTAAAAATTTTCAGTGAGAAAATATATAGGTACCATTTTAATTTATATTGTCATTTATTTAAAGCATTTATGTCAATATTGTTATTTATTATATATTCATTACTTTATAATTCAATATATTCATTGTATGCTTCAATAAACAAAAAGAAATCCATTCATTTGGCTGTTGATCTTAACTAGGTCTTATATTTGTGGTAGGGTTTAGGATCTTATTTTTAGGAATGACAAACAATCAGCAGTCATTTGTAACTGAATTTAAGTTTTGTATAACATATAATCTGATATCATTATGCATACATATAAATAAGTGCTATATAACTAAGCTAACATTAAATGTCCTTAAAATGTTCTAGAAATGATCAATTCAGTTCAAAGCCATATGATAGCATGAGTGTTAAAACCATAAATAAAATAATCATATGTTATAAAATTATGTGGACATTTAATAATCCTTATTGCTGGTACAGAGTCTATTTATCCTAGATCAGTAGTCTTCAATCCTTGGTCTGCAGACTGGTGCTGGGCCATAGAAGTTTTCTGTCAATCTGTGGTAGACTGGCAGGAAAGTTTGTAATAACAAAATAATAAGAGTTTAAACTTTTAATTAATATAAACAATTTTTATTTATTTTTTCATCTCATTTTTACCCAATTAAAAAAAAAGAAACTGAACGAAAACAAAATCTCATCAATCACACATAAATTAATTTGTTTTTCTAGTTATCACAGAAGTTTATGAAGGGGGAATGGAATTAAATTTTTTATTATTTTTCTAAAAACATTCAAAATTTTAAAAAAAAGTTTTTTATTATACAAACTCCATATACTGTATATATATAAAACTTCATCTTGTATATTTAACATTAAATACAGATATTACATTTATCATTATCATTGTCATGTAAGTTACACTAGCTGTGATATTTTCAAACATTCAGGTAAATAACATTTTATTCTTGTATGTTTTAACAATAAAATAATAAATGCAGCAATGCAGGCACATTAATGAGAACGATTCGTATTGTACTGTTTTCTGTAACAGTATGACTGCGCAACTCAAGAAAGAGTGTTCAACATGTGAAGGTAAGCAACACCATTACTATACACAGTAACTAGTGTGTTGTTTTGGTTAATTGTCACAATTATGCTCATCTAAGGCTAAGCAGGTTTACATCTTTAAGAAAATTTATCTATAGACTTCTGTCAATCCACAAAACCTTATCCTTATTTTTGCCAGTCTGCAGGTGTAAAAAGATTGAAGACCACTGTCCTAGATAACATGCATTACTCTAAAAATATTTATATAGATTTCATACACACAAATATCAAATTCTGTTATGGATCAAGGCTAGCTATTTAGAGAGTAAAAGATTTTGCTGAATATATGTTTACAAGAGTAAAATACTTAATCTAGTGTTAAATAATTTCAAATAAAAAATTAATACAATATTTAATAGTTTTATTCATTAATTACTAAAAAATGAGATGATTAAAGTTCAAAAACAAATACTCTCTAATAACCCAAATAAATTATTACATGTAATTCTGATTTATTTACAAAAATTACATAGATATTAATTATTTCAATAGATTGAAGCCAAAACAATACATGTTTAAATTGTTTGTACTTAAATGTGGCCGCTTATACATGCACAGACACATGTGTGCATATTGTAATACAAAAAGTTTAAATTACAATATTTATTTTTGTTTGGTATGTATAAGTTAAATTGACCAAAATATGTATACATATATGTATATACATGTACAATTTTACAGTATATTAAACAAGTTCAATTCTAAGTAATTAATTTGCTTTTAAAATATATAAAACTAAATTATTTTATATATATAAGTAATATATACATCTGAATAGGATGTGATGCATATACATGCATTTATAAGAAACATTTCAGTTCTTAATTCACATGTACTTTTAAATTGTAACAAGATTTTTTTTCTACGCCTGTCTATAGAAATATAAAAACAAATTTATTATTATCGTAGAACTATATTTCCATCCATTATTTGACATATAAAGAATCTTAAGCAGCAAAAAAAAATTAAATCTACTTTGCTGATTAATCTTTAAAGAATAAATATTTTGGAGTAATTATATTGAGATATGATCCAGTTGATGAAGAGTGTATACTAATGTTATAATAAATTATATAAAATAGTCAAAGTTATTAGTATATACTTATGATACAAAATTTTTTAAAGTAATTAATAATTATGAAGATTTAAATTTATTGCAAAGTAATATTAATATTTTTTCAAATTGGTGTAAAGATAGCTATATTAATTTCCCTTAAATTGGATCCGGTGTCATTAGACCTCCCATCTCAAACTAAAACAATCTGATTGCTTAACAAAGCTAATACACTAGAATGGCTATTTTCAGAGGTATACATATTATATCACAAAGTGCAGCTCCTATCATTACCACCTCTTCATGCTTGGTCGGCCTTTGTGGGAATTTTAAGTTCTCTTATCAATACATTCACTAGAAGAACAAGAGGTTCTAATAGACTACTAGCTGAGTTAGACTTAATTGGTAAGAAAATCAATGTCCTAATAACACCGGACGCAAGTGTAAGGAAAATAATAAACCTCAAAAAACAGTACAAGGACAAGCAAAGGATGCTAGCTCAGTATATAGCTATAAAGAAGACAAAAATCTATAATGGCACAGCATAATTGGAGATTCAGCTACGTGCAATGGGCAATTGATGCCAAAAAAGGCATACACCCTCTATGATTACTGAGAATAACTACAATTATGGAGGGAACAATATGCTAAACATAATATATTATCACTTTAAGAAAAAATTACAGATTTGATATGAGTGATATTTGGGACAACATTGAAGAGGTGGAGGAACATAACATACGAGATCAACAAATTTTAAATCAACTTGAGTCATATCCGGAAAGTACACATCTGGGTCTACATGGCATACTTAGATTTGTATTAATACATCTCAGCAAATTTACAAGTCCAATAATTCATAAAACAATAGATGCATTAGCTGGAGACTTACAGAATATACCAGATATATACCCAATAGCATTAGTTCCCTCTAGAAAGAAAAATATAAATTAATCATGTCTTTCCAATATTCATCCTATTTCCATGACTCCTCTTTTAATTAAAACAATTGAATCTCTGGTAAATGACAATATTCGACAACAGATTCTCACTCATATTACACCACATCAATTTGCATGCAAGGGCTCATCAACTATAGATGCAATGAGGTGATTCATGTTAATAGTGGAATATATAAAGAATAATAGCAAATCAAGACCCATAGCTGTACAATTGGACTTTACTGCAGCTTTTGATTCTGTAGTGTTAGCTAAATTATTATCATTGCTTAGGCATTATGAAGTACCTATAATATGTATAAGGATTATAGGTAATCTATATGTATAACGATTATAGGTAATCTACTCCTTAATTGATCAATTTCAATATCATTGGATGGTGTTCTTGCTCTGGGGTTCAGACCACATCTCTCAATTCCTCAAGGCTCTCTGCTAACATTGCTTTATTACTTATGTTAATCCATTATTGGAACAATAGAATAGGAACTGCCTGGAATCTACATTCCAACATTAAGGGAAGAAGTTAATCATATATCATATGTAGTTGATGTCACCATATTTCTTCCATCTCAGAAATATCTTCCACAACTTTATCAGTTACTAGATAACTACGCTGTTAAATATAATCTTAAAATAAACACTTCTAAATCAACAGTATGGAAAATTAATAAAGGCACCATTGTTCCATCAATAAACACAGGAAGGCTGCAAAACTTTTTTGTCTTCCCTATTGTATTATTGAGAATGGCATTGAGGAAAGCAAAACAACTAAGTATACTGTAAAAGACAAAAAAAGTAGTCAGCTCTCTCTCTAAAATTTCACTTTCACTTTCTGGCAAGGCTACTTTATTGAATATGTTAATTTTCCCATGCATTAACTACTATCTTCCAATTTTCAAACCTACAAAATACTTTCAAAATTCTATTAATTCAATTTGCACCAAATTACTATGGAAAACTAAAAGTGTATCAATCAGTTTGGTTAAAGTTCAGACACCTCATGAATTAAATGGACTTGGTCATCATTCAATCAAAACATTTTATATTCAAAAGGCATTAGCAATGTTAAGAGCAATATGCTTAAAATCAACAGAACAGCAAATAAATTCTACAGTAGATCCTACAGATACGCCTCCACCTACATCAAGTAAATGGATCTTAAATCTAAAATATCTCAACAGTCTCTTTACCATTAATGATCAGATGATTCAAAATAAACACACATATTGGGATGTATATAAATTGTTATATCCCAAACAGGAACAAATATTCACTCAATTGAAATTATCTACAAAAATGATTATCAAAAAATCAAAACACTGGGTGTTTGAAACAAAATTCATAGATTTTATGATTAAATATAATTTGTCTTTCTTACCTACAAATCACTTCTTAGTTACAAAAAGAGGTTTCAAAAAAATAAATGCGCAGTGTACCGTCTGCAAGATAAATGATGAAACAATAAACCACTTTTTTTTTTACAGTTGTCCTTATTTGAGTCAACTAAGAGCAAATATAATAGTGAGTATTCCAGTAACAGACAGATGTTTTATTAATTAACAAAGCACTTAACAATGGAACATATACTATCATCAGATTAGTGTTATTTATTCTTTTTGCCATTTGGCTCACTCAATGCCAAATAAAATTTAAACAAAATAATCTGGATCCTAGATTTAGTTATATTAAAATAATGCAAAAGTTCAAGAACAGAGATCATCTTCTTGAGCCAGAGAAACTATTTACAGAAATCTGGGCGCAACATATGTTAAATGATGATGGGCATTTTACTCAAACTTTCCATTCAATGCTCTAAAGTTTTATTGATAATCAAAGACTAGTCAATATAATCTATGTAATTTTTAATTTATGTTTTATTTTTCTATTTCTTAATAAAAAATATAAAAAGATATCTTTATATTATTAAATGTTGAAAAATTTTTCTGCCAGATAGCAAATTACGCATGATTGGAGGTATTACTATAGTAATAAGATATTTTAAGCTCGGACTTACACACGACTCTCAACTCTCTACACTATCTCATACCATTGATACCCTTGACCATATATGTCCAAAAGATAAATAATTACCAATATACATATTTCGTGCTAAACCAGAACTCGTCAGTTGGTCCAGATTATCATCTCTACACATATATATAATAAGTGCTCAGATTTATATTAAGATAGCAAATCTTCACACTTTAATGGACAGGCTTCAATCCACTCCACCCTCCAACCCTTCAGCTGTCCATCCTATTGAAAATTTGATGATGGAATGCTTAAAGCCTACACTGATGCTGACATTCTTGTCACCCCCAGGTTGACGTACTTAAATGGATTAAATTCTGTACATGAGGAGTCACAATGATTTATTGGTAATTATTTATCTTTTAGACATATATGTGGTCAAGTGTATAAGTGATATGCGATAGTGTGGAGAGTTAGATCGTGCGAAAATCTGAGCTCAAAATATCCTATATATTACATTGTTTATATAGGTATATATATATATAGCCTGT